>JAJJWX010005255.1:600000-920039 GCA_023529315.1 Papaver bracteatum | reverse complement strand
TTTGATATCCTTATTGGGAAGTTTTTTAACATGGTTTTTTATGAGAACAAGATCAAACTTAACCTTTTTCAACTCAGTTCTTACCATATCAAGACACTTCATTGTATCAACAAGTAGTTGCTTAGCCTTCTCAAATTCCATTAGGAAGTTAAGAACTTCATCCGATGAAATCTCTTCAATCTCTTCTATATCCGAAAGTGAATCAGAGGATTGAGGAAGAGAACCTTCAAATTCAACAAGGGTTTTCCTTACTTCATCGAGTTTTCCATATACCACTTTATCAATGATATCTTTAGTCAAATCCGAAGAAACGAAGGAGAAGAATTCATTGATAATAAGAAGCCTAGAGTAATGGATTAACTCAATAGAATATAGGTATATAAATAAAAACTCTGAGATTTAGGGTTACGGGATAGGTTTAAGGGATAACTTGAACCGTATGCATACCAGTAGGATGGTTTTTCACAAGGCTCTTCATAGAAAAAGAAAACACATTTATTTTTCAAGGTATTTTAGAAAATGAACAATTAAAAAAATACTCACAAACCAGTGTCCGAACAATTATCTTTCTAAAAACGTAAGAGATTAGCTAGATAATTAGAGTCACTTAGTTATGGAGTATACCTATCCAATTCTCTCACAACTAGGCTTTTTGTATGTGAGATATTTAACCTTGTGATTAGCTCACACAAGTATGAGCCTTTAGCTCATCAAATGAATATTTTTCATCTCTATCCTTCTATCTCTGAGTATGTTCTCTTTCTAGTGAGATAAGACAATGATTGATTATCTTTGTTATCAGAAGGACCAAATCTAGGACCTCTTCCAATAGGATCAAGAGAATCGGAATGGATAGGAATCCATTTTCTAGATTTAGATTTATCAGAAACATACTTAGTACAGAAATGTTCTTACTAATATCGCAAAAAGAAAGAACTTTATCCTGTGATGATATCTAGAGTAGAGATCATTCTCATAAGGTTTCTGATTTCTTGTGGGAATACGATTCACTGCTTTAGTCGACTGACTATCTGTTCCATTGACAGTGAAGAGAAGCAAATTACAAAGCTTAGAAACTTGTTTCCTTCTTGAAAAACAATGAACAGCATAGTGATTCTGTTTCCCACAAAAGGTACAGGTTTGTGGAGATGAAGCAATAACTGGCACCTGCTTAAACTTCATACCCATACCGGAAGATTGAAAATTTTGCAACCTTTTCTTGTCACAATCTTCTTCGAAGAACATTTCTTCGTATATGAGTAATTCTCGAGAATTAGTCACAGAAGAATTTCTCCTTAGGACAGAGTTTTCCTTTTCCAAGGATTTACACTGTTCATATGCTAGAGTAAGAGATGCACAAAGTTTCTCTTTTTCAGCACGAAGTCTGTTGAGATATGATGAATGAGTCTCGAGCAAACTTTTTTCTCTAATTGAGTCATCTTTAACAACTTCCTCAAGAGTACTAATCTTTTCCTTTTGTAGAGTAGTTTCTTGTAGAAGTTTCTCAATGTTCTTAGAGTGGGACTTTATGATATTATAGAGATCACGTTCTCGATTAAGAGACTTTTCAAATTCATCAATGAGCTGATCATGATTATTAAAATCAATATCTTCAGATGTATGTTTTGAAATTCTGGTAAGTTCCTTTTAACTACCCGTCGAGTGTCACATGCCTCATGAGAGGAAGAAATGTCATTATCACATTGAACATTCTTTCTACCTCGGGATTCGAAGAATCAAACTAAGGAATAATCCTTTGAGGTGTTTCCAAGACACTTGACATGGTCAAAATCTTTAGGAGACATTTTGGTATGCTAATAGAGATTCCATCCATGAAACTCGGATCCACAAACACAGACTTGTAAGGTCTTAAAGTGTTTTCCTGCTCTAATACCAATTGAAAAGTGGGGTCTAACAACACCACCCAATATTTCGATTAGCAATCTGTATGGACAACTCCAAGTTATTTTCTAGAGAATCAACTAGACAGTTAGACTCAATCAATAGAAAATACTCAAGGAGTTATTATCTCAATCTCTCAATTTGATTTACTCAAGCAAATATGATTCGCGAGTCTAATCAAAGAGAGATAACTTGGATGGTACCAAAGACCAATATCCAAGTGTCAATCAATTTAAATCAACAACCAATAAGGTTGGATATTCTAATTGATTGAACAACGCACAACCTGTATTATTTCAATTATATAAAAATATAATGCGGAAAAGAAATAACACGATACACTAAATTTTGTTAACGAGGAAACCGCAAATGCATAAAACCCCCGGGACCTAGTCCAGATTAAACATACATTGTATTAAGCCGCTACAGACACTAGCCTACTCCAAATTAACTTCGGTCTGGACTGTAGTTGAACCCCAACCAATCTCACACTGATCCAAGGTACAATTATGCTCCTACGCCTCCGATTCCAGTAGATATCTGCACTTGATTCCCTTAGCTGATCTCACGCACAACCAAGAGTTGCTACGACCCAAAGTCGAAGACTTTAGCAAACAAATTTGTCTCACATAGAATAGTCTACAAGTAATAGATAAATTCGTCTCCCACGAATAAACCTACGAGTTTTGTTCCGTCTTTTGATAAATCAAGGTGAACAGGAACCAATCGATAAAACCAGACTTATATTCCGAAGAACATCTCAGTTTCATCAATCACCTCACAATAAACTTAATCGATGCAATGAAAAAGATTATTGAGGAATCACAAACGATGAGACGAAGATGTTTGTGACTACTTTTATCTTGCCTATCGGAGATAGAAATCTCAAGCCAATTATTACAATTGTACTCGCATCGATAGAAACAACAAGATCAGATCACACAACTACAAGAAAAGTAGTATCGGTCGGCTTCACAATCCCAATGAAGTCTTTAAGTCGTTAACCTGGTTTTAGAAGAAGAAAACCAAAGGTTAAAGGAGAATCGACTCTAGCTTTAGCAAACTAGTATCACACGAATGTGTGGGGATTAGGTTTCCAGTTGCTAGAGTACTCCCTTATATAGTCTTTCAAATCAGGGTTTGCAATCAATGTTAGCTTACTAACAAGGCATTCAATATTCACCGTTAGATGAAAACTTGATTATATACAAGCTAATATCTCTCAACCGTTAGATCGAAAACTTAGCTTTCCATACACACATGTACTTGACGTTTTGGGTTTGTGTAACCGTACCCAAACGTGTACAATGGTTGGTTCAATATTAGTCAACCAAATGGTTAGCCAAATGATAACTTTCATATCAACCATATTCTTCTTCACCATAACTAGTCCAAATGACTCAAATGAACTAGTTAGAGAGTTGTTCAATTGCTATGAGATCTCATGTACTACACAAGACACAATTGAATCAAAAATGATGTGATTCACTCGAATCATTTCATGAACTATAAAGCCACGGTTTGCAAAAGCATTCCTTAGTAATTTAAGATAAGTTCACGAACAACATTTCAGACATAACCTCTTGAGTTCGCGGACTCAAGCTAACCTGTTGAAGTTAATAAACTCCATCGTAATTTCTCGAATGAGAACTTCAGTCGATCGATTGGTTCATGACTGCACCTGAGCTTCAACTTCAGCAGATATTTTCGAGTTCGAGAACTTACGCCAGTTCGTGGATTGAGTTGACTGCTCACGTTCCGGTTCCACTTGATCAACAAAGTTCGCAAGCTTCGGTTCAAGTGCTAAGGACTTTTACATATATGTGTTACCACAACAATGTTTATGTCCCACAATGGTTATATAGTCTAAACTCTCATTTCAATCATTGAAACATTCTTAGAGGGCGTTATATGGTTGTTATTCTCCCAATATGCCTTTCTAGCATCTCGTGTCCAAACCTGGGGATTACAGGATCATATATTAAGGGTATGGGATGTAGAATGCATGGATGAAAATTTCCACAAGGCTTTGAAGACGTTACAAGTAACTCTCCCTAATTTTTACTTTAGCGGCTTTACCAATAAAGACACCCCCCTCCCCAAAATAATAATAATCACAAAACACTTTGGCAGCTGCTCTTTATGGTAAAATAGTTAACGACATGGACAAAATTTACGAGTTGTCAGACAGACAAAAAGCAGTTTTTGGTTGCCTACAAGCAGTGCATGCCCAGAATTTTCTCCTTCCTATTCCGACTAAGGGCCTTGGACAAAAGATGTCACCCATGGAGTACCATGCGATCCTTAAATATATATTGATAATCCATTTATACCCTCCGGATTCCCGTTGTCCTGCTTGTTTCACAGGGTGTTTGGATGTCTATGGAGAACATGCAGTTCATTGCAAAGTAAACCCTGGTTTTAAATATAAACATGATCATGTGATGGATACTTTGTATGATATATTATGGAGAGCCGGTATTTCCTCAAAGAAAGAAGCGGCTATCAACTTTTTGACATATCCACTTGATGGAAGATCAACGCTTAGGTCAGATGATGTTATTATTTTTGGGTGGGCTAACGGTAAACACACATGTGTTGACCTTACTGGGGTTTCTCCGTTGATAGGCATTGGACATGGTACGTTTACTGTTGGACAAGCAGGATTGAGAGATGCCTCAGGTAAGACAATGAAACATGAAAAAGCATGTCATGATAATGGACATGCCTTTATTCCCTTCACCTTTGATACATTTGGTTTTTTAGATCTAGAAGCTGTTGCACTCCTAAAAAGAGTCCAGAAAGTCATGCACAGTAATGTCTGACTCCCTGTTCGAGAGAGTTTGTTTTCCAAAGAATAGGATTTCCAATTCAGAAAGGACTTGATGCGCATCTTGTGGCGCACTTACCTAAATTATAAGATTTTCCTTAATTATTCAAAAGAACAATTAATAATATCCCACTAGTCACAGTAGGGGATGATCCTAAAGATCCATAAAAAAAGTAATTTGAAAACTAAAATCAAATTAAAACAAAACAAAGAAAAATTAACCAAGGGTGACTAAATAATTTACCGATCTTAGGACACCTTTTCTCGCCCTATTACCACTACTTCTTCCACCACCACATTATCGTCACCACTCTACCATTCTCACCAATACCCACCACCATTATCCCCACCGCCGATACTCCACCCACCATCACAACCACCATTAGTGCTTAATTTACCTAACTTATGACCCCTTTTCTCACCCTACTACCACTACTTCTTCCACCACCACATTATCGTCACCACTCCACCAGTCTCACCAATACCCAATACCCACTACCATTATCCCCACCACTTCCCACCATTACAACCACCATTAATGCTTACTGATATGGTTAATATCAAATAAATTTATTATGTATTATGTATCAACAAAAATATATTCATATAATTAATTAAAGAAACATTTATTATGAAATATCAATTGAACATTTATTATTAAATTTTAATTAAACGTGATCGCAAGTATAAAGTTGATCGTTATTTATCTAGCCTAACTTGTCCAAACTTTGTTTTGTATTCTGGAAATGAAATGAAATGAATTTTATTTTAATATTAAAAACTGTGATTTCTTCGATCGGGTACTATAAATAGCTAGGATCTCATTTGGGTGATCCGACGGTCATGATCATATTGTCTTATATGATTTAGTATCCTCCTCAAAATATTTGTGTTTTGTCCTTACCAGTTGTGCTAAAAACAGCTAACTACATATATCACAATAAAATGTTTCCCATTTTGTAAAGACACAGAACTATTATTGTCCACTACTATTCACTAACATCCACCACCGTACGTAAAAACCAGCCACGCCTACTATTTTTTCCACAACCAGTAATGTTACCACCTCCACCACTCATAAATACCCGCCATTGTTTCCACCACCCACTACTTCTTTCACTACCACCAATAAAAATTATTAATATAATTTTTAACCGGGGTCACCGTAGTACAGTGGTAAAGTCATTAGGTGATGATACCAGTTACCTGAGTTCGAAACTCGCCATCACCAAATTCTTTACCGATAAATATATATATAGTTTTAATAAACTTATTTATTAAAAAATATATATTTATTAGACTCATTAAATGAACATTTATCATGAAAATTTAATCATTCATCATGGGAAATTAATAGAACACTAATTAATAAAGTATTTATAATGGTTAGTTGAAATACCACGGCCGTAGATTTATCCCTCCTAGACAAATCTCGGCCGCTCTTTATCTATCCTAACTTAGCCAAGCTTTACTTAGCCTAGATAAAGAGCGGTCAGGATGCATTCTGGGGAAAGCTAAATCCATGGTTGTGGTTTTCTCTAATTAAAATTAATTATTATGAGTATTTTATTGATTAGTGTCTCATTAATCTCTCATAATGAATAATTTATTAAATTTTCATCATTCTATGTCCTCTCAAACCAGGGAAAACTTATCTTAGATAAAAGACGCTCTGAATTCGTTCTTGGGGAAGCTAAATCGATGGATGTGGTTGTTTACATCATTATTGTATCGTTAATTTTTTATAATGAATATTTTATTTATTATTTTTCATGGAAAGAGGGGCTTGCACTCTGAACCACCACTTACACATGCAAACTTAGCCAAACTGTGTTTTATACTCTTGATTTAATCCATAAGTTATGTATACCTAGAAAGGGGACTCCGTATCGAGTAGTGAGTCAATGGAACAATTATGGAGCTGACTAGAGAGTACCTAGCTATAAAAGTCGGCATGTATGGGGTTACTTGTGAACTAAGTTCAAGCACTATGCTAGGTGTCACACCCCCAAACGCACCTTCCAAATTTTCTTCAGAGATGTGGCACTAGGATTTATTCAGAGATGTGGCACTAGGATGGTTCTCTTTTTTAGTATGCATCACCGAAGTTTAGCCTCATATGCTTCTTCACCTCCAAGCACACACTGAACCACCCAATGAGTATGGAAGATAAGACTTCTAAATTATGTTACTTTTTTCTTCTCCAATTCTTTGTACATCCTACGCTGTATGAGAGGGGTTTGGCATATATTTATTCACTATTCTTAGTAAGATACTTACACAAATATATATAACAATCCATCAATGTTGACCATTATTTTTTATTTTTTTAATACAATCATCAGTGTTAAGGAAAAACCATAACCAAAACAAATAAACTACACTAAAATAAAGAAATACAAAGGAAAACAAAAAAGTTATCTCAGGTACACAATACCATTTTAATCTTCCTACAGAATAACCTGCAACTCCTGACTAAACTGATCATCCCTCAAACACATATAATTGCTACTAGGGTGCAAACTAGCAAGATTGTAAGATGCACGATTAGTCTCTCTACAAAAATGGCTAATATTTACATGAGAGAAAAACTCCAGTAATCTATTAACTCTTCTCCAGATATATATAGTAAGTTCTATGGAGGCTTAGGATCAATTTTCTTCAGCAGCAGATATGGAATCTTTAAGCATGCAGTTCTCTGGCCAAATCAAACCTAACTCAACCCCATGAAGCTCATGAGCAACAACAAAGATAGGTAAAGAATCTCCGAAGCATATTCCAAAACGGTACTTAGTGTATTTCTAAGAACAACAGCATACCCAGCTGTAGTCTCTCTAAGAGAACCATATGAATTAATCATAATATCATCTCCAACTGGACCAATCCACCAACACTGGTTCCAAATCTTAGGGATAAAGGTACAATCCACATTCTATCTTCCAAGAAAACTTATGTTAGCTGGGATATCACTTATAGATCTTGGCCGAGCATTAAGCTTGAGCTGAATGTCATAAATAATTAACGGAACAACTTGTAAAGTGGAATATTTCTGGGTAAAGAAAATTCTATTATTTCTCTCTTTCCAAATATGATAATTGAAGCCAGTAAAAACAAGATTTTTAATTGAGCTAACAAGGTTATTGACAGAAAAGTGAGCAATACAATTGTGGATGGGGAAAACAGTTTGATGATTTTTATGGAAATGAAGAGACGAGCGTGTCGTAGAAACTCCTCGACCAAGCAAACTGCTGAACCTCACACAGATGCACTGCAAAGTGAGTGCTTAGATTCGAGATATTAATCTGTAGGACTCCAGCCTAACCAAGTCAATGGCCGTTCCAAAGTCAATTCAGTCACAAAGAGGGAGATGGGTTGATCTGTAGGAGGGAAGCTGAGAATTGTGTGGGATCAATGATGATCAAGGGTTGTGGATGTGTTAAAGGTTTCTGCAAATTGAAGAATTGATGAATGTGATTTATGTGAATAAGTTTTAATCGAGTTGTTGACGGATGACGATCATGATCTGTTGTCCTTGATTTGGACTTATTTATATTGCAAGAATGATGAACCACTGATCCTTTGTAAGTGTGACGGTTTCTTGAGTGAAAGAGTGGAAGAACATATTGAAACTAGTTCCAGGTTATGCAGAGACTTGGTTAACCGTCCACCCACTACTTTTATAAATCCTTCAACCGTTGCATGACTTACTCACATTCTTATTGTGGATGAATCCACGTGCCGTAGGCTGCCAGACCAAAACTCTAATTGATATCCCCCCATGTGACGTGATTTATGTCTCACGAATCGTGGAGTCTGCAAGACAGACGTGTATTTAGTTAGTCAGTTATTGACTGATTTAGATAATGTATCTAGGTTTTGTTGAATCGACCAAGATTGACGAATGCTCAGGGATTCATGAATGTTAATATTGCTCGTCTGAGCAAATGTTGTAAATTCGATGATTTTTTGAATATTGAGTTGCGACTAATATTCGAGTTACCCATTTGGGCGAGTTACTGAATATAAGTGACTATTCGAGCAACTGAGCAAGTATTGCTCGATTCGACGAATTACTAATAAATTACTGAATATTGATAATTGGGTAAACATTCGAGAAACTGAGCAAGTATTTCTCAATTCGATAAATTATGATAAATTACTGAATATTGATAGTCAGATCAATATTCGAGCAATTGAGCAAGTATTTATCAATTCGACGAATTATTGGTAACGTGACTCAATAAAATATTAATTAAAAATATTGATAGCCTACTAGATATTATGTAGTTAATCCAGATGTTAATTGCTGGACCAACATAAATTTATTAGTGTTTGAACTTGCCCAGAATGATGATTTCGTGGAGGTTCGTTCGAAACCCTAATTTTTGAGCAATTGCTTGACAATTGATGAATTGCTGAAAATAGGTCATGTGTGAGGGAAGGACCAACCACATGAGACTATGGACGTCCATGTGATTCCCAATTTCTCGAGTGAGCATACACCAGGGTCCTGAGTTGACCGGTTGGTTGGTTGGTAAAGGAATGACGATTAAATGCCGGTTTTATCATTTATTGAAATAGTGCTCGATTGAGCATTGGGTGATAAAACCTAATTATGTAAAAAATAAGGGAACGACCAAGATGGAATGAGACCGTCCCTTGGTGGTTGTGGGACAACCGATGGGCGTTTGTACAAACCCTGAGTTGGTTGTGAAGAGTTTGGACCCAATATGAGCAATTGTGCAAATTAGGTCAAAAGTGTAAAAACGTATGGTACCAGCTCATTGCAAGCCTTAGATACTCCCTTGGTAGATCAAGGGAGCATTCCCGTGTCCATAATGCCCGTATATCAGTCCTGAGAGTTTCGGCATTTGTTGATGTGCGTTTGAGCAATATCTTGGATTTTCAGAAGAGTTCGATCTTTGACTGGAATTCTCGATTTTGCTCGAATGAGCAAGTATTCCCATTTGATCTTCGTGAATATAATAATATTTTGATATATTTTTCGTGAGTAGCCTTGTCGGTCATGTGACCATGTTAACTTTTGGCCTTTTTCATGGTTTGAGCAATATTTGAGAAGGCATGGAGAAACCATGTTTTTTGCTCAAACGGAGGAGTTTCATGAGATGAGGGAAATAATAATTATGAAAGATTAGGGATTGCAAGGTGTGGGACCGGCCATGGCTGTCCGGCTAAGTTTCCCGGTCCCGCAATACCTTTCCCTATTTTATATTATTATTTTTCGTGAAACCACGAAAATATGAAGAAACCATGAAAATATGGAGTAACCGTGAGTTTTGCTCAAAGAAGAAAAGTTGTTAGAATGGAGGAATCTTCATGAGTTCATGAAAATACCAAAATAAGAAAAAATAATGAAGGAAGCATGAGACCGGCCACGGCTAAGGAACAGCCGGACGGCTGGTGGGCCCGACCCATGGGCGTTTTTTCATTATTTTAATGTTATTATTTTATCTCTCCTATTTTATGAAGGATTTCTCATTTGTCCATATTTTCGCATGCTCGTTCGTTCATTTGGGTGCTCGTTCATGCATCATTGTGGAGTATACTTGCACCATTTTATGGGGTTCACTCAGTGGTAGTACAGATGCCCGATTGTTGAGTAGTCATTACTAATTTATGAAAATCAGTGGATAATGATTCATGAAACTGATTAATAAAAGTAAGTAGTTATTTATTATCAATCCAAAGGATTAGCTCTGAATTCGACCATGGATTCGGAATAATAAATGAGCATTACCATTCCATGAGATCAGCCGTGGATTCGACAATGAAATCAGAGTAATAAAAGTAGGCATCACCATTCCATGAGATCAACCATGGATTTGATCATGAAATCAGAGTAATGAAAGTAGTTATTACCATTCCATGAGATCAGCCGTGGATTCGATCATGAAATCAGAGTAATGAAAGTAGTTATTACCATTCCATAAGATCAGCCGTGGATTCGATCATGAAATCGGAGTAATGAGATTATCTATTACCATTCCATGAGATCAGCCGTGGATTCGATCATGAAATCTGAGTAATTAGATAAAATAGATTAACATCTAGGAATTCAGTGGTGAATGTCACGGTATAATTAATCTATTGCATAAGGGATATTAGCCAATTAAAGTGTCATACCCATTCTGAAAAGTGCATAGTCAGGAGACGGATGATATCCTGAAGGCATTATTGCTATCAATCTTATGGAGAACCGCCTGGATCTATACACGGTCTCTCAACATAGTCAGGGAACAGTGAGTGTCACCGACGTCCTGAAGGCGTTATTGATCTCAATCTTACGGAGAACCGCCCAATCGTTCTTCTATGTAGAAGGGGGTATCTCTCACGTAGTTAGGGAACATTGAGTATCACCAACGTCCTGAAGGAGTTATTACTCCTAATCTTACGGAGAACCGCCAAATTATGTTATTCTACACAGAGGGCATGATAAAATGCGTGGTACTGAACACTTATCTAGTGGAGGCATTTCAGGAAACATATTCATCATGGCTTCGTAAAATATGAATCGTCACATGCCTTAAGCCGTATCAAAAACATGCAGTATCATGATTTTACGGTTTTGACCTTTGTTGAAAATCCACCATAAACATTAAGTCCCCTGCTTAGTGAGGGACAATCATGTTCCACAGTAAGCACTAGATGGTGATTTTCAGTCGACGAGATCGGTGTTTGAACTCGATCGTACAAAGGTATTCTCAGAATCCTCGATTTACTCCAATGGTGTCATGTATGAGAAAACGTTCAGGTGAGGACCCTGATAGTATGATATATTGTCATCCCGCTGTTGATGGTGGTTTTTTAGTTTATGGTTAAAATTGTAAAATCTCACACTTAATGTGTCGTCACTCTGCAAAGAATAAAGGAGCCGAGGAGTAGGAGCAATAATGAGAGGAAGCGTGGCTATTCCATAGGCCAGACGGTGCCACTTGGCCACGCCCCATGCTACCCAACCACCCCTTACTCCCGTGAGTTGTGGATGGGCCCATACTTGCCGACCCTATTCCCCATCGACCAATCAGGTCGCATTAAACCTACCACGCACACCAGAAGCGTGGCCACACTCGTACTTGTCTTCCCCCCTCTTTTTATTGACCAATCAGGTTTCTCTAAACCTACCACAATATTAAAAGAGGTGGAATTGGGTCAAGTAGTCACCATGCCAAATTGGATTCCCAAAGATTGTACAAATCACTGGTAACGTTTGGTAAACAATTTTAATATGGGATACATTCCAAAATTTCCGTATGGATGTCTAGCATAACATATTAAAAATTCAAATCAATCGGAGTAACGAGCTAAGAGATACAACATAAAATACGAGCTAGATCATGGATGCAAACTGACAGAATCCATCCTGAATTCTTCCTAAGTTTTACTGTCGGGCTGTTTTCACCTCCTAAACGAGCTCAAAACCTAAATATTTATGCATAAGGAGATAGGAAATTCTTTTATGATCAGAATGGATGGGCGGACCGCCAAAATCCGAGTTCGTACGAGAATTCTACAACAATTTTAGTGAGGGTCCCACATCTGAATTTTCTGATTACGAAATTTCATGAGTTAACACAAATTTATGTGAATCATCTCGACCATCCAACTTAGCCAGCATAATTCGATGACTTAGATCAGGCCTAGGGCCATCAGTCAGGTATCACCATGTTCACCACCGACCCAATGTAGGTCCCACATGGTCGGCCTTCCCAAAGAAGGAACATAGCCTGGCAAACCGTTAGGTTGAATTCATGTACACACGACCGATACAAAACCCTAATTAGGGTTTGCGACATATTACATGTGTCGCTAATCGATCACGAGCGTCCATCTTCGCAAGAATATATGGAAGGTGTAGATATGGACTTAACAGGTCCTGAGCATTACAACACAATCACCGCGGGGCCGTCTACACGCCTGACCAATCGGCCAAGACCGACCATAGCTAGGCGCCTTGATTCGTGCGCCCAAACTAAGCATGGACGTACGGTCCCCGACTCCTTTGCGGCACATGATTCTTGTCGCAAATTAATCTCAGCCACTCCTCTTTACCGGTAAACTTGAGTGTCCTAGATCACACCTTCGTGGGACAGTGAAGTATGGACATGGACACCAGCATGCGGTCTACACGCATGCCTAGTCGGTCCTCTATAAAACACTTCCCATGCTTGGTTTTTACCAAGCTGAAGAGTGATGTTTGCACACCTCTTCAAAAACCCTAATTCCACTAACGGTCGCAGATGAGTGTTTCAAAGATCATCTCGTCCGTTCAACTTATACATCCCTAGTCAAGAGTTAACTGGCGAATGAGGTGTCGTGGTGATTACCATCCGCCACTCTACCACACCATGTGGTCGGCCAAGGGAGGACTTGCTTGCGCAGCCTCCAAACCATCACATGAAGTAGGCTGGACATGATGCTCAACAACGATGCTTCATACATGCTGAATATATTCGATGCATTACCTGCATAGAATACACACGATATTTCATAAATGTCGACTTCCTAAATAACTTAGTTATTTAATCTAGCATTACATGCTACTTTCTGTGGGTCCCACGATCCACACACTCGAGACATCAATCATGTCACAAACTGGGGTATTGGTCTGGCGGTTTACAGCGTGCAGCGTGCCGTCACAAGAACGTGTCAGGAAGTCATGGACGGTTAGTGATGACGGTAGAAGTGGGAAAGACTGATCGTGTGGCACTAACACACGACTCCACCACTCCATCACTCCACTTCCTCCACTTCCCACGAGATACGAGGGTTAGGCTTAATGACTTGTATAAATAGGTTCTCTACCCTATTTTCCAACAAGACAACACAGAAATCAAGTGTTAATACAATTATATTCGAAACACCCAAAGCCTACTTGCATTATTCGTAAGCATGCTCACTTTTCTGTTACAAGTCATAAAACAGCCTACACCTTCACAATCTCAACACCTTCTTCGCTTCCCTCCCTAAGATAAACCCCATATCCTTCACTTTGTGACCAAAATAAGTCTGGAACGACCATTTCTTGGTTTAGGCCAGAATTGTATAGATTGATCTCTCGAATCAAAAGCACTCCCGTGCAGTGCATTTGTTTAAGGTTTAAACTCATTTCTCATCCACACATCCCAAAATTACCAAAACCGGTAGAGATAGTTTTCACCAATAAACACCCGTGAGCACGGAGAGATGAGGCACTGCTAATTTAGACGATCGGACGTCCAGTTTTGGTCAGTTTAATATTTGCGGGCTCGAGCCCAAAAAGGAAATATTTGTTTAAAAAAAAAATGAACAAAATAGACCTGAGTCTAATGATAAAAATTATCTATGAGTTTTCACGAAAACCAAAAAAATAATTATTTTTAAGTATGTGAGACTTCACAAAATTGAATAAACTCTCGTTTCAAAGGTGGATGCTTGTACGAGAGAATTTTTTTTCTTTTTTTTAATAGACGTGCGTTTGTTAGTGATAAAAAATTTGTCTATGAGGTTTCATGATTATTTTTTTTTATCTTTGAGCTTTCAGAAATCTTTGAAAATATACTCTCGTTTCAAAGACGAATTGTTCGTGCGAGGGAGCAAAAAATTTATTCATATATTTTCAAAGTTACGTGAGTTTCACGTTAAAATATAAAATCAAAGTTTTGATTTTGAACAACTGTTGAAAGTTGACAATTATTCATGGTGAAATAATGTCTGTATGTGAGTTTTTATATTTGTAGAATGGACGTCTATCCAATTTTTGTAAAACTGTGAATGTTCACACTGTGAAAATTTATGTGAAATCAAATTTTGATTTTCAACAATTGTTAGAGGTAAACAATTTTTGATAAAATGCTGCTTGTATGGGTTTTGTGATTTAACGGTGTATGCACAAAACTAATGAATGTTCACCGGTGAGCGTTGCTCATATGGTGGAAAATTTTGTGAATTACTCACATGATAGTAGTTTCGTGAATCTCCCACGGTTTTTGGAAAAATCATGTCATGATTTTGAATAATGAATTTTGATCGTCTTTGCAGGTTTGAGGGAACGAGCACGTTTTCGAAATTCTGACGTTATAATCACTACAACTAGTGAAATTGTAAATAAGTAAGAGTTGGATTGTTACCATTTTGTAGACGCTGATGTGAGCATCCTAATTATTCTGTTATACTTTAATTCTGTTGCTTTGATGAAATATGCATCTACGGATAATGTACTGAAGTAGGAATGTTGTATGGACTTCACAACAACATTGCAAGAATGATTGGTTACCATAATGACACTTCCAGAGATGACATCTCTACAGATGCAGCTTCAAGAAATGGTGCTTCTAGGACCTCTGAGTGATGGTGAGAGATCCTTCGCACTGCTTTGTACTCCTAATTACTTAGTATCAGTAGTGCACGCGAGGTCTCTGATGAAGGAATATAACATCGATAGAGCAACTCAACAAATGGGTCCTTGTTCGATTGATGAGGATTACTCAGAAATAGCAGTAAGTCTTCAGAGTGTAGAATCTAGAAATAAGGATCATAGAATGATATCGAATACTGTAAAGTCCCCGACTGTCTCTTTGGTGAGTTGTTAGCGCTCCTTATATCATGACTTTTTCTTTTCCGTGCAATTAGGATCATGAAACCAAGGTTTGTTATTTCCTTTTATAATTTTGCTTCATCAAGCCTTGACGGTCCTCAATTCTTGCGGGTGAACAAACAATCTCTGAATCGAGCGTTTAAGAAGAAGTTGAAGTAAGTACCTCTTTGTATAATCGTTCATAATACTCCTTGAATGAAATATTAATAATTGTTGCTGATGTATTCAGAAGGAATTTTCGTGGATGAACAAACTATTGACAACGCTCATTCTTCCTTGGAAAATGGTGAGACGGAGCATTCTCAGAACCCAGGACCGAATGAAGGAAATAATGCTACTAATGGTGATTCCGGCAATATTGATCCTCCGAACGGCTTAGAGACCCCTCAAGTAGGTATTCTCCTGTACTTTATTCATAGAAGTATGAAATTGATGACTTGTGAATGAATGAATGAATGAGAATTCATACGAATATATGAGAAACCTTTTGAGTAAAAACGCTGTAGAATCTTTCCGAAAATTCAGACTTCATCCTTTCAGTAAAAACGCTGTAGAATCTTCGCCCGATGTCGTATTTTCGCGATCTACCCATGTTTTTTAATGCCCAGGAATTTCCAAGATTTTTAAGAGAAACCTTTTGAGTTTCGAGCATGTTTAGGGGCCGAAATAGGTGTAACAGTAAACTTTCAGGAGATTTCCAAAAAAAATTCAGCTGGCATGTAGTCCAATGTTTTGGCCACATATCTTTGCTCGTTTCTCCAATTGATGTGAAATTTGGATATTTTGTATAGGAAATCCATACGAAGAGAATGGTATAGATATATTCTTAGATTCTTCACCAATTTCTCCCAGCTCTCTTTTTTTTGCGGGACAGTGTAAAATCATCTCAGACGAGCTTGTTGTAAAACACTCTTGTTGTGTATTTGGACCATTTGCTTGTGTCTTGAATGGTTGGTGAAGGATTTTTATGTCATTGATTCATTTGAGATCAGGAATCCTTGATTGATACATGAGCATGGTGGTGCTTATGGTGCCATCCTCTGTCCGTAATTGGAACATCACTTCTAAAACCCTGGTCACAGGACCATAACTGAGGTTGCTCTCAAGAGGGGGTGATGTAATGACCATGGTTTCATGTCCCGGTGGTAGTATTCCTTTTATGATGAATGATTAGAACATGAGAGTCTGGTGCCATGGGTTTTTCACTGTGAAACTAATCGTCATGACCAGTGGACCGTCAGTCCCCAGTATTTTGTTAGATCTCTCCTTTTCATTTTCTCTTCTTCTGGCAAGACTTGGATAGATGACCCATGTAGAAAAATTGATGTAAAGACCCAGGTGGTCGAAGTTGGAGGTACCTTGATGAAGTACTTATTGGAAAGACCTGGTGGACACCGATCGACTGTGGAAGTTATGAATCCCGTCTAAGAATTGCTGCTTGCATATTGTACGCTCTGGAAGCTGTAGGAACCTCATACGACGTTGGAATTCGATGCTTGAACCCAAATTTTGAAGATAAGAGACTGATTTATCACATGATAAAAGAATCTCTCAATTTGGAGTTGTATAGGTTAGCCAAAGAAGCATGCACATTTGTGATTTGTAATCTCGTACAAATTTTTCATATTTCGTAGACCTGACGGTAAAGTCCATATCTTTCACCTCTTATGTCCGATTGATGCACCCTTTTGGTATGTTGTAGCGGAGACATATACAAATATCTTTTGTTGAGGAAGAATTATCCCATTCCTCACCCATTGGTACGTTTTTGTAAACCCATGGCCTAAAGTGTGTTGTATCTCATTTGCAGATGAGAACATCTTGTAGAAGTCTTTGGCTTGTTCCCACCAGTCGTGCAAGCTTTGGGAAGACTTTTATGTGAGCATGTTATAAGGTCTACAAATCTTGATATGAATCATTAGTTCTTGGAGAAGTCCGCTTCATGTGTAACACTTCAGAGAACGGTTAGTTGATGAAGCCCTATCGTGAAGATGTTGCTCCTGAGACCGTTGTTGATGCTGAGATCACGATTGAATTTTCTAAATAAATTCTTGTTGATGCTGAGACCATGAAAGGATTTCCACCAGATATTCTTATTGATGTCGATACTATGGTCAGAGTTGGTCTAGAGATCGAAAAGGCTAGAACCATGATTATCGACATAGTCATTGCTCCTCTATCCAGTGATCCTTTACATTCAAGAACTAGTTGATGGTTTGAGTATCCCTAAGATGTAGGTTGTATAACCAAAATTCTCCTGATAAACATGACTTTAATATGAACTGGCTTCGTCTGTGATTCGACGTTGTTGCGGCAGGTTGTATCAGCAGTATCCATTATGGGTGTGATCGGTGAAGAGAGAATTTCCTTAGTCATGCAAGGTTCGTGATGTAGAGATTCCATTGATAAAGCTTTCATCGAATCACATCAGGTTGCAATGACTTGCTATGTCTTGAATCTTGTCCAATAAGATTATGTCCACAGTTTATGTTGAAGGAATTTGTGCCATCGATGGATGAATGATGTTGCATCTGCTTCAGAAGTCTTGTCATGTAGACAGTGAAGACTCAACGATTGGAGTTCAGTATCAGTTTGATCGTGTCGATAGTGAATCAATGTGTCGTCGTCGAGATATTTTTTCTAAAGCTAGAGGCGCCATCATCGAAGGTGTACTCTTTGATTGGGAGTACAATTTGAATACTTCGTAGATGCTTGATCGTTGAGGCGTATATTCCTTAAGCATCGAATGTCTTAGGTTTGATCATCTCGGCCCTGAGTATCTTTTGTTCATTCAGCATCCCTTTCATTGCGGTAGTAGGATTCAACACTTGTGCAGACATCAGAGCTTTATGATTTTATGAAACACATGGACAATCCTGCAAGTCTATGGAGAAATTCCCAAAGTGTTCTTTGCCATTCTTGGACATCATATCAGTAATGAATGTCTCAATGCTCGATTTAGAGAAATGTCATATTCAACCACTTGGTAAAATACTATATGGTGAAGCTACCATTCAAAATATCTTGCAGAGTTGATAGAAGAATTGAGTCCCCATGCTAGGATAGCATGTGAGGAAATAAATGACACAAAAATGAAATGAAATGAATGAGACTTTCCTGAGTGTGGAACCTCTTGATGAATGTCTATGCATGTTTTACAGGTTCTTGCTTTAACTTCATCAAAGTTCGAAATTTCTCCAAGTGCTCTGATGATGGGATGTCCGTCAAATATTGTGGATCATAACTTTCTTCGTTGGAGAGATGTGCAACCAAAGACGCTTCGTCAGTAGCCATTTTTTCAGCGTGGATCCACGCTTGTCTGAAGAACATATCATATATCCTGGATCTTCCTGATTATGTAAAACTTGGTTTCTGTCCTGGTTGAACTTATGTTCACTTTGAGAGTGATGTATCCATAAGTATTTCCGAGCGTTCCTTCAAAGTTTCTGATTGATATGGGATCACGAGTAGCTTATTGTCGAGTGATGCCCTCGGATATAAGGGTTTTTCAGTGGAATATTGTTGATAGCGGTGTCAGCATCGATCAACATTCTTCCGAATTTATTTCCACTGAGATGCACTATGGTAAGTAGTCCCCAGTCGTGCATCTCCTTATATGTGGATGAAGGTTCAAGGAGTATTTATGGGATGAACAGACGTCTGACACAATGTAATTTGGTGTTGTGAACATGTCCTTCCTTTGTGTCTTAGACAGAAAGAGAAAATTCACAGATACGCTCGATCAACGATTGAACTGCTTCTTTGACTGGTTGTTCAGAGAGTGTAAAGGTTTTAACTGGGAGTGGATTCTTATGTACTCCTTCAGTCCCCAGTTGAGTGATCAACCGTATCTTTGAAGATGTGCTTCAAAATATTGCAGTTACTTGTTGGATGATCGATGAACCTATGAAGGCAGTACCTGGGATTCTCCAGTTCTTCTTCAGTTGGAACTCTCTTGATGAACGACAATATGATTGCACCATATTGAACCCAGACTTCCAGTAACTCGATCACTCCTTCATGAGAAAAGAGAAGTTTGAGTCTATATGATCATTTCCCCATTCGTTGATGTCGGGTCGAGGTTTGTGCATTTCAGGATTGGTTATCTTTTCATCGCGCCTTCAGAGGTGCCTGGGATGTTGGAGAAGCGCTTTGATGCTGTGTCTCGGCCTTCTTTTCATTCCTTTTAGTAACAACGTTTGTTGAAGGCTGGAGATTATACTGATTGTTGACTCGGCATTGGCTGTTTCGAGGTTCCTCAACCTTGCTGACTTTGCTCTTTCCAGTAAAGCAGGTGAAGTATTCACCGATCGTTTGGCTGCTTCATGAAGCTCTGAGAAAGTCTGGAACTGGAGATTTTCCAGCAAAGCCCTGTAGACCAGGATCATTCCGTTGATGCACAATTCGACCAGTTATTGTTTAGTGACATTTGGATCGTGACAATCCAAAGCTTGGAGTCTGAACTTCTTCACGTAGTCATTTGGATGTTCAGTATTCTTCTGAGATATTCTTCTTGGTGTGTGGTCGGCCTGTCAGAGATTTCGAGAATTCCTTCAGACGGACAACATGGTTGTGTTCGTGCTCTCCTAGTGCCTCTAAGAATCGATACATATGTTATCGAGCATTCCTTATTCCGTTGTACAATGTGAACATTGCGGAAGTGTAGCCCTTTGGGAAAGGAATTCTTTGCGTAGAAGCAGGAAATGAAGGTTGATAACGATGACGATGAACAGATGATGCTTTGTATTTTCCTCGATCCTCCATGAAGTGTTCCAGGCCCTCACGAGTGATGAAGCCTGCATGTTCCTTTGTTGGTGGGTTATCTGTAGCTTTGTGCACCTCATTATCATCTACTACATGGATCAGAGTGACTTCAGGATCAGCAACCAGAGATGTTTCTTTGGCTTTTCCTTTCTTCTAAGCTTTCTCTGACATCTTGTCAGTGAGAGTTTTTAGATAATTGCGCAACTTCTTCTGAGTGTTATCCATGTTAATCTGATTCTTGGAAAGAGTTTCTTGCGCCTTCATGAGTTCACCTATGATAGGCGGGTTTTCTTTGATTTCTTCGGGAGACCGGCCGAAGAGAGGATTGTCTCCAATGTTGGTTTGCGGAGGAGTGGTATCAACAACACAGGTGTTGGAAGCAAGAGTAGTCTCTAGAGTACCACCGTTGTTGCTATAACTAGCATTGTTTGGGTTAGGATTCGTAATTGAACCTGACCTAAGATCAACCATTTATTGAAATATTGAGATTGCAACCAAGAGATTAATCTCCTACTGTGGTCGCCAATCTGTGGATGGGGAAAAACGGAGTGTTCCAATCCGTCGTCCACCAATGCCTTTAAAGGATCTTATTCCATCTATGGTCAATGCTGATATCTTTACATTAGAGATGAGTTTTCCTTTTCTGTCCATCAAAATAAGGCCGGTGATAACTTCCAAGTATAAGGACTTTTGGATAGGTTAGCTGTTATCCTTCCAAATATTTTCTGAAGAAGTTACAATAATCCCTCGCGGCGAGCCATCTGTCGATACCTTAAAGGAATTCAAATGATTGAAGCCGCTTCCAGGTAAACGAACTTGGGCTGATGCTACTGGCTGCAGTCCCAAGAATAAGAAGCAAGCACGCGGTCTCATGGTCTTCAATTATTCAAATATGCAGGTATTAAATCTCTTCGATCTTTTAATTCGTTCTTCTTGAGTAACCTCCACTAAAGGTAATTCTTGTTTGTGATCAGGGAATTTCGAAAGAAAACGCTCACACAAGACTATCACGTGATCATAATGAGAAGTCTGGAGATACTGATCTTCAGTCTGGGATACTGATCCTCAAAATATGAAGTATAGAAATACTAATCTTCACAATGAGAAGTATGGCAATACTGACCCTCTTCAAGACAATGACAAAGATGGTGCGAGCTCGACTGAAAGAAATGACTCCCAGAGCGGTAACCTCAGTGAGCTTGTAGATGAGGCCATGGCAGAAATCAGTCTTCAGAGTGAAACAAATATCACAAGGAACGTAGGAGAGACAACACCCACGACGGTTGAGGTAACTCCCTCCAAAGAATCTCCTGAACAAGCTCCGGCAACAGATAAAGAAATCATAGGATCTTTTATAGCTCATAAGGCATCTGACAAAGTGTTGGTGATGCAACCCGTTGTTCGTGGAGCTATATTTGAGCCTCCTTTCGATGCTCCTTATACAGGTCATGTGCTGGTTGGGGGATTCAGTGTGTCGGCTAAGTTCGAGGAGTTATATACTAAAATATGAAAGAAGCATGGTCACATCGCCACCTCCAATAAGCTTAAAATTCATTTCGCATTAGTCAAACGTGTCGAAGAATCTATATCTTCTATCTATGGCATAAGCATCGTGACTGGGCGTACTGTTTATGAAGAGGTAATCGAAAACTAGGAGTTCCACCAGGATGTGTTCGTGAAGTATGAGTTTAATACTTCCTGGTTTTGTAAAGGATTAGCTGAAATCCAAAACTGCAAGGCAAAATGCGTGAAGTTCCTTCCGCAGACTGTATCGCTCGCCCGGAAGAGGAGATCAAAAGGCCGTATAATGAGTTGAAGCTGGAATAGGCCGTTCTCCAGAAAATGAAAGCTGCTCTTTTACAGAAGGGCAAGTTGCTGCTGAAGGACTTCCCTTGAATCGTTTATGCCGTCTACTTATGCTTTTCCTTTTTAGGAGTTTTTGAGTGATGTGAGGGGTTTCCTTTCACAACTTGATTTTAGGTATTAAACTAATAGGTAATTGAATTTTGAATTGGTTTGTTTTGAGATAGGTGTGAATGGTTTTTCCGAAAGAGATTTTTTTTTTATAAGGAATTTGCATTCTGATCACAAATAATGTGCCTATTCTAATGATATCATTCATGGCACGTAAAGTTGTAAATATCGTGTGAAAAGGAACATGTATGAGGGGAAAACAAAACATGATGTTTATTATGGTTTGCATCATTGTATCTCTTTCTTAGTGGGGCGTAAAGTCCCCAGTAGGTTCTAAAACTATCTCTCTGTAAATTTGTTTAATAGAACTTACTTGTTCTTCGAAATTCCATCTTCATGAAATTGGACCTTCTTTAGCGCTTACTTCGAGAAATTGCACGTGCTAATCTTCGGAGACAGGAGGCAAATCTTCTGAACTAAGCTTCTTTTGGAAAATACGCTTCAGGGCATTGCATTCACTGGTAGGATGGTGAAGAAAACTATGATAGTGACAATATCTCAGATCTTTCATCTCCTGATCAGGCATTTGTCGCCACACAGGAGGAAGTTGGAATTCTCCGTCTCTTACCCATACTTCCAATAATTCTAAGACTTTCTTTATTGAGAATGGGAAATACGGGTACCTTGTGCCAGTCTTTTCTTGTATTGACGGATGTTGCTGTGATATCTCATATTGACCTTGATATGAAGAAAGTTTCGGAGTCAGAGCGCAAGCGTGTGTCAACATATATGCGGCTCGCTTGGTTGGTCCTCTTTGCTGGGACGCATCTGCTCTCGAGGACCTCGTATCGACGTGAGTATCATTGTCAGGCGGCTGCGTCGAGTATTCCCAGCCTCAGTATTCATGTGACTCTTGGATGATTTCTCCTTCTTCAGGCAGTTATTCATTTGGCTGAAATGTTGTGGAAGATTGAATAGCTTTCTATACTTTAGATAGGGTTTTGAGATACTTTAGGAAAGGTTTCATAGGCTGGCCCTTTTCCTTTATCCGATAAAGGTTGTAGAATTCCTGACAAGTCCTTTCCTCTGTGGAATTTCTTTGAGCCTCCTTCGTGATCCGGATCATTCTGCTTGTCTCTCCCTGGTCCCCAGGTGTGGCCACTATTCTTTCTGCATCCTCATCGGTAGAAACACGATTTCTATATAAAGATTCAACTGCGTCGTCGTTCTCGGTACCCCCCGGGATAGCGCATGCCGAGCCTTCTTGCAATTGAGATGCTATATCATTTAAAAGACGGAATCTCTCACTCTGCCTTCTAGCGATTCCAACTTGGTTTGCTAGGACATCTTCTAGCATTCTGGCCACACTTTCCATGAGGTTTGGATTATTTATGGCTTCCGGATAATTTGGTTGGTGAGGATACATCATAAGACGGAAGCTGTACTTTGCAATCGAAAGAAATGAACATGCTAATGATTGAAATGGATCTAAGATCTACCCCCCTAAAATTGGGAAATTGAATCGGGTATTGAAGAAATTGACTTCATGACTGAGAGATTATTCTCCCACTGTGGTTGCCAGTTGTTTATGGGTAAAAACTATTTTTGCTAGTTTTGGTAATTTTGGTTGTGTGGATGAGAAATGAATCTAAACCTTAAACAAATGCACTGCACGGGAGTGATTTTGATTCGAGAGATCAATCTGTACAATTCTGGCCTACACCTAGAAATAGCCATTCCAGACTTGCTTCGGTCACAAAGTGAAGGAGATGAGGTTGATCTTAGGGAGGGAAGCAAATAAGGTATTGAGATTGTGAAGATGTTGGATGTTTATGACTTGTATCAGAATATCGAACTATCTTGCAATAATGTAAGCAATCAGCTCTGGTATTTTCTGGATACGAATGACAACACTTGGTTTTATGTGCTTGTCTGTGTTGTTTGGAAAATAGGCAAAGGACCTATTTATACAAGTCATAGAGCGCAAACCCTCATCTCGTAGGAAGTGGAGGAAGTTGAGTGATAGAGTAGTCGGATCGTGTGGGTGATTGCATGATCACGTATTGGACCACTTCTCCCATCATCGCTAACCGTCCATGCTTCGTGACACATTTTTGTGATGGCACGTTGCATGCTGCATGCTGTAAACCGCCAGACCAATACCTCAGTAAGTGTCCCCCAGTTTGTGACATGTTTGATGTCTCGAGTGTGAATCATGATACCCACAGGAAGTAGCATACGGTGCTAGGTTAAATAACTGAGTTATTTAGGAAATCGATATTCGAGAAATATTGTGTATATTCTGTGCATGTAATGCATCGAATATATTCAATATGCATAAAGCATCACTGTTTTAAAGCTTAACGGAGTAAGTCACGATTAAGCGTCTTAAAACAGATGCATGTCTAGCCATCTTCGAATGATCGTTTGGAGGCTGCATAGGCAAGCCCTCCCTTGGACGATCACTCCATGTGGTAGAGTGACAGATGGTAATCACCACGACACTTTATTGTCCACTTAACTCCCAGCCTGGTCTGCCAAACCAATCTGGTAGAGTTGGACGGACGAGATGATCTACGATGTTCATGTGCGGCCGTTGATGGAGGTTTAGGGTTTTGAGGAGGTGCGCAAGCATCACTCTTCAGCTTGAATTAAACCAAGCATGGGAGACGTTTTTGGCGGGACCGATCGGGCATGCGTGTAGACGGCATGCCGGTGTGCATGTCTGTACCACCTTGTCTTATGAAGGTGCGATCTAGGACACTCAATTTGTCTGGCAAAGAGGAGTGGTCGTGATCGTTTTGCGGTAGAAATCCTGTGCCGCAAAGGATTCTTAAAGGGGCGCGGCATGCCACCTTTAAGGTGCAATAATCGAGGCGTCCGTCCATGCTTTGCCTAAGCCGATCGGTCATGCGCGTATATGGGCCCACAGTGATTATATTGACATGCTCAGGACCTTTTAAGTCTATATCTACACCTTCCATCCAAGCTTGCGAAGATGGATGTTCGTGATCGATTAACAACACATGTAACATGCCGCAAACCCTAATTAGGGTTTTGGATCAGTCGTGCGTATGCAACTTCAACCGATCGGTTTTGTAATCTATGCTCCTCCCTTGAGGAGGATGATCATGTGGGCCCCACATTAGGCCGGCGGCGAGCATGTATGTACTTGTTCCACGGTCTTAGGTGTGGTTTAATCCATCCAATCGTGCTTGCTAAGTTGGATGGTCATGATCAATTTAAGATGCCAGCAGACTTCCGCGACCCTTTTAAGCATCATGACATCCATGTTTTGAGCAAAAGTTTATTACTCCATGGCTTGCTCGTGAGAAAGCCGATCGAATATGGATAGAGTGGGCCCTCCAATGTGCGTGTTGGCTGATGCGTGTCGTATGCGTCAAAAATAATTTAACTTTCTCACTCTACTAAATATGAATGAAGTATGTGATAAGAAAGAGTTCGTATCCACAGAGAGGCGATTGTTGTTATGCAATTTTCAGATTCTTAAGTAACCAAGATAACCCAAGAGTGTGTTTTGTTTTTATCAAAGTAATAAAATAAGGCAAAGCAAATAAATAGAATAATCAATAAGAAGATATTGGTCAAGGGATAGTATCATTTACAAGAATGCATTTTTCATCTATGATTAGAATTGGTATTTAATCTCGCAATTATCAAAATTCCTAGGATATCTTGATTGCAAGAGTATCCCGTTTATTTCCTGATTTTATCACAAACAACATTAAAAGATGCTATTGTGAAATCTTCTTAAAAAGCAACCTAAAGTGTAAAAGAACAATTAGATTTAACTCTCTAAGAGAAATAGGTTCTATGAAATAAGGCTAATCAATGCAAACAAACGTGTAAAAGCACTAATTCGTTTTAACAAATGTTATGATTCATATGTGATTAAAAAGATGTATCACTACAAGTATTAACCACAAGATGCTACTAGAAATCAGAGATAACAACTTTTACGTATTGAAAACCCTAATATAGCTATAGAGATAAAAACAAATCCAATTGATTTCGGACCCAACCAAACTAGCATTCAAATCATATGATAATATAAATAATGAATCATAAATGATAGAATTGAGACAAAACTAATTCATAGAATCAAATAACATGCTTGAAGAAATCAACTTTTATCCCATAACCAATAGTTGTATTTAGCTACTCATATTAATGGAGTTCATCATCATAATATTCAAAGAAAATATATGAAACATAAAAGAAAGCAAACCCTAGAAGTAGTTCTCTGCAAAAGCTCCAAGAATAGAATAAAACGTTATCTCCAAAAGTTAGTAGAACTTTTCTTTTTGTAGTTTTTCTCCAAAATTAGGTCCAACTCTTCAAAGTCCATTAGATAGAAATCCACCAATCCCACAAGTGAGATAAACCCGTGTAGAAAATATGTCCCAAAAATGCTCGCCGGAAAACTGTGTTTTTGGACAGAATCAGGCACCGGAAAGTCGCCGGCAACCTGAAAAGTCAAACGGTCAACAGGTCGAGTCGGGGTCAATTGAGTCACGAGTCAGTGATCCGACTCGGTCCAGGCCAGAGTTGTTGCAGTCATTGTACATCCATGATGGCCCTGCTTGTACCATCTATAGCTTTCATCAGTCACATCCAAGATGGTTGTTCAGCTGTATTGTCATCTTACACTTCACAGCCAAGATGGCTGCTTTGCAACTCCATTTGTTTCCAACCACAGCTTCAAGACCACCAATTGCAACCAACCTCAAATTCAGCTCCTTATTTCGTAGCAGCAACTAACATTTCCACTTGCAATACTACTCCAACATCTATCTGAGCATCTGCAAAAACCTATTAACCAATTCCATCACTACCAAGTTCAGTTCTGTGGATAGACTGCAACCTAATTGCAGCTCAGTTCCTGTAGTTCATCCAATTCATTCCAACTTCGTCATTTGTTGCTTCAGTAGCATCAGTCGACACCACCTTGATTCTAGTGCACACAACCATCTTACACCATTATATAATAACCAACTACATCAGTGCCTTCAAATATGCTCTTAACCCATCCGTCCGCAACCATGGTTTGCAATAGATTCTACTTCTTTCACCACCTGCATCTAGGGATGACAATGGATAGCCGAAATCCGAGATCCGTTTCCGAAAATCCGACATCCTATAGGATTTAATCCGACATATCGGATATCGGATACCGGAATCCGATAAGCTATCGGATAATATCTCTTATCGGAATCGGAATCGGATTAGGCTTCTTCCGTTAGGTTAATATCCGATATCCGATAGCCTAGGGGTGTACTTTTAATTTCCTACCCCTAGGGTATTATCTGTCGGGAGAATAACCATTCAATCTGTTTAGTGTTTAGTCATTTTTTCTCAATTGTTTTCATTCTCTACCCTAGCAAAACTTAACACAAAAACTCAGAAGATCTGTTTACTCGTGAGTAGTGATTTGATCGAGAGAGAGGGACTGATTGATCGATTTGATCGTGATTTTATCAGAGACTGTCACTTAAGAAGTAAGTAATTAATCATTAATCATGAATCTACTCGATTGTTTCGAAGTTAGGTTTTTTTCCCCAAATCGATTGCGTATTTGCATGTTTGATGTTTGAATATTTCTGTATTTAACTGTTAGAATCAATCATGTTCTTTTTTTTAGCTTTTTCATTACAAGTCAATTCAGATAAAATTAGGGTTTTCGATTTTGATTATTGGGTTTTTAATTTGAATAGAGATGACTCCTGATTGGGTTTTTGATTTGAATAGAGATGACGAGTTGACGACTGATTATTGGGTTTTCGATTTGATTTTGAATCGTTTTTTATTTTTTACATTATCTTGATTTGTTAGCTGTAATCTTTGGTTGTAATTGTTAGGGGGTTTATATGAAATCTCATGCTTGTTATAGGAACTAGGTACATAACAAACTTGAAAAGCATTGTGAACCATGGACTGATTTTTCAGGATAGTCCAATTTGTTAAATTTGTACTCTATTCTGGACCTGAGCATGTACGCAGTGTAGACAAGTAAGCTGTACTTTGATTGTGTAGCTCTTGGTTTGTTACGAGACTTTGAGTTTGTTTAGGTTTAGTTATAGTGTGGGTGTTTCTTAGTCTTAAAGCATTGTCTTAGCACTTTGAATGTCTAGTCTAGTTAATTTGCTGCTGCTTTTCCTTTAGAAAATGCTTTTAATGATATGAATGTAAATGTCTCCTGCTGTGTTTGGTTGTATTGTATGTTTTTTATATCTATTTTATTGTTCCGAGTTGTTAGAGAACACATCATACTAAGATCAATGAACACATCTATATGACACTACTTTGCAGGCCACCAAGTTCTATAAAGGCTACTCTTCCCTTGGATATCCCATTGTGATTTTTATTTGTTTTCTCTTTTCCGAGTGGGATTGAGTTGTGTTTAACTTGTTACTTTGCATTCCTGGTTGCACTTATTGTTGTAATAATTGTATATCAATAGATGTCATAGACTGCAAGTGCTATTTGTGTTGGTCATATGAGAGGAAATTGCTTAACAGTAGATTATAAATTGCCGAGAGGAAATTTATTTTTATGTCATATGTACATCAATGATTCAATGAACTCATGAACTGTGTGTTTATTTCTGGGTTGTTGTTGTTCGCAGAATGTCTCAAAGTGAAAAAGCATCCAACAATACCAATAGAGTTGGAACTTCAAGTGATCAACCAAATTCTGAACAACCGGAACAAGAATATCAAAGTGTTTCTTCAACAATTGCTTCAACAACACCTTCTTCGAGTAATAAGAGATCATTAGCAGATGAAAATCATCCACTTGTTATTGCTTTTTTGAAGAAATTGCGCACAACAAGGTCATCGTCCTGGGATGAGTTCATTAGAAAAATCATTGTAGAGCCTGATAAAGACAATCCGGGTAAGGAAGTGGCTGTCCTTAAGGGTGAATGTTGTCATTTTCAGAAGTTGGTACTTGCTTGTAGTGAACAAGGAACTAGCCGCTTGGCTCAACATCTAAAAATATGCCCCCGGAAGCCTGAAAACAAGAAAGGCCAGATGAAGATTACCACTGCAGTTAAAAAAAAGGTACTAAACAAGTTAAATTACTTAATTACAAGTATGATCCTATAGTTACTAGGAACTGCCTTGCTAAAATGATTGCTAAACATGATTACCCACTTAACATGGTTGAGCATTTCTATTTTAGAGAGTTTTTTAAGTCTTTGAACCCTGCTGCGAGAATGCCATGTAGGAATAAAAGTAGAGCTGATGTGTTAAGGTGTTATGCTGAAATGAAAGATGAATTGCAATTACAATTAGAGAATTTGACTTCCAAATGTAGTCTCACAACTGATATGTGGACAGCCAAACATACTAAAGATGGTTATTGTTGTGTTACATGCCATTTTATAGATGATGAGTGGAACTTGATTTCCAAAACCTTAGCGTACATTGTAGTGCCATCACCGCATACTGGAGATGTTCTCTCGATTTTATCAAAACTTGCACATTGGAATGGAACATTGATAGGAAGTTTTTTGCTTTAATCTACGATAATGCACCAGCTAATGGTGTTATGATGAGAAATCTTATTAAATGGCTAGATGGTAAGAATTGTTTGTTGCTTCAAGGAAAATTGTTTCACATGAGGTGTAGCAACCACATACTCCACTTGATTGTATTGTATGGCATGAAAGTAGCAGCTGAGTTTATAGAGGGAATTAGATATTATGTTAAGTATGTAAAATCTTCACAATCTAGGAAAGAGAATTTTGAAACAGCACTGACACAATGTTGATTGTCTGGAGAAGTTAGTTTAGATGTGGACACAAGGTGGAACTCCACTTTTTCGATGCTTAAGAATGCTATTAAACTGCGAGAAGGTTTTGAAAGACTTAGTGAGTTCGATTCTGACTTTGATATTTTGCCATCAAGTGATCAATGGGAACAAGGAATAGAAATTTGTAATTGCTTAGATGCTTTTAATGATATTTCAACTGAGTTTGCAGGGATTAAGTATCCAACTGCAAATCTTTATTACAATGGGGTATATAAAATTAACCAAATCATCAGAAGTTGGGAAGATAGTACCTTTGAGTATGTCAGAGAGATGGGGTTGAAAATGAGAGACAAGTTTAATGTATACTGGAATGAATGTAATTTGGTTATGAGCATTGGAGTGGTCTTAGATCCAAGATATAAGGCGAAATGGGTAAGGTTCACATATAAGATAATTTTTGGGGATAATGAACGTGCAGAAGTTGAGTATGAGAAATTCAGAACAGACTTGACCAAAATTTTCAAGGCATATGAATCTCAAAACAACACTGCATCTCCTCCTTTCTTTAGCAACTCTGTCTCTCGCATGGATGTAAGAGGCTCAGGTACATCTAACCCAGATTATGCTACTTTTTTGTTGGAAAATGATGAATATGATGTTCAGAAATCAGAGTTAGACACGTACTTAGAAGAACCAATTCTTCCAACTGTGTTACCTCAAGACGAATACAATTTTGATATATTGAGTTGGTGGAAGTTAAGTGCTGGTAAATACCCAATTCTATCAAAGATAGCAAGGGATGTGTTGGCTGTTCCGGTGACCAGTGTAGCATCAGAGTCCATGTTCAGCGATGGTGGAAGGGTTCTAACAACACACAGAACTTCATTAAGTCCAGAATTAGTACAAGCATTGATATGCTTAAGTGATTGGCTGCCAAACTTCTTTGATGCAGGTAAATCTTCTTTTCCTTGCTATGCTTAAGGTATCTTTTGTTCAACTCTATTTGCATACCCTACATGAAATGATGTATATAGAGTCTTGAATGTTTCAGACATAGCCTTCAACCTCTTATCTTGTGATGTCATCATTTCACTCTTATAATTTTGTTGTATTTTGCTAGCTGTGGTCATAATATATACTCATCCCATATATTCTCTATTAGATTTAGAAATGAAAAACCAAATCAGATTAGTTGACACGATCACATCAAACCGAATTAGCAATGTTTGCTCTCATCTGCAACTTTATTATTAAATTTATGCTTTGCTTATTATTCTCTCTTATCAAGTGATTCTTTGTAATTTGTGAATGCAGATACGGAAATAGTGGACTGAAGTGAAATTGATGCAATGATGCAACATGCCAGGAAGCCAAGCAAGATCACACATTCACATTAAGTTACACTACTGTGTACTGTTAGACATTTTTTTCTTTGTTTCTTGGCTTTGTTGTAGCCTGTTGACTGTTGTGTACTTTATGTTGCATTCACTAGACTGGGAGTAAACTCTTTAACTCTAAACATTGTGCTTGTGTGGGTTTATACTTCACTAAACATTTTGAACTTAAGAAGGCAGACTGTTCTATTTTTTTTTTTTCAAGCTTTTAGTTTTTTTCATAGTTATCGGATGTTAACGGATAACAATCCGATATCCGATAGCTTAACCTTAACCTTATCGTATTGTATTTTCTGATATCCGTCGGATGTTATCGGATATCGGATATCCGATAACCCTTAACATTAACCTTACCGGATTTGCTAATATCCGACGGATATCTATCCGTTGCCAGCCCTACCTGCATCCATTTAAATCATCCTGCAAAACCAGCTGAAATTGCAGCAATAACATAAATCCATTTCCCATTTCCTTGCCAGACAGTACACAACCTAACTGCAACATCATTGATCACATTTGAAACTCAACTGCTGCAATAATAGCACCAGCCTCGAAATTAAAATCACCACTACCATTCAGTGCACAATCTCTTAGTCACAGCCATAACCTCCTCCAATTTTAGTTATTCCCCACCAACAAACTCAGCAACAACTTGACCCTGGCAAGCAATAAACGACACCACAGACCAACAACCATTCTAATACTGCAGTTGCAAAATCAATACCACTAACGGTACCACCTGCAATCATTCCAGCACTCACCAGTTACAGCTCTGCCTCCTTGAACTGCATCTGTAACTTCACCATAAACAACATCGACATTCACTGCCCAGATATAACTCATTCACTTGCGAATTCACCACTACTTGCACACTACACATTCCATCAGTTCCCTTAATTTCTCAGGCACTGAACCCTGCAACTGAGTTCAATCCAACCACCAACACAACCAACTGCTGCTACTCCACAACATATTGAACTAGATAATTCTCCAGATAACAGCAACCTCAACACCCATTTCTCCACAGCATTGCCACTAGTTCCTTGAACATTCAACCACCAGAAAACCTTCTTCTCTGCAAAGCAAAATCATCAACATCTCACAGATCGACCCCATGAATCACATCCACCATTACCTCTACTAGAACTGCCATACTACAGAGTGCCAGAACTTGCTTCACCTACATTGCTGCATCTTCACTGTTGCTAGCACACCCATTGAGCTTCACCAAATTCATCCTAGCCACCTTTTCCTAGGTAACTCAGCCCATTATAATCACCATAGACCCATTTAATCCCTTGTTCTCTCTTCCATGTTTAATAACTCAACATACCCATTCATCCACACCAGCAACAGAAGCTCCACCAACATCAACTTGAACCAGAACCACTTCATATATATTGAACCTGAATCCTAAGCATACATATATGCTTCATTAGTATCAACTCCAAGCTCTCCCTGGAATGCAAACACCATTCTCCTATCAGCAACAATGACTAGCAATAACTCCATAAATCAACAGCATCTGGGTCTTCTCCTTCTCAGATTAACAGTAGATAACCAACAACACAACCACCAGAAACCCTTAATCTCATCCAGCATCTGATGCCATATTGTCCTTCGAAATCAACACAAACCCATTTAAACCCCCATTTGCTGTGTCTTTGTCATTCTAAGCCTATTCTATCAAGAACACCAAACCCACAGAACCCTAATTCTAATTTCAATATCTTCTTCTATGTTCATAGACTGAATCAGCTACAACCCCTCTTCAATTTCATCTCTTAGTTTCTCGATTTGACAGAAATCATCTCGAGCTTCCATTAATGGATTCAGCCAATATTGGTGCACAGTTTTTTCTGTTTCTCAAATTCAGAAATGAATGAATGAGAGAACCAGTTTCTTGATTTAGGTTTAGGTAATGATTGGGGGTGGTTATATGCACCCAACCGTAGAAGATCCACCCAGCTAGGAGCCCCTTTAACCTTGATTGGCATGTCTATAGTGCTCCTCCAAGAGTTGCCCCTTAACCTTGATTGTGTTCCCGAAAGTATTCGCCTAGGAAATGATAGCTTTGCCCCTTTGTGCTCAAAATGAACGCTCTCTTTCGCATTCCACCAATGACAACCATCTTTTACTCCTCATATTCACTTCTTCTCTTCAATGAGAGTCATCACTAAATTTGTCGTGCTTTTCAGACAGAAATTTGCATCACTAAAGCCGACATACTTTTCAGACAGAGATGAAGAAATAATAGCAAATAATGAGACACAATCCGCCTCCAACGCTTTTTCCATGTTTCCTCTTCTTTTGATCCAAATGACTCCGAAGTACCTAAATACTCAAAAACAAAACATAAGATACATAATTTGCAAGAAAACTAGCATAGAAAGCATAAACAATAGATAAATAATAAGGTGTTTTAGATACCTATCAGATTCCCCCACACTTAGACTTTGCTAGTCCTCGAGCAAATCAAACAAAATAATTATAAAACATACATACAACTCCGTCTCGTCGAGGCTACGGTCATTTTAAGCATAAATAACAAGCCTTTAAACCCCTAGGTGTCCCTAGTGGACGATTTTTAGTCTCGTGAAGGTTTACAAGAGGTCTGCCTACAAAACCTATATTTCCAACTCCATCTATTTATGACAAATCAATGAACGAATCCAAAATGACTACAAGAGGAGGTACCTTCCAAAAATTCAATTCATATATTAGTAAATAAATATTTAATTAGATAGTCGAACAAGCCACAATACTCGGAAACTAACAAACCACAATCACAAAGAAAATATTAAGAAGATGGATATAGATGTAGATGTTGGCGAATGTTCACAAGTGATCGATGTTTCCCATATTTGTCTGAAGGTCACTGCCAAGATGAACCTATGCATCCTATTGGATTGAGCTACTGGTTTGAATTCTACATCAACTTACTAGAATATACAAGGGAACTAGGAGTGACTTTATTCAACCAATATATTCTTTTCTTTTTTCTTTTTTCTTTGTCACTTTTTCACTTTTTTTTTCTTTTCTTTTCTTTTCTTTAGACAGCATGATTAAATCTTTTGGATCCAAGCGCATGCTTCTTGTCACCAAGTACATGATAGTTGCCTTGGAACCTGCATTCCACGCTTTTTTAGGCGACGGAGACAGGGACAACGTTTCACACATACTGCTATCCAAGTGTCTTTTTTTTATTCCGTTTGGTCTAATTGGTTGGTCTTTTTTTTTTTTATTTATTCTTGCAACTCAATCACTCTATTTCATCCTAGCAGTAATAACAAGTCGATGTTTAGTGACCCACCAAAGCACTTAGAGAACAATAGATAAATATGGAAAAATAAAAATAGAATGCGATATGGTAACAACTATCATGTTATTTTTGATTTCTGAGCTATGTTCGTCCCCTTTGTAGTTAATTGGTTCCTAAACTCCTGCAATCAAAATGGTTCCATCCACTAATGGTGTCATCCTAAAGGCACAAGTTTCTAGATTTCGGAGTTCAAAAAGCACAAATTTTTTCTTGGTTTTTTCTAGTTTTCTGATTTTTTTTTATTTTTTTTTAATTCTAGCAACTCAATCACTCTATTTCATCCTAGCAGTAATAACAAGTCGATGTTTAGTGACCCACCAAAGCACTTAGAGAACAATAGATAAATATGGAAAAATAAAAATAGAATGCGATATGGTGATATTCCGAGATATGGTAACAACTATCATGTTATTTTTGATTTCTGAGCTATGTTCGTCCCCTTTGTAGTTAATTGGTTCCTCAACTCCTGCAATCAAAATGGTTCCATCCACTAATGGTGTCGTCCTAAAGGCACAAGTTTCTAGATTTCGGAGTTAAAAAGCATAAATTTTTTCTTGGTTTTTTCTAGTTTTCTGATTTTTTTTTTATTCTAGCAACTCAATCACTCTATTTCATCCTAGCAGTAATAACAAGTCGATGTTTAGTGACCCACCAAAGCACTTAGAGAACAATAGATAAATATGGAAAAATAAAAATAGAATGCGATATGGTGATATTCCAAGATATGGTAACAACTATCATGTTATTTGTGATTTCTGAGCTATGTTCGTCCCCTTTGTAGTTAATTGGTTCCTCAAATCCTGCAATCAAAATGGTTCCATCCACTAATGGTGTCATCCTAAAGGCACAAGTTTCTAGATTTCAGAGTTCAAAAAGCACAAATATTTTCTTGGTTTTTTCTAGTTTTATGATTTTTTATTTTTATTTTTTTTTACTAAAGGCATAAAACAAACTATACAAACATATAAATGCTCCCCCACACATAAACTTTACATTGTCCTCAATGTAAAATTGAATCGTCCAAAGAAAGTTCAAGGTGGGAAATTCCGCAAATGATATACAAAAACAAAGAAAATCAAGATAAAATGCGTAAAAATAAAAAGATAAAGGTAAAGATACAAAACCGGTTGGTTGCCTCCCACTTAGCGCTTGGTTTAAAGTCGTCAGCCCGACGTTCTCCTTTTTTTCTAAGACTCCCCATATTCCAACAATCTGAAAAGTTGGGGATCCTTCCATGTAACCTTCTTTGGAAACAGTAGCTTCACACAAGCATTAGTACAATAAAACATAAGTGAAGCTATATATCCGTAAAAGTCTCCCCCACACTTATTCATGTCCACACTTGGAAGTGGATAAAGAACATAGGTATCGGGAACTTCTACAAATTCTTGTCCGCAAATCTGCATAGTATGAGAAAAAAATGTCTCCAATGGAGGATATCGAGAAACAAAGTCATTCAACAATATTTCTTAAGCACATACATTTAATCCAACAAAAGGTAAAGGAGATGAATCGATAAGCAAAGGATTAGTCAAACCTTGCGGAAACTCTTGTATTGTGGAATCCTCTTCATCCTTATAAAACTCAAGTGAACTTACCTCTTGTATATCGTGGTCCTCTATCAAACCTTGCAACAAATCTTCATTCGTATTTGCCTCAACTAAAGCCTCGACATCAACATCATCATTATAATCTTTTATAGGTTCAATTGGGTCTTCTACAATATTACTCAATTCGGTTTCATTCTCAATCAATACTTCAACACACTTGTACGTTACACTATCTAAAACCATGTTTTTGTTACTCCAAGACTCCACCTTTTGAATAGGCGAACGATCGTTATTATGATCCGGAGTTGGAATAACTTCATTATTGTTACAAGGATTTTCAAAAGGTTCAAAATCATCATCGTAACCCATAGAATAACGTCTATCACGCTCCTTTTTTAAAGCTCTTTTAGCTTCAATAACTTCTTCATCGGATGCTAGGCCTTCATCGATCCATTGATAGAACCTTCTTTCAAGTTCTCTCAAACTAGGTTGCCTTGCACCAAGGAGATCATGAATAGGTTTAGATACACCATCACAAGCCTTAATTGGTGTAAAACTCTCAACTGTCCGCTCATGACTAGAGGATGACAAATCAAGGCGTTTCACCATATTGTGTGTATCTTGTTCAACTTGTTGTGTAAGCTCCTTTATCTTATCACAAATATCTGAAACACTAGGGGAAATATGATTAGAAGCATGACTATCCTCCCTTCCTAGTGATTGTTCACTTACATACCTACCATAAGAAGGTTGGTATATACGAGAATAACCAAAAGGATACGCGGAATATTGACCATAACCAAAAGAATGGTTTTGGTTATACGCCTCGTATGGTTGGTAGTTGCCATGAGATTTAGATTGAAAACCAAATATATTATTGTGTGCATGTTCTTGTCCACCATACATAGGGAACAAATACTTAATTAGGTACTCTTGACGTGTAGATGCCAATTATCAAGTACCTGAAAAAGAAAAATTCTCATAACAGCAAATCAGAAATAAGAGACAAGAAACATAAACAAAAACAAAAGTAAAAAGAACTAAAAACTTAATAACAAGCCGTTTGCCTCCCAGACAACGGCGCCAAAATTTGATGCGTGTCGTATGCGTCAAAAATAATTTCACTTTGTCACTCTACTAAATATGAATGAAGTATGTGATAAGAAAGAGTTCGTATCCACAGAGAGGCGATTGTTGTTATGCAATTTTCAGATTCTTAAGTAACCAAGATAACCCAAGAGTGTGTTTTGTTTTTATCAAAGTAATAAAATAAAATAAGGCAAAGCAAATAAATGGAATAATCAATAAGGAGAAGATATTGGTCAAGGGATAGTATCATTTACAAGCATGTATTTTTCATCTATGATTAGAATTGGTATTTAATCTCGCAATTATCAAAAGTCCTGGGATATCTTGATTGCAAGAGTATCCCGTTTATTTCCTGATTTTATCACAAACAACATTAAAAGATGCTATTGTGAAATCTTCTTAAAAAGCAACCTAAAGTGTAAAAGCATAATTAGATTTAACTCCCTAAGAGCAATAAGTTCTATGAAATAAGGCTAATCAATGCAAACAAACGTGTAAAAGCACTAATTCGTTTTAACAAATGTTATGATTCATATGTGATTAAAAAGATGTATCACTACAAGTATTAACCACAAGATGCTACTAGAAATCAGAGATAACAACTTTTACGTATTGAAAACCCTAATATAGCTATAGAGATGAAAACAAATCCAATTGATTCCGGACTCAACCAAACTAGCATTCAAATCATATGATAATATAAATAATGAATCATAAATGATAGAATTGAGACAAAACTAATTCATAGAATCAAATAACATGCTTGAAGAAATCAACTTTTATCCCATAACCAATAGTTGTATTTAGGTACTCATATTAATGGAGTTCATCATCATAATATTCAAAGAAAATAGATGAAACATAAAATAAAGCAAACCCTAGAAGTAGTTCTCTGTAAAAGCTCCAAGAATAGAATAAAACGTTATCTCCAAAAGTTAGTAGAACTTTTCTTTTTGTAGCTTTTCTCCAAAATTAGGTCCAACTCTTCAAAGTCCATTAGATAGAAATCCACCAAGCCCACAAGTGAGAGAAACCCGTGTAGAAAATAAGTCCCAAAAACGCTCGCCGGAAAACTGTGTTTTTGGCCGGAATCCGGCACCGGAAAGTCGTCGGCAACCTGAAAAGTCAAACGGTCAACAGGTCGAGTCGGGGTCAACTGAGTCACGAGTCAGTGATCCGACTCGGTCCAGGCCAGAGTTGTTGCAGTCATTGTACATCCATGATGTCCCTGCTTGTACCATCTATAGCTTTCATCAGTCACATCCAAGATGGTTGTTCAGCTGTATTGTCATCTTACACTTCACAGCCAAGATGGATGCTTTGCAACTCCATTTGTTGCCAACCACAGCTTCAAGACCACCAATTGCAACCAACCTCAAATTTACCTCCTTATTTCGTAGCAGCAACCAACATTTCCACCTGCAATACTACTCCAACATCTAGCTGAGCATCTGCAACAACCTATTAACCAATTCCATCACCACCAAGTTCAGTTCTGTGGCTAGACTGCAACCTAATTTCAGCTCAGTTCCTGCAGTTCATCCAATTCATTCCAACTTCGTCATCTGTTGCTTCAGTAGCATTAGTCAACACCACCTTGCTTCTGCTGCACACAACCATCTTACACCATTGCATAATAACCAACTACATCAGTGCCTTCAAATATGATCTTAACCCATCCGTCCGCAACCATGGTTTAAAATAGCTTCCACTTCTTTCACCACCTGCATCCATTTAAATCATCCTGCAAAACCAGCTGAAACTGCAGCAATAACATAACTCAATTTCCCATTTCCTTGTCAGGCAGTACACAACCTAACTGCAACATCATTGATCACATTTGAAACTCAGCTGCTGCAATAATAGTACCAGCCTCGATATTAAAATCACCACTGCCATTCAGTGCATAATCTCTTAGTCACAGCCATAACCTCCTCCAATTTCAGTTATTCCCCACCAAAAAACTCAGCAACAACTTGACCCTGGCAAGCAATAAGCGACACCACAGACCAACAACCATTCTAATACTGCAGCTGCAAAATTAATACCACTAACGGTACCACCTGCAATCATTACAGCACTCACCAGTTACAGCTCTGCCTCCTTGAACTGCATCTGTAACTTCACCATAAACACCATCGACATTCACTGCCCAGCTGCAACTCATTCACTTGCGAATTCAACATTACCTGCACACTACACATTCCACCAGTTCCCTTAATTTCTCAGGCACTGAACCCTGCAACTGAGTTCAATCCAACCACCAACAAAACAAACTGCTGCTACTCCACAACAGATTGAACCAACTAATTCTCCAGATAATAGCAATATCAACACCCATTTCTCCACAGCATTGCAACCAGATCCTTGAACATTCAACCAACAGCAAACCTTCTTCTCTGCAAAGCCAAATCATCAACATCTCACAGATCGACCCCATGAATCACAGCCACCATTACCTCTACCAGAACTGCCATACTACACAGTGCCAGAACTTGCTTCACCTACATTGTTGCATCTTCACTGTTGCTAGCACACCCATTGAGATTCACCAAATTCATCATAGCCACCTTTTCCCAGGCAACTCAGCCTATTATAATCACCATAGACCCATTTAATCCCTTGTTCTCTCTTCCCTGTTTAACAACTCAACAGACCCATTCATCCACACCAGCAACAGCAGCTCCACCAACATCAACTTGAACCATAACCACTTCATATCTCTTGAACCTGAATCCTAGGCATACATCTATGCTTCATTAGTATCAACTCCAAGCTCTCCCTAGAATGCAAATACCATTCTCCTATCAGCAACAATGACTAGCAATAACTCCATAAATCAACATCATCTGGGTCTTCTCCTTCTCAGATTAACAGCAGATAACCAACAACAAAACCACCAGAAACCCTTAATCTCATCCAGCATATGATGCCATCTTGTCCTTCGAAATCAACGCAAACCCATTTAAACCCCCATTTGCTGTGTCTTTGTCATTCTAAGCCCATTCTCTCAAGAACACCAAACCCACAGAACCCTAATTCTAATTTCAATATCTTCTTCTCTGTTCGTTTACTGAATCAGCTACAACCCCTCTTCAATTTCATCTCTTAGTTTCTCAATTTGATGGAAATCATCTCGAGCTTCCATTAATGGATTCAGCCAATATTGGTGCATAGTTTTTTCTGTTTCTCAAATTCAGAAATGAATGAATGAGAGAACTAGTTTCTTGATTTAGGTTTAGGTAATGATTGGGGTGGTTATATGCACCCAACCGTAGAAGATCCACCCAGCTAGGAGCCCTTTTAACCTTGATTGGCCTGTCTATGATGCTCCTCCAAGAGTTGCCCCTTAACCTTGATTGGGTTCCCGAAAGTATTCCTAGGAAATGACATCTTTGCCCCTTTATGCTCCAAATGAACGCTCTCTTTCGCCTTCCATCAACGACAGCCGTCTTTTACTCCTCATATTCACTTCTTCTCTTCAATGAGAGTCATCACTAAAGTTGTCGTGCTTTTCAGACAGAAATTTGCATCACTAAAGACGACATACTTTTCAGACAGAGATGAAGAAATAAAAGCAAATAATGAGACACAATCCGCCTCCAACGCTTTTGCCACGTTTCCTCTTCTTTTGATCCAAATGACTCCGAAGTACCTAAATACTAAAAAAAAAAAACATAAGATACATAATTTTCAAGAAAACTAGCATAGAAAGTATAAACAATAGATAAATAATAAGGTGTTTTAGACACCTATCATTGGCGCCTCCTCCATCTTTCATGGTGCGATCTAATCCGTCCAATCAGGCTAGTGTAGTTGGACATTCATGATCATTTTGAGACTGTCTTAAGCAGTATTGCTCACTCGAGCATCTTCCAAAAGATTCACGTCCACCTAATTTAGGGTTGGCGTTTTAGCTTGCTAGGAAGTGAAGAACGCTGTTCGACCGGCTAGGGAAAAAACAGGCTGGTGGTGATAGACTGCTCCTGCTAGGGTTCGTCTAGGCTTGTTAAATCATGCAGCCAACCTGCGTGGTCGTGATCGTTTCTCAGACTGACACGGACAGTCCAGATTTCCCTTAGGGAATTTAATATGCTCAATTGGGATAATATAACACATCGAGAGATATAGTCTGTACAAGTATTTCGTGCATGCCTCATTATTGACACTTGGATATTCATGTTGCTCTGCTGAGAGCTACAATCAGTCATCATGCCGCACCATTAATGAGAGTCCTGCTGAGAACAACACAGGAAACACAAGGAAATTCATGCATTAATTAATAATGCTAAATATTCACAGGGTATTTGGGATTGTTGTTACATGCTCCATCCTGGATGAATTTTATGTATTTAATTCACATAATATTTGGGATTGTTGCTACATGCTCCATTCTAGGTGAATTAATAAAGCGAAGAAGTATTCATCATCACTTATCAAATAGCCTTATCCTCTGCAGGATGTCAGCATATAAAATTTGGCTTTTACAATTTTATCCCTGAACTAAAATCCACCATCCACACCCTTTCTTAGTAAGGGACAGTCATGTTCCGCAGTAAGCATTTGATGGTGATTTTCAGTCGACGAGATCATGGTTGAACTCAGTATACAAAGGTAGTTTCAGAATCCTCGATTTTCTCCAATGGTGTCATGTACGAGCAAATGTTCAGGTGAGGACCCTGATAGAGTGCGATTCAGTGAGCATGGAGGGATGGAGCATTGTTGATTTGGTCTGTCAAAAGTCTAGTTCTGGTTGATTTAGGATTTACGGGCCCGTGCCCAAAAAGGAAACCCGTGTTTTATTAGGTTTTGGAAATAAAATTAATATAAAAGGGTGAAGCCCTAAATTTGTTTTTAAAGTTCAGTTGTTCATTAGTTGTTCAAAATTAAATTCCATGTGTGCATGTATGCGTAAGTTTCATGATTATTATTTTTTAGAAAACATATGCACGTTCGTTCGTTAGTTTAAGAAACGAGCAATAATCCCTAATATGGAAGAGATACATGAATTCTTGAGTAGACATGGTCTAGTCATAGTAGATAAAATTTTGTTCATGATGTTTCATGAAAGCTAAAATTTATTTTCAAAGCATGGACTTTCACAAATACTTTTAGGAACGTAGGTTCGTTCATAGTAAAAGTAATACATAATGATCCTTAGAGTTAGAGGAATTTTTGAAAAGACCTGCACCTCATGATAAAATTTATTTGGAATATGTGGAACTTTACAAAAGTATAAAAGACGCTCGTTTCATAGACGAATGCTCGTTTGAGCAAAACAATTGATTTTTTTTTTATAAATAACTCACGTAGATTTATTTTTTATTTGTGAGATTTCACAAAATGGAATGAACTCTCGTTTCAAAGACTGATGCTCATGAAAGGGAGCAAATATATATATATATATATATATATATATATATATTTTCAAAGTTACGTGAGTTTTCACATTAAAATATATATTTTTTGTAAAATCAATGTTTTGATTTTGAACAACTGTTGAAGGTAGACAATTATACATGGTGAAATAATGTCTATGTGTGAGTTTTCATAATTGTAGAATGAACGTCTGTCCAAATTTTGAAAAACCATTCACACTATAAATAGTTACGTGGGTTGTTCACGATTTTATGGAAGATTCTGCAAAATGATTTTAAACAATTGTTAAAAGCAAACAATAATGTTTTCGTGAATTTCATGATTTCATAGTGTATGCACACATGGTAGAAAATCAGTAAATGTTCATATGAAGAGTTATGTGAATTATTCATAATCACGTGAAAAGTCAGGTGTCATACTTTTAAGTAATGGGAGTTGCTCATCTTTGTAGGTTTGAAGGAGCGAGCAAGATTTTCGAAGTTTTACGTTATTATCACTAAGTTCGTGAAACCTTAAATAAGCAAAAGTTGATAGTTACCATTTTTGTAGATGCTGATATGAGCATCCTAATTATTTTTGTTGTGCTTTACTGCTTTGATGAAATCCGCATCTACGGATAATATACTGAAGTAGGAAAGTTGTATGGACGTCGCAGCAACTTTGCAAGAATGACTGGTTCCCATAATGATACTTCCAAACATGATACTTCCAGAGATGATATTTCTACAGATGCAGCTTCAATAAATGGTGCTTCTGGGACCTCTGAGTGATGGTAAGAGATCCTTCACACTAAGTTGTACTCCTGATTACTTAGTATCAGTAATGCACGAGAAGTATCTGATGGAGGAATATAACATCAAGAGCATCTCGACAAATGGGTCCTTGTTCGATTGATGTGGATTACCCAGACATAGCAATAAGTCTTCGGAGTGGAGAATCCAGAAATAAGGATCATATAATGATATCGATCACTGTAAAGTCCCCGGCTGTCTCTTTGGTGAGTTGTTAGCGCTCCTTATATCATGACTTTTTTTTGTCCGTGCAATTAGGATCATGAAGCCAATGTTTGTTACTTAGTTTCAGAACTTTTGCTCCATCGAGCCTTGATGGTCTTTGATTCATTGCTGCTGAACAAACAATTTATGAATCGATCACCAAAGAAGAATTCGATGCAAGTACCTCTTCGTATAATCGTTTATGGCAATCCTTGAATGGAATACCACTAATTGTTGTTGATGTATTCAGGAGGAGATTTCCATGGAATGAGGGAGTACTTACGATTTCCATTCTCCTTCGGAGGATGGTGAAGAAGAAAACCCCGGATTTCGAAACCGAGTGAAAGCAATGATGTTTCCAATGGTGATGATGGCAATTACGGTTCTTTGAGCACTTTAGGGACTACTCCAGTAAGTACCCATCGTATATTTTCTTCATAGAAGTATGAAATTCCTGATTTTTTTATGAATGAATGAAGATTCTCATGAATAAGTGAAAAGTTTTACCGAAATACGTCACCCGAAAATTCAGAACTCAGTATTTTAGCAAAAACGCCGTAAAATCTTCATCCGATGTCATATTTTCGCGATCTACCCATGTATCTTTATGCCCAGGAAATTTCCAAGCTTTTTCAAAGAAAAATTTTAAGTTTTGAGCACATTTAGGGGTCGAATCGATGAAACAGTAAACTTCCAGGAAACCTTCAGAAAATTTTCAACTGGCATGTGGTCCAATGTTTTGGCCACAACTCTTCGCTCGTTTCTCCAATTGCTGTGAATTTTGGATATGTTGTAGAGGACATCCATACGAAGAGAATGTTATATGATGCATCCCTATATTCTCCACCAATTGATCCCAGCTCGCCTATTTTTGCATGACAGTGAAAAATCATCTCAGACGAGCTTGTTGTAAAACACCCATGTTGCGTCTTCAAACCATTTGCTCATTTCTCGAACGGTTGGTGAAGGATTTTGATATCATTGATTTATTTGAGATCAGGAACCCTTGATTGATACATGAGCATGGTGGTTCTTGCAATGCCATCTTCTGTCAGTAGTAGAAACATTACTTCTCAAACCCTGGTCACGGGACCATAGCTGATGTTGCTCTCAAGAGGGGTGATGTAATGACCATGGTTTCATGTCCCGGTGGTAGCATCCCTTTTATGATGAATGATTAGCATATGAGAGTCTGGTACCATGGGCCTTGGACCGTGAAACTGATCGTCATGATTAGTGGGCCGGTAGTCCTCAGTATTTTATTAAATCTCTCCTTTTCGTTTTCTCTTCTTCTGGCAAGACTTGGATAGAGGACCCAGGTAGAAAAATTGATGTAAAGACCTAGGTGGTCGAAGTTGGAGGTACCTTGATGAATTACTTAGTGGAAAGACTTGGTGGAAACCGGTCGACTGTGGATGCTATGAATTCCGTCAAAGAATTGCTGCTTGCATGTTGTACGTTCTGGAAGCTGTAGGAACCTCATACGACATCGTAATTCAATGCTTGACCCCAATTTTTGAAGCTAAGAGACTGAATTATCACATGAGAAAATAATCACTCAATTTGGAGTTCTAGAGTTCAGCCAGTGAAGCATGAACATTTGTAACTTGTAATCCCGTACAAATTTTTCTAATTTCGTAGACCTGACGTTAAAGGCCATATCTTTCAGCTCGTATGTCCGATTGATGCGCCCTTTTGGTATATTGTATAAGAGACATAGATAAACATCTTTCGTTGAGGAAGCTTTGTCCCATTCCTTACTCATTGGTACGTTTTTGTAAACCCATAGACTTAAGTGTGTTGTATCTCATTTGTGGAGGTGATGAGAATATCTTATAGAAGACTTTGGATTGTGTCCACCATTCATGCAAGCTTTGGTTAGACTTTCATGTGAACATGTTACACATCTTGATATGAATCATTAGTTCTTTGAGAAGTCCGCTTCATGTGTAATACTTTAGAGAATGGTTAGTGGATGAAGCCCCGACATGAAGATGTTGCTCCTGAGACCGTTGTTGATGATGAGATCACGGTTGAATTTTCTCGAGACATTCTTGTTGATGCTGAGACCATGGACGGATTTCCTCCATATATCCTTGTTGATGCCGATACTATGGTCATATTTGCTTCAGAAAAGGCTAGAACCATGATTTATCGACATAGTCTTTGCTCCTCCATCCAGTGAGCCTTCGCATTCCCGAACTAGTTGGTGAGTTGAGCATCTCTGAGACGACAGTGTTTTGGAGTTCAACATGAATTCTCCTGAATAGTGTGACTTTACTATGAAGTCAGTGAGTCGATGTTGTTGCGGTAGATAGCAGCAACAGTCTGCATTCTGGATGTGAGCGGTGAAGAGAGAAGTTCCTTAGTCGTGCAAGGTTCGTGATATAGAGAGATTCCGTTGATAAAGTTTTCATGGAATCGCATCAAGTTTCAATGATTTTCTATATCTTGAATCTTTCCCAATAAGATCAAGTCCCCAGTGCATGTTGAAGGAATTCGTGCCATCGATGGATGAATGATGTTGCATCTGCTTCAGAAGTCCTGTCATGGAGATAATGAAGACTCAGTGATTGTAGTTCAGTTTCACTTTGATCGTGTCGGTGGTGAATGAGTGTGTCATCGTCGAGATGTTTGTGCTGAAGTCAAAGGCGTCATTATCGAAGGTGTACTTTTTGATTGGGAGTACAATTTGAAAACTTCTTAGATGCTTGAGCGTTGAAACATCGTATCATTTAAGCTTCGAATGTCTTAGGATTGATCGTCTCGTCCCCGAGTATCTTATGTTGATTTAGCATTCCTTTCCCTGCAGTAGTGGGATTCAACACTTGTTCAGACATCAGAGATTTCTGAATTTGTGTCACACATGGACACTCCTGCAAAGCTACGGAGAAACGCCCAAAGTGTTCTTTTCCATGCTTGGACATCGTCTCAGTAATGAATGTCCAAATGATCGATTCATAGAAATGTAAGATTCAACCATTTGGTAAAATACTAATGCTGGGGAGATACCATTCATAACGTCTTGCAGAGTGCTAGCAGAAGTCTCCATGCTAGGATAACATGTGACGAAATAGATGACATAGACATGGAAGGAATGAGACCTGCCTGAGTGCGGAACCTCTTGATGAATGTTTATGCATCTTTTGCAGGTTCTTGCTTCAATCTCGTCAAAGTTCGAAATTCCCCAAGTGCTCTGATGATGGAACGTCCGCCAAATCTTCTTGATCAGAACTTTCTTCGTTGGAGAGATATGCAACCAAAGGCGTATTGTTTGTAGTTATCTTTTCAGCATGGATCCACACTCGTCTGAGGATCGTGTCATATCTTGGATCTTCATGATTATGTAAAACTTGGTATCTGTTCAGGTTGAACCTATTCTCACCGTGAGAGTGATGTAGCCATAAGCATCTCTGATCTTTCCTCCATGGTCTCTGATTGAGATTTTAGTTTTCAAATTATTTTTAAATTATTAATGGATAAAGAGTATTGAAAAAGCGGGGGTCTAACAACACCACCCAATATTTCGATTAGCAATCTGTATGGACAACTCCGAGTTGTTTTTCTAGAGAATCAACTAGACTCAATCAATAGAAAATACTCAAGGAGTTATTATCTCAATCTCTCGATTTGATTTACTCAAGAAAATATGATTCGCGAGTCCAATCAAAGAGAGATAACTTGGATGGTATCAAAGACCAATATCCAAGTGTCAATCGATTTAAATCAACAACCAATAGGTCGGATATTCTAATCGATTGAACAACGCAAAACCTGTATTATTTCAATTATATAAAAATATAATGCGGAAAAGAAATAACACAGACACCAGAAATTTTGTTAACGAGGAAACCGCAAATGCATAAAAACCCCGGGACCTAGTCCAGATTAAACATACACTATATTAAGCCGCTACAGACACTAGCCTACTCCAAATTAACTTCGGTCTGAACTGTAGTTGAACCCCAACCAATATCACACTGATCCAAGGTACAGTTATGCTCCTACGCCTCTGATCCCAGCAGGATACTGTGCCTTAGATGATCTCACCCACATCCAAGAGTTGCTACGACCCAAAGTCGAAGACTTTAATAAACAAATCTGTCTCACACAGAAATGTCTACATGTAATGGATAAATTCGTCTCCCACGAATAAACCTACAAGTTTTGTTCCTTCTTTTGATAAATAAAGGTGAACATGAACCAATCGATAAAAACAGACTTATATTCCCGAAGAACAGCTCAGTTTCATCAATCACCTCACAATAAACTTAATTGACGTAGCGAAGAAGATTATTGAGGAATCACAAACAATGAGACGAAGATGCTTGTGATTACTTTTATCTTTCCTATCCGAGATAGAAATCTCAAGCCAATTATTACAATTGTACTCGTACGATAGAAACAGCAAGATCGGATCACATAACTACAAGAAAAGTAGTATTGGTCTGGCTTCACAATCCCAATGAAGTCTTTAAGTCGTTAACCTGGTTTTAGAAGAAGAAAACCAAAGGTTAAAGGAGAATCGACTCTAGCTTTAGCAAACTAGTATCACACAGAATGTGTGGGGATTAGGTTTCTCAGTTGCTAGAGTTCTCCCTTATATAGTCTTTCAAATCAGGATTTGAAATTAATATTAGCTTGCTAACAAAGCATTTAATATTCACCATTAGATAAAAACCTGATTAGATACAAGCTAATATCTCTCAACCGTTAGATCGAAAACTTAGCTTGTCATACACACATGTACTTGACGTTTTTGGTTTGTGTAACCGTACCCAAACGTGTATAATGGTTGGTTCAATATTAGTCAACCAAATGGTTAGCCAAATGATAAATTTCATATCAACCATATTCTTCTTCACCATAACTAGTCCAAATGACTCAAATGAACTAGTTGGAGAGTTGTTCAATTGCTATGAGATCTCATGTACTACGTAAGACACAATTGAATCAAAAACGATGTGATTCACTCGATTTATTTCATGAACTATAAATCCATGGTTTTCAAAAGAATTCCTTAGAAATTTAAGATAAGTTCACGAACAACGTTTTCAGACATAACCTCTTGAGTTCGCGGACTCAAGCTAACCGGTTGAAGTTAATAAACTCCAGCAGAATTTCTCGGGATGAGAACTTCCATCAGTTCATGATCGCACCTGAGCTTCAACTTCAGCAGATATTCTCGGGTTCGAGAACTTACGCCAGTTCGCGGACTGGGTTCGCGGAATGAGTTCACAGACTGAGTTGACTGCTCACGTTCCGGTTCCACTTGATCAACAAAGTTCGCAAACTTCTGTTCAAGTGCTAAGGACTTATACATATATGTGTTGCCACAACAATGTTTATATCCCGCAATGGTTATGTAGTCTAAACTCTCATTTCAATCATTGAAACATTCTCAGAGGGTGTTATATGGTTGTTATTCACAAACTATTTTTCGTCAGAACGATTTCCAAAGTGATTGGAACATAACATAACTTTCGTCACTAGGCAAAGATGAACTTGGCTAAATCGAAAGCTTTACCAACACCCATTTCGAGAAATAAATAAGCAAGATATACTCAGCTCGAAATGTCACATGTGCATATTCTTAGTCTATATAGTAAAACGACTTTTGTCTCAAGATAGGAGATAGAGTAGATAGACTTTTGAGTGATAGATATGTTCAAGTCTCTATATACCTTTTAGTCGATGAAGATCCACTGGTTCCTTGAGTAGTCCTTCGTCTTGTATGATAATCTCCATGGAGTTATTGAGCTCAACTACACTTTTTATCCTAGTCCGAGACCTTAGCTATAGTAGACTAGAAATCAAGATTTTATAGTTTTGATCACTAAGATTGACAAACATGCTTGAGATAGAAACGCATGCGAGTTTGACCGAGCAGTGCTCTAACAATCTCCCCCTTTGTCAATTTTAGTGGAAAAACTATTAATACATATGAAATACAAAAAATATATTAATAAACTTTGTAGATCCTATTCCACATGCCTAATCTTCAACAATACTCGAAATCTTCGTCACTTCCAAGTAGTCCAATGATCCCAAAGGTTGTAAGTTTAGCATCATCATTGTTAAAAATCTGTAGCTGTAACAATGAGAAAAGCATCGGTTCTCAATCATTTTTATACAGTGTCATAGTATTATTACACAGCGTAAAATTCCAATTGCATCACCACTTCAACAACAATACTATGGTGATACTTCAGTGTCCCTTAGTCAATACTCCATCTCACATGGAAACCACTCCCCCTTACATAATGATCCGAAAACCATATGTATTTATAGTGTAAACTACAATTAATTCTCCCCCTTTTTGTCAATAAAATTGGCAAAGGTACAAGAACATGATCCTAATGAAATTTCCGTAAGAGACATTTTATGGACAAAGGTAATGTTATATCATCTTGTTTAGATGCAATCATAAAGCTGAGGCTAAATGCATTCATCAAAGAGTTTATAAAGATACAAGATAACCCTTAAAAGTTCCACAGCCGCACTCCCCACAAAGATTTGGAAATTAATCGCAAATTCAAAAGAAATCTCCCCCATAAGATGTCATTCCCAAGGTAACAACAAAAGCGACCTTATTTTCAAGAGAAAAGAAGGATTTCTTTAGACTCAACAAATTACATACAAGTATGAATTTGGAGTCCAAAATATTCAATCATATTAACCAAAGCGAACCAAGATTAATTTGACTAAATATGCTCAACACAAGTAAACTTATAGAGACTTAATACATCGATTAGATTATTCACAAGAGAACCCATAAATACTCTAACCGGATTGCACAATTAAACTAATCACAAAGTAATCAATTCAATTGTCCACACTCGACATGAGAAAACTCTATGGATTGATAACTAAATAATCACACTAGATGATTGATTTAGTTCATTTGGGCTCAACATAATAGATTATGGAACCCCGACTAAGATTATCATAGAAAATGACAACCTTAACCGTCCATGTACTCAACATGAGAGAACTCATGGAATACAAACTAAATAACCACACAAGTTGATTAATTTAGTTCTTAATGCTCAACATGTTGCATCTTTATGGAACAACCAACCATGCCAATACGAAATCGACTTAGTTGTATAGTGCTCAACATAAGATACAAGATGGAACCTTTATGGTAATACATAATAATATGGAACAATTAAGCTCTAAACCATGGATTACAAAACAAGGACCTATTCTATTTTTTCATCACAGAGTGACATAATAGACATTATTTTTTGAATCACAAAATATTTTAACCTATCTTACATCAATAATTGACAATATAGGCTTAACTTTTGTGTTTTGACAAAAGTCCATTCATTCCTCTATCAATATTTGCATACCAATATGTGAACGACTTTACTTTTGACAAAACATGGGACAATAAAGTTCACGAACGTAAACACACATATCCCATCAAAATATTGCAATATATAAAACCATTAAGATTAATACTGCAACCATCATCTTCCAAACAAGTTTAGAATTAAAACTAATAAATCTAAAAACAAGAAGATGAAATCATTGGATATAGCTATGTGTAATCACAATCATAGCTATTCCAAAAACACTAATTATTCTTCTAAACAAAACAGAAAACATAGAAGATTTACTAGACATTAAGACCTTTGAAGAATTCACTATCGTACCCGAACTCCTTGTTGTCAACAGCCATTGGAACATAGGGTTCATTAAGAAAGGAGTTTATATCGATGAACCTTCTTGGTTGATGTTGTCGAACCAGGGCCTTCTGAATCTCATGAGTCTTATACACAAAAGCCTTTATTTGTTGAATCTCCTTATGCATCTCCTTTAACACTTCAAGAACATCGAAAAACTTCTGAGAATTTGAAGGAACAACCCTTGGTTTCCTCATATTCCTTCTTTTTCTTTTCAAGGTTGGAGGCAATGGAGATTTTTCTTTTTCCTTCATGATTGATGGCTTAACAATCACATTACCTTCTTTACCATCGCAAGACATCATTCTTGGAGCGTCCATCAACGAATGGGTTTGTGAGAGGAATTCACAATTGACTCAACAAGTAGTCTAGAGATAAAAAGAGGTTTTAGAGAAGGAAACAGAATGTAGGGTTCGAAACCTAAAATAGGTTCGTAAACGATCAACTCTTATCCCTAAAAAGAGTAAAGTTGTCGATAATACCCTTTTTCTTTTGTTTGATAGACAAAAATAAGACAAAATTAAGAAAAGAAGAAACAAAACTTTTCCTAAAGCCTGAGAGGTACAAAATCATTGTCTCTTTTGATCATGCACATGAGACAAGATTTTAGACACAACACAATTAAGTTGTGCTGTGGTGAACAACAATTTTTCCACCAATTTCCTCTTGAGAGGAATTCACAAACCTCTCTCTATCAAATCGATTTGACCATTCTTTTCAAATGGTCTTGATTTTTCCTTGGAAACTAACTTCTTAGATGAAGATAAAATCTTACATACCTCTATGGTCTTCTGAGCAAGTTTGAGATTTCTTGCTAAATGATTTGCTCTTCATTGAAGTTTGTTGACGTGTCTTTGCTTGTGTTTGAGCTTGTAACACCTTGAAAGTTCATGAACTTTTAATGAACAATATGAGCACGTCACACTTGGATAATAATCAGGCTTCTGAATTGTGCTAGCAGCTAGGCACATAGTGGATCCCGAGTCATTATAAACAGTGTTTTCAAGAAGGGAGACAACTTTTTCTTCCAGAACGGTTGGTTTATCTTATGAAAGAATATTAAGATTGATGTGTATTGCTACAATTATCAAAATCAATATTTTCACCAAGAAGTGCAGCACTTGATTTCTTATCTTCATTTGAATCATAGTCGTCAAACATTTCATCTAGAGTTGCAGCAAGACCTTTGTTCCCAGTGTATTTTCTCCGATTTGGACACTCATTTGCAAAATGACCAAATCCCTTACACTTAAAGCTCCGAGGCATATCCTATTTATCAATTTCAAAAATATCCCTGTTTTTAGGAGGAACACGATTATGAGGTTTGACTAATGCCTTAGGCTTATCTCTGGAGAACTGTTTACTTCTCTTAAATAGAAGATCCCTAAACTGTCTTGTGATCATCGAGACTGATTTGTCAAGATATTCATCTGATGAATCTATCTCAGAGTGATCATCTTCAGAGATATACACTTTTTTACTTTTATCAAGTAATTTAGTGTCCCTTAGTGCTTTGAACGCAACATCCTTAGCCTTGGATAAAAGTTCGTGATCAAAGATCTTGATCTTACTAACCAGCGTGTTTCTGGAGAGAGTATTTAGGTTATTTACCTCAATGATGGCATGCTTCTTAGCATCGTATATAGATGGCAGTGATCTGAAAATTTTCATAACAATGTCCTTTTCAGGAATAGTCTTACCCAATGCAAAAGATGCATTAACAATTTCAGACACTTTGTGATTAAACTCATCAAATGTTTCTCCATCTGCCATACAAAGGTTTTCCCAATCGGAATTAAGGTTTCGAAGCCTTGCATCCTTTTCGTTGGAGTTTTCTTCGAATACAGTTGCTAAGATATCCCAAGCTTCTTGTGACTTAGTGCAATTAGACACATGGTGCTGAAGATTTAGGGTAATGGCATGTATTATCGCATTTAAACCGTCGGAGTTTTGCTTTGCAGCAAGAACCTCTGCAGGAGTATATTCAGCAATATTCTTTGGAACATTTTCTCCTTCTGCAGCAACGGGAAGATCATATCCATTAAAAACATATACCCATGATTGAAAATCACGTGCTTGAAGAAAAGCTCGCATAACAAGTTTCCACCATAAGTAATTAGAGCCATCGAAGACTGGTGGTACGTTTATTGAGATAACACCTCTGTCCATAGAGTCAGATCGCTACAAACATAGACTTGTAAGGTCTTTAACGTGTTTGCCTGCTCTGATACCAATTGAAAAAGTGGGGGTCTAACAACACCACCCAATATTTTGATTAGAAATATGTATGGACAACTCCGAGTTGTTTTCCAAGAGAATCAACTAGACTCAATCAATAAAAAATACTCAAGGAGTTATTATCTGAATCTCTTGATTTGATTTACTCAAGCAAATATGATTCGCGAGTCCAATCAAAGAGAGATAACTTGGATGGTACCAAAGACCAATATCCAAGTGTTAATCTATTTAAATCAACAACCAATAGGTCGGATATTCTAATCGATTGAACAACGCACAACCTGTATTATTTCAATTATATAAAAATATAATGCGAAAAAGAAATAACACAGACACCAGATATTTTGTTAACGAGGAAACCGAAAATGCAGAAAAACCCCGAGACCTAGTCCAGATTAAACATACACTGTATTAAGCCGCTACAGACACTAGCCTACTCCAAATTAACTTCGGTCTGGACTGTAGTTGAACCCCAACCAATCTCACACAGATCCAAGGTAAAGTTATGCTCATACGCCTCTGATCCCAGCAGGATACTGTGCCTTAGCTGATCTCACCCACAGCCAAGAGTTGTTACGACCCAAAGTCGAAGACTTTAATAAACAAATCTTTCTCACACAGAAAAGTCTACAAGTAATAGATAAATTCGTCTCCCATGAATAAACTTATAAGTTTTGTTCCTTATTTTGATAAATCAAGGTGAACAAGAACCAATAGATAAAACCAGACTTATATTCCCGAAGAATAACTCAGTTTCATCAATCACCTCACAATAAACTTAATCGACGCAGCAAAGAAGATTATTGAGGAATCACAAACAATGAGTCGAAGATGTTTGTGACTACTTTTATCTTGCCTATCCGAGATAGAAATCTCAAGCAAATTATTACAATTATACTCGTACGATAGAAACAGTAAGATCAGATCACACAACTACAAGAAAAGTAGTATCGGTCTGGCTTCACAATCCCAATGAAGTCTTTAAGTCGTTAACTTGGTTTTAGAAGAAGAAAACCAAAGGTTAAAGGAGAATCGACTCTAGCTTTAGCAAACTAGTATAAAACAGAATATGTGGGGATTAGGTTTCCCAGTTTCTAGAGTTATCCCTTATATAGTCTTTCAAATAAGGGTTTGCAATCAATGTTAGCTTGCTAACAAAGCATTCAATATTCACCATTAGATAAAAACCTGATTAGATCAAGCTAATATCTCTCAACCGTTAGATCGAAAACTTAGCTTGTCATACACACATGTATTTGACGTTTTTGGTTTGTGTAACCGTAACCAAATGTGTACAATGGTTGGTTCAATATTAGTCAACCAAATGGTTAGCCAAATGATAACTTTCATATCAACCATATTCTTCTTCACCATAACTAGTCCAAATGAACTAGTTAGAGAGTTGTTCAATTGCTATGAGATCTCATGTACTATACAAGACACAATTGAATTAAAAACGATATGATTCACTTGAATCATTTCATGAACTATAAAGCCACGATTTGAAAAATCATTCCTTAGAAATTTAAGATAAGTTCACGAACAACGTTTTCAGACATAACCTCTTGAGTTCGCGGACTCAAGCTAACCGGTTGAAGTCAATAAACTCCAGCAGAATTTCTCGGGATGAGAACTTTCGTCAGTTCGCGGACTGCACTTGAGCTTCAACTTCAGCAGATATTTTCGGGTTCCAGAACTTACGCAGTTCGCGGACTGAGTTTGCGGACTGAGTTGACTGCTCACGTTCCGGTTCCACTTGATCAACAAAGTTCGCAAACTTTGGTTCAAGTGCTAAGGACTTATACATATATATGTTTCCACAACAATTTTTATATCCCAGAATGGTATATAGTCTAAACTCTCATTTCAATCATTGAAACATTCTCAGAGGGCGTTATAAAGTTGTTATTCACAAACTATTTTTCGTCAGAGCGATTTCCAAAGTGATTGAAACATAACATGAATTTCGTCACTAGGAAAAGATGAACTTGACTAAAGCGAAAGCTTTACCAACACCCATTTCGAGAAATAGATAAGCAAGATATACTCAGCTCGAAAATACCCATGTACATATTCTTAGTCTATATAGTAAAATGACTTTTGTCTCAAGATAGGAGATAGAGTAGATAGACTTTTAAGTGATAGATAAGTTTAAGACTCCACATAACTTTTAGTTGATGAAGATCCACTGGTTCATTGAGCAGTCCTTCGTCTTGTATGATGATCTCCATGGAGTTCTTGAGCTCAACTGCACTTTTTATCCTAGTCAGAGACCTTAGCTATAGTAGACTAGAAATAAAGTCTTTATAGTTTTGATCATTAATATTGACAAACATGCTTGAGATAGCAACGCATGCGAGTTTGAACAAACAGTGCTCTAACAAGTATTACATTAACTAGTTAGAAGCCAAACAAGCTAAGCTATAACAACATACTACTATATTAATTGAACAGGTTGATGTGCTAACCTACCAGCGAGCCTCATGGGTAACCTATCCAAGGGAGCCGAAGCGAATTGGGGGTGGGGGGTGGGGGCTTAGATTGTGTCACAAGGGGGAAAACTAACACTACCTTCCATGTTAATTCCTGCAATATTACGCCATTCGGGGCTTGAACCTGGGACCTCCTGGAATGCATGAAACTTTGGGGAATGGGAATGACCAACTGAGCTTTGGCCCGTTCTTTAAAAGCCAAATTTTTACAAAATAGAAGATGTTGTGATTTTAAGATTTTCCGGGTAGGGGGAAGGAAGAAAAATGAAACCTATAAATTTTTTTGACCAAACACAAGGATACACGCGAATTAATTGTAATCGGTTCAGTTTCTCACATCTCTCTTTATTCCATTTTTTTGTCATGGTTTCTGTTTCTGTTATTATTTCTCCCCTACTTCATGAGATTATGCACGTCTACGCGTGAACTAATTGTAATCGATTCAATTTCTCACATCTCTCTTTATTCCCCTTTTTTGTCATGATTTCTGTTTTTGTCATTTCTCCCTAACTTTGTGTAATTATGCATGCTTAAGAAATAGTTCATGATAATAGGTAAAGAGACAAGAAAAGAAATGGATCGAGAATTGAATATTATTATAAATTTTAGGCAAATGAATAAACACAAATCTATGTAAATTGGGAACCCAACAATTTATATCAAAGAGAAAAATAAAATTCTAATGCTAAAAGATTTTGCAAGATTAATCTAATTGATTTTAAAGTAATTTTAAGTATTTTTAGTTTTGTTACAAGTTTGGTGAATGATCTTTGATGATATTTTTTTGAAGTAGTGAACGAAGTAATGTTCTACTGTGCATAGGATTTTCTCTAACGATTAACTATGTTTGTCCCAAAGGGTTGTATGACTTACATACACAATATTAAAAGATTCGAGGATAAGGACATGTTTATTAACCAACTCCTCAAAACATTTAGACATGGATCGATCGGTCCGATTCTTCTCAGACAATTACGACATGTATGAATCGATAGATACATTTGAAACACATATCCTTCCCCGTGATTCTTGTCCGATTATTTTTCACTGTATGCTCTTTATCAGGTCAAACGGGTCCTATACTAATCCAACTTCAGTATAGCAAAAATTCTTGCCCTATTAGGCTCCGCCTATTTACATTCAACCACTTCTCATGGGAAGCGGGGCAGTTTCGGCCTTGCACATATCCTGAATTCACATTCCTCATTTATGTGTCACCGGTTGCAAAGTACCTCAGGGTCATCGACTTACTCATTTGTGGTTGCACTTTCTTAGTTGTAATCTCTTTCATGACTGACCCTTGGGTGGGATGTGCAGTGAAGGAAGACTCGGTTATTTTGATGTGGATTCTATTAGGTAGTGGAGTTGCCGGAGTTATAGGTGAAGATGAAGATCAGAGATGGAATGGGATGGCTACTGTTTATGGGTAAATTTGCATGCATTGATGGTGATGATGGTGGTTAATGACAGTGGGTTTGGTGGTGTTATTGTTGTTGTTGGTGGGTGATGCTGGCATATGTCTTTTTTGTTGTTAATGATTCTATTAGTGTTTGTTGATTTGGTGGTGGTAGCGAGTGTCCATAGTCAGTGTTGATGTTGGTGATTCCTAATGTGGTGGTGAAGAGTATGTACATATTGAATTACTTTTGGTATGTCAAAGAAAGGACTCTAGCATGCCTCGGTATATAGTTCAGTTACATTTGTAACCCATATTAATGGTTATTCAATGTCTTTTAATACAAGACATTTTGGGAATAAGGAAAAGAGAATAAAAATGTTGTTCAAACAAGTCCAGGATGATTATAAGCTTATTGCAGTTTATTATTTGTAGTTGCAGGAAAACCTACACTACACCCTTGATAAGAATTTACAGTAATTAACACATATTTGAAGATTAAAAACAACACTTTATTATTTGACTCTCAGAAATGTTTACAAGAAATGAAAGAAATCAAGAATACAACCGCTCTCTTGAATTTTCTCTCTCTTCAAGACTTTCTCAACACTCCAAAAAATAAATCATCCTCTCTTTGAATCTACTGGGTCTCTTTATATAGGGTAGTTACATAATGGATGATAGCTAAGCTGTCCTTTAATTTCGGATCTGACTCGGGATATTATCGCAGTAGTTATAATGTCAATTCTCGCAAGTGTTGTAACCATCGCAGGACAATCATGCTCTTCTCGTATTTCTTCATTCGTCAGCTATTACGTCACTCTTTAAATTATCTTGTGATACTCGCAAAGTGTTGTTGAAGAACTCGCGGTGGTGTTCACAGAAGTGTTGATAATCTCTCAAGAGTAATATCATGGCGATATTCTGGTCCTACATCTTGCCTCTTCTCATGTCTTTTCTGCGAAGGAGGAAAGATCATGAGAACTAAAATGCCGCAGCTGTTCATCTTTTCCCTTTTTACTGTTCTGACACATTTCTGCATCTATTACACGTGTTTTTTCTTCCATTCAACCGCTGCATTCCAACCGTTCACGTCTCTTCCTTATATTAATTGCACTTATCTTCTCGAGATTTTTTTCCTTCTATATATATCTTCTTCTTCACTCTTTTCTTTTCTTTTCTTTTTTTTACTTCTTTCCTCCTTCTCTCTGTAATTTCTCTGCAAATTCACGGTTCTTCCGTAAATTCCGGATCCACTACTGTTACAATTTTTCTTTCAATCTTTTACTCTTTCAATATTCATTCCCATACTAAAAATGGTTGCAGCCGGTCGCAAATATGTGATCGCTTTCGAGAAGATTCAAAAAGAACTTCAAGACAAAGGTTTTACTTTATCCACCATTCCCAATCAAAACCCTAAGTCTGAACTTTCCGTTCCATTATTTTCTGATCTTCCATGTAACTATGATAAGATCATAGTATCGCTAGGCCAACTTGAGTCTGGTCTTCCCATTCCTCTCTATGACCCTGAACTTCCTTTATTCTATGAGATACTCTCACACGAAGTTCTTGCGGGCGGTATATCAGTTGAGTGGGGATTGCATTCGCTTAATGCTTGAATATGCTACTCGCGGTGCTGGTAAAGAATCTCGCTACCTTGATACTGCGAAGAATCCTAAATTTAAAGATGTTCCAATTGTTCTCGTGAAGTATACTGTGGAGAACTTCTTCGCAAATTACGATATAATCCCTATGAAGAAGGACATCACTTGTTGGGGTGTCCGCTTACAAAAGAAGGATGACATCGCTGAAATAAAGTTCTTATGTTAGATATCGATTGGCATACGGGTAATAATCAAGGCCCTATCCACTCCAGTGATGACAAATGGTTCATTTTTCCATTATGTCTAGAGGGTCCCTACATCTCCGGTCCTCATGCATTGCCTGCGAATCACGCAGAATATCAGCCGTGGGTTTTCAACTGGCCTGAAAGGAATAAAGAGGTATGTTCCCTCAAATTGTTTGCATAATTATCATTATTATATTCCTCATGTTTTCATACTCTCGCTGACTACTCCAATTTTTCCAGATTAACAGGCTGAAACATAACTACCAGAAATTTGGGAAGCCCAACACCTTTTTAGCCCTTAAATCTCTCATAGATGAAGTAAGAAATATTCCTTTACGATTCTTAATAATATATTGTTGCCTCTATTTCTTATATTTATCTGTGTTCGCAGGTTATTGAAGAAAGAGAACCTGTTATGGTTGCAAGGACCAAAGGGAAAAGAAAAGATTCTTCTCGCAAAGAGAAATCTAACGCTCCTCACAAGGAGAAATCTGGTGCTCCTCGCAAGGAAAAATCCACTGGTCCTCTCTCAAAGAAAAGAAAGACCCAAACTACTTCCCCTTCATCACCCCAGTCTAATGAAGAAAATTCTCATGATGATACTGATAATGATGATGATGATGATTTTGATGCTGATATCCCTTCCGCAATGGAATCCTCCCAATCTGAATCTTCCATGGCCCAGCTATCTAATATTTTTGGAGATATTACACATGGTAACACAAATGATTATGGAAATGAAGCTCTTAACTGGGTATCCCAGGCTCTTGCCAAGATCTGTGATGCTCCCATATTAGTTGATAATGATTATCTCCAATGAATCTCAAGATCAATAACTCCCAGTCTCTTAAATTCTCTTGGTATTCTAGTATGTTTTCATTTCTTAACCACATTTATGTATTCATTTCCTCGCCAAGTTTTAATTTACATTGTTCCCTCGCAGACTGGAAGAGATTCCTTTGTTGTTGCCTCAGACTTGGAGAAGAGGTGCGCATCTTTTCACAAGAAGAATATTGTTCTTCGCAAGAAGAATGTGGAGTTGGAATCTGAGTCCGCTAGTCTTCGTGGGAAATTGGAATCTGGGTCTGCTGACCTTCAAGAAAAGATCAAGCGGTTGGAAATTGAACTTTTTTCCTCGCGAGATAAGGTCGCAAGCCTCCAAGCTGCGAACGATCAACTTTATGGTAAGAAATCTCTCTCTTTTTCTTTAACTTTGTACTCCTTTGCATTTTTTCTTATTTTTCTTCTTCGCAGATGTTTACGGCCTTTCTGACGAAGCTGTATTCTTTCGTTCTTTTCCAAATTCAATAGACGATGATACTCTTCTCAATCACCTTAATGAATCCTTAGACAATTATTCAAATGAACTGATTAAATCCCTTTCTGTAGATGACCTTAGATCCAAATTTCATCTTTTAGCAATTGATCACAGATCTAGTTTGAGAGCGGATAATACATCCAAGCATCAATATCTTAACTCTAAAGAATAAATCAAGATTCTAAGAGCCCAAAAAAGTGATCTTATAGATGAAAAAGATCGCATCTCTAGGCAAGGAGCTCAAACTTTAGCGGATTTTCATAAAACCCTTCTTGAAGTCCAAATTGAAAGAGATAAAATTATCCGCGAAAGAGAGGATATTGTTGAAAGAGAAAACCAAATTCATTCCCGTCTTCTTATTGATAATGATGACAAATTTTCCTGGGCTGCAAAGATTCTTGACAATGCCAGAGCCAACTTAGGCGTAGATGTTAGCCTTCATATTGAACAAGCGACCTTAATTAAAGACTTGATTTCTGAAAGAGAAGGTTGTTAATTGTTCTTCCTTTTTAATTTCTTGTCTTTTATAGCTTTTTCAAAATTTCCAACTTGTTATTATATACTCGCAGGAGCTGAAAAGAGATACTCTAAAAGAATTGGAGAACTTGAAGCTGATAAGAATTAACTCGCAAAGACTCTTTCTGCTCGCAATGAGAAATATTCAAAATTGAAGACCCAATTAAATATTACTGCTACCAATTTTAGTAATCTTCTTGTTGGTGCTCGCAATGATTCTGCCGAGAAGGTCTATGATGATCATAACATTCCTCACTCTTTGTATCCTTTCCTCGCGGAAGAAGTTCCAAAGAATACTCCAAATCTTGTTATCTCTGACAGTGAAGCTGAAGAATCTGGTGGAGATGAATGATACATCGAAGATGACGGTGAAGATAAAGAAGAAAAATCTAGCGAGGATGATGATGGATCTAACTAGTTTTGTATTTCCCTTTTAATCCCTATGTAATATTTGTTCATTTATCTCTTTCTCCTTTTAATATACTGTTGCGAGTATCTCCAGCTTCTAACATTCCTTAGTGTATAATTTTTTTTTCCTCTATCTGTATAAATTAGAAAATAATTCTTTTCTGCAATATAGTTAATCAACATGATTATTAATCTTTAACTATTTGTATAAATGTATCATATAATAATGTTTACGTAAATTTATCATATAATGATTAATAAAAAATTTATCATTGTAGACACCCCAATTTTGCATTGTCATGAAAGTATGCCGCGAGATCGTATCCGAAGTGGGTCAGGTATGGGCACAAGACAATTTTTTGTCGTGAGTACATATTAAAATTAGTGAAGACCAATTATAATGCCTACACAAGTAAGCTAGCATGTAACCGTGACTAAGCCCATTTGGCCCATTAAGGCATTCTACCCGTACACACTCTTTACCCCACTAGTACCCAAAATCCGTCTATATGTGGCCATTTTCTCCCATTCTTAGTCCAAAGTTCATACTCCACCTGTGAACACGCAAATCACGTAGGCATCAACGTGTCCACAACCAATCTTCGCATGTACAGAGTGCATGCATTAAAGTACGAATATATTGTGAGATGCTGGGATAGATGTTGATTCATTGATTCTAAACCCCACGGGTTTTTCATGATCTCCTCAACATCCATAACGACAGATCTAAGAGATGCATACAAATATTAGGGTAGATCAATACGAAATGTAAATAAGACAAAGATTTATGTGGTTCGGCTCTAAGGCCTACATCCACAGGTCTGAGGGTGATTCACTATGATGGTAAAAGATTACAAGATTAGTCGAAAGACTTTGGGTGATCATGGAACCCGAAGGTTAACGCTCATACTTACTCTTCCCTTCTTTCTCTCTAATTGTTCCCCCTCTCTCTCCAATTGTTCGACCCCCTTCCATGTAACAGGAAGGGTCATATATATAGCTCTTCTACGTGGGTCCCTTAGAAAGGAGCTGTTATAATTTTATCTTCTTGTGCTTTGTGCATAGTCCGCAGACCTCTTGGTCATCCCGTGGCTTCTATGCTTCCTAAGATCATCACGCTGACCAATCTCTGTCTCTCTCTCTTCCTAAAACTGGGAAAGAGCTGTTGTATCCTTATCTTCTTGTGTTCTGTGCATAGTCTGCGGACCTCTCTATCATCCCGCGGCTTCTATTATTCCTACGCTCATCATGCTGGCCTGCCTTTGTTCTTGTCGTCAGTCCAACCGACACATGCCCTTCGCGCCAGGCGGTGTCAGTCCTTCCCTGTCGCGTCTGTCAGTGGGGCTTCACCTAGCCGTTGATCACATCTTGCCTCGTGATGGGGTAAAGTGTGATAGGGAAGTTCTTTGGTGCTACGCGGGTATACCTTCCTTTGATGCTCCTTCATCTTCGATCGCTTATCTTGACAGATGGCGCACTATCTAGACCCACGGATGATCCTGTGTGTCACCCACCTTTGTGACGTGCCTTACACGTGGGGATGCTAGTACACGTGGTGAGGGAGGTAAATAAGTGTATCTACAATTTTCCCCTCTTCTTGTGACTAGTCGTCAGCTATAGTTGGAAGAAGAACCGTGTGATATTTTTTTATCTCCCTCCTCATAACTTCTCCTAAAAAGGAGTTATTTGAATTTATTGTGCACGTTTCCCCTGCATGTCATGACTGCCCCTTGGGTAGTGGGAGGTTTCTTCTGGCGACATAAAAGAGGAGAGAATGATGGAATGTGAATTAAACTCACATTCTCTGTTTTATTCTCTGCCCCATTTTCTTCTTTACCCTCTTAACTTCTTCTGCTACCATTACTGTTGCTACTGTTTCCGTCATCATTCTTTGTTGCTTCCTTCCGTCGCATGTTGTTCTTTGCGTCGCTGCTGCTTCGTACAAATATTGAGGTTCAGGTAGGGTTTTTGTCTCGTTTGTTCGCCATTTTTGTTCCTGTGGAGTTTTTGATTTTCTGGTGATGAATCGTGATGGGTTTTAATCCCATGCATGTAATGGAATCGAAGATTTCCCCTGCTGAACTGGGTGTTTTACCGGCTACGTTTTGATCCTTTTTGAGTGGGGTAATGAATTGAGAATTTAATCGGCGGCTGGTGAAACTTAGGGTTTTCTTCGTGTTCTTCACTGTTCTTGAGATTTCCTCTTTTTTGATCTTCCTTGACTGACTAGTCCTCCTGTTTGTGTTTGTGTTCGCAGATATGTCGGATTGTCCGCGGGTACCTTATCAAACTCCTCCGCCGAGTCCTCACAGATCTCCTCGGGGAGGTTCTCACATCAGGGAAGGGGCTTCTTCTTCCTCTGCTCAGGGTAACCCTCGGGATAGGCGTCTATCCTCGCCTTCTAGCCAGAGGCCTCCGTTCCAAAGAGGTGATCCGCCCCGGGGGTTGAAATACGTCTCGAGCCGTCCTAGAGATGAGTCTTCTAAGAGGCAGCAGACTCCACGCACTGAACTCTTAAATGTGCAGCCTCTTCGTACCATGCCTCCTTTGTGGGCTAATCTTCCTCCGTCTTCATCTATGCCTAGCTCAGGCAGAACAACTAAGAATCATCCCGCGAAGAGGAAGGCCTCAGAGATGGAGTCTTTGGGAGACGTGGTTCCTCCTAAGAAGAAGGTAGCAGATTCTGCGGAAGATGTTGCGGGGGATGCTTATGAAGATGACTCTGCTGTCACATTTCGTCCCCTACCCATGGGTAATAAGAAGTTCACTTTCAGGCACATAGATCTTGAAGCCTTCAAAGTGAAGCACGGTCTTCAGCACTTCCATGTGAGTTTCTATGCCCCTGATAAAGACATAACTTACGAGATGGTTGTTAATTATCCATACGATGATTTTCATCTGTTGACGACCGTGGGCGCTTTTGAGGCTGGTCTGATGTTGCCTTTATATAAAGCTGGTGATGATTTCTATTACCGGGTCTTATCTAGCCGCGGTACTGCTAAGAAGAGCCATAACCGTGGGGTGCAGCAATTGACGGGAAATTACCTTCGTCATCTCCGAGAGTGCTATCTTCGTAGCAAGGGGAAAACGATGATGACCTGCTATGCTCCCAACTTAGAAGAGGAGAAAGGGTGGTATACTCTTGAAAACTTTAACAAATCCTTTGGAGATTATGTTAACAGGAAGACGCGCAAGCCGTGGTCTGTGAATCTGCGGAATATTGCTCATGTTAAGGGGGAAATTCGCCTCTTGAGCGAAGTAAGTGACTCTAAGATGGCAAGGATTCCTGGTGCCAAGGTCTTCCTATTCCATTGATGAGAGGATCAAGCGTGATCATGATTACGAATGGTCTTCCACCGTTATTGAGGTTGTTGGTCCGTGGGCCTATGGCTGGGTTCCTGGGACACATGGTTGGCAACCTAGTGTTGACAGCTCCTACCGCGAAACCTCTCCTTCTCGTTACGCCCATTATTGCCCTTGGCAGATGATTTTCGAAGGTATGGATTTTGATTACTACCGTGATGTTGATGACGCGGACGAGGAGGGTAACTCCGACGCAAACCCTCTTCCGCGGAATGCTAGTGTTGCTAAGGTATGTTTGTATTCTTCGTATATATGCCCCTTCCTTTTCTTAAGTAATATGGATTATGCCAAGGAAAGGAGATACTCAAGGTTATTTATTATTATGTCTCGCAGGTGGTTAGAAAGAAAAAGATCAACCCCAAGAAATCGTCAAATTCTCCTACTGGAGACTCTGCGCAGTTCGAAGATGTGAGCAGTCCAGTGAACGCTGGAGAGGATGTGTCCGACGAAGAGGAGCGGATTGAGACTTCTCCACCTTTGCAAGAAGGAGATATTGCTGGTGGCGGTGATGGTGGCATTTGTGATCAAGCCACAGGTGGTGATGGTGGTATTGTTAATGAGGTCGCTGGTGGCGGAGTTGGAGGTGGCGATGGTGGTATTGTTAGTGAGGCCGCTGGTGGCGGAGTTGGAGGTGGCGATGGTAATCAAGTCCTCGGTGGTGATGGTGATCAGACCCGTGATGGAGCAAAATCTACTGGGGATGTGGTCATGGAGGTCGGTCAACAGCAGACAGTCACGGACAAGGGCAAGGGAGTTGCTTTTGTGGTTAACAGTGGTCAGGACGTGGGTGCTTGTGGTGAGTTTTCTTTTGGTAATACTCTGTCCGGGGATCAGTCTTTTGATATGGCCGCGGCTATGGGACTCGTCTTGGATTTTAGTCTTATTTCTCCTAGTGATGACTGGGATGTGCTTAAAGGTAGCGGTGGTGGTGGCGCGACAGCTGTGCCTAGTGCTGAGGTTCCTTTGGTTCATCCGGAGGGTTATGGTGGCACCTCCTCCGGTGTTGGGGGTATTTTGACGCAAGGTCAAGCTAGTGCTGCACCTGGTGTGAATCCCTTGGGTTCTCCCTCTGATGATTTCCCGCAATCCTTAATCGCGGATGGTGATGATGCTGTCTTAGGTTGGCTTAGAGAGAAGGGTTTGCTCGTCGTGCCGCATCCTGCCCCTGTGATTGAAGGGGAAAAGAGTTCGGACTCTTTTACTTGCCAGCATATGGAGTCGATCTCTGCGGAGATTGTAGATGTAGAGTGGGATAAGGATCTTGTGTCCAGCGGGGTTGATTTGGTGGTGAATCCTCCTTCTACTGTCAGCGGTATGATGGTCATTGGCTTTGATGGGTACCAGTATAATTATCCTCAGCAGCGAATATTGGAGGTATGTCCCATTCTTCGTAACCCTGCTCTTACTTGGATATGTTATTTGAACTAATTTATTTTTGATCCGTAGGTGATGAGGAGTGAGTATTGTAACCATACTCTATACCGGCTCTTCAAGGCCAAGTCTCTTAAGCTAGAGGCGAAACTCCGCCACCGTGAAGGAGTGCTTTCGAGCGTCGAAGCTGCGGCCTTTGCTAAAGATAGGGAGATAACTGAACTGAGGGATCTTCTTAAGCGCAAGGAACAACAGGGCGTGGATGAGGCTGCGCTCCGTTCCGAGCTAGCTTTAGTCAAGGAAAAGTTAGAGGTTGCTGAGCAGAATTCTTCGTCCCTTTCAGGTTTGAACCTCCCCTACTTTGCTTTTCCGATGTTCCCTATGTGTTCTGAGTCGTCTCTTTCTTCTCTCCTCCCGCGGTATTGTCTTTAGTGGGCGGAGTCCCTGAATTGATGTGGCTTCGTAGTGAGAGAGTTCGCCAAAAGGGGCGTATTGCTGAGTTAGTTGAGAAACTTAAGAGTGAAGCAGTGAAATGGAATGCTCGCGCGGATGTTCATAATGCTATGGCCGAAGAATGGTGTCAAACAAAATTTAGTTGGGTAGATTTGCAAAATCGAAACGATCACGATCGTGAGTTTCTCAACGGGACTCTCTTATGGACGCGGGATAGGCTCGAGATAGCCCGTGGCTAGATTTCCTCCCTAGAGGTTAGGCTTAATGATATGGAAGAAGAATTGCGGCGAGCACGTTCTTCTCATCCCTCTGATGTGCGGGATTATATGCGACATCTTGCCAAGGAACGAGATGATGCTAGGGCGGAATCTGGCGCTCTTAGTAGTGCCTTATCCGCGTCTCGAACTGATGTGGCTCGTCAGGCCGAGTATGAGAGGAACTTAGAGGTGACTATGTATCATCTTAACAAGGGGTTAGAATCGAAGAATAATGAGGTTAACCGATATCATCACTCGAACTCAATGCTTCGAGATGATCTTAGCGCGAGTCAATATGCTCATAATCTCCTGCGGGTAGACTATGATAGGCTTTCAAACGAATATGATTATGCCGCAGAAGCACGAGACTCCGCGGTTAACCACTGTGAAGGTATATGTCTTCGTTATCGAGTGTGCTTCATGTTGTATTTGTTATTACTCACTTTCTTCTAATATCTGCAGAGCTCCAAGGATAGCTTCAAGATGCAAATAACAAATTTGCCGAAGCTCAGGCTAAAATAGTTCAATTGGAAGAGCAGGTTAGCTATCATCGGGGTCTGGCTTCGTCTCGAGAGGAAGCGATGAAGCATGCTACTGAGAAGGCGGAACATCTTTCCATTTCCCTAACTCAAGCTGAGATGAAGAGCGTAGCTATAGGCTTCGTGGCGCGTAAGCAGTTGGCGGAGGAGATTAACAGGACTCTTGGTGAGATTGAGCTGGATCTCAAGAAGACCCATGGAATAAGCAAGAATTATACTCGGCGTCCCGTTCCCAGTCTCCCTTCAGGTTCCTCCGGCCCCTCATCTGGTGGTAGTGTTCCTTCGTCGTTAAAGGAGAAACCAGCGGATGATGCTCCTTCTCAATAGATCGTAACTAGTATGTTGGGGATTGATCTCAGTTGCTTAATTTTCTTAGCGTTTTTGATACTTTTATTGCTAGGTTCGTAATCAACCGCCCTGTAATAGATCAAACTTCAATGTGTAAATCTGAACTTGTATTTTGTTGAAATCGCGTTTATTTTTATAGATCCATGTTAATATAGTAAGTAATTCCGTAAACTTTGTATTTAAACAGTGCCGTGGATTAGTTCCGAAATCCACGTGAATGGTTGCGTTGTCCACGGGATTGGTTTTGCTCTCCGTGGATCTTGATTTGTAAGATCTGATAAATTGTAGTGTTAATGCAATTCCGTAGGTTGGTGTCCTCGGAATCGTCTTGCGACCTGTCACCCCGCTCAGCTAATTCCTGGGCCAGAGGATTACTGAGCGGTGGGGGTCTAGCCGGCATTCAAGAGTAACGCGGCTTATAATTATTGCTTGGGTATCTCGTTCCTTAGGAAGTCACCCCCTGGTCGTACACTTATAGACGCTTATGAGGGAGTTCAAGAGATGGCATGTGTATGCGTTGTCCGGTTTGTTCCCGGTGTATCGTAGTGAGTATGTTCCACGCTTTGTGCGGAAAATTCACCTTATTGAAGTACCATGATAGTAACTGCACACAAGTTTACGTGGTTCAGCCCTAGGGCCTACGTCCACGGGGTAACAATATCATTGACACTTTATTAATATATGGAATGATTTTCAATGTACATTCGTATTCGGTTGTTTCGTTGATCTCTTTGTGTAAGGATAGGTATTGAGTAGTCTGAGTAAATTGAAGTGCTTATAGGTATATACATGTGTAAATTGAAATGCTTATGGGTATATACATGTGTCTCATACGGTGTTGGTTATGGGTATTGAGCGCATCGAGATGCGTATAGGTAACGAGTAGAGTTGTGTCAATTGAAGATGAAAATTTGTATTGATTGAAAAGTTGAGGCGTGCTATTCCTCCATCAGAGATAGAAACATGCGGACTTGTAAGTCAACTTTCTTCTTCTGAAATGCATACGAAGATGATAGATTATGGATAGTATGGTTTCAGGTATTTGGCGTTCCACGGGTGCCTAAGTATTTCCCCTTTCAGATTACGCAGGTAGTAGGAGCCATTTCCGGCGACGTCGTGTATCACGTAGGGTCCGCCCCAAGTTGGTGCTAATTTTCCCCACTTCTTTTCTCGCTGGTATTGGGAATAGTTCTTAACACATACTGGCCCTCTACAAAATTCCTAAGTTTTACTTTCTTGTTATACTCTCTGGCCAGCCTGCGCTGGTAGTTTTCCATTTTCTGTAGTGCGGTCTCTCTTCTTTCTTCGAGGTCATCAAGCTTTTCTAACATCATGTCCGTGGTGAGGTTCTTCTCCCACGCTTCTGTCTTTGTTGTGGGTAGTAGAACTTCCGTGGGAATTATTGCTTCCGCTCCGTATGTGAGTAGAAATGGAGATTCCCCAGTAGCTGATCTTCGAGTTGTCCTGTATGCCCACATAACGTTATGTAACTGTTCACACCATCGCCCTTTGTACTCGTCTAACTGTTTTTTGAGGATGAGCGCTAGGTTTTTGTTTGTGGCTTCCGCTTGTCCGTTGCTCTGCGGGTATATAGGAGTGGACTTGTTTTTCCGAATTTTGAAGGTGTCGAATAGCAAGTCGATATTTTTTCCTTGTAGTTGTTGACCATTGTCGGAAACTATCTCCGCGGGGATGCCGAACCTGCAAATGATATTTTGAAATATGAAAGTGAAGACGTCTGAATCACGAATCCTCGCAAGTGCCTTGGCTTCTACCCACTTGATGAAGTAATCCGTAGCCACTATTAGGAATCTTCTTTTCCCGGTTCCTGATACAAGCGGGCCCACAATGTCGATTCCCCACCTTGCGAAGGGCCACGGACTGTCCACCGAATTCAACTTTGTGGCTGGGGCGTGGATTCGCCTGCCAAATCTTTGACATTCCTCACACCTTTTCGCCATTCTAGCCGCGTCTTGGATCATTGTTGGCCAATAGTAACCCTGCGTCTTTGCCTTATCTGCAAGCGATCTCATTCCGCTGTGATTTCCTGCATCTCCTCTATGGATATCTTTCAAGATGTCGTGTCCTTCGGATCGGGACAAACAGCGACGAAGTGGCCCTAGGAATGATTTTCTGTATAAGGTTCCTTCTCTTAGCTCATACATCCCTGCTCTGGATTGTATTTTCCTATCTTGTTTGGTGTCCTGGGGTAGCTTCCCTTCTTTGAGGAAGGAGTGGATTCCGAGTCTCCAATCCTCTTCCCGACTGTAATCGTCGTCCGCATCTGCTTGTTGCATTATATCTTCGTCTTGGAATTCGTCTAATATGAGCTCTCCGATATCCTCTTCCTCGGACACATTCTCCATTACGGACCTGCGTTGGTTACTCGCGCATATCTCCTGGAGTTTGATGGATGGCTCGTACACTCTTGTCACCTTGATTGCTTTGACATCTTTGTTCTTGAGCATGGCCGAAACATAAGCCAAGGCATCTGTGTGCCTGAGTTCCTTCCTGCGCAGATGTCGGAACTTGATTTTTGGTATTTGGGAAACCAACGTTTTCACCAAAGCCATGTATGCCATTAGTGTTTCGTCGTACACGTTGTATTCGTAGCCTATCTGCCGTATGATTAGCTGGGAGTCGCTGGTCAACCGTACTTCTTGTATCCCCATCTCAATTATCAAGCGGAGGGAGTGGACCACTCCTTCGTATTCTACGATGTTATTTTTATGGCCTTCGAATTCCAACCTGAATGCGTGTACGACTCTATCCCCTGTGGGTGTGGTGATAACGATGCCTAATCCAGCGCCTTCTCTATTTTTGGAGCCGTCTACGAAGACCTCCCATTGCCGTGGGTTTACTGGTTCAAGGATATCGTTTGGCTCCTTTTGCTTTTCAATTTCTGGGGCACCCGCGGCTCTCCATCCCTGTATGCGCACTTCTTCTTCGTTGTCCAGAGGTAGGTCTGCTAGGAAGTCCGTAAGTACTTGGGATTTCTGAAAGTGTTGAAGCTCATAGTGGATGCTGAATTGGTCGAGGTATGTGCTCCATTTTGCTATGCGTCCTACCTTTCCTGCCCCTTTGAGGATGGCTTCTGAGGGTGCTCGACACGGGATACGTATGTCATGCGTCAAGAAGTACATTCTCAGCTTCAAGGTGGACCATACGATGGCTAAAATCAGTTGTTCGATTCTCGTTTAATTTCTTTCTGCGGAGTTCAGGGTTTTGCTGACATAGTATATTGGTTGTTCTTCCTTTGTATGGGTCCTGACAAGTACTGCGCTTACTGCGTCATCGGTTGCTACGATGTACAATGTCAAAACTTCGTCAAGATCTGGTATCTGAAGGATAGGGATCTCCGCTAGGTATTGCTTGATGCCTAGGAAAGCTTATTTGCATTCCGTAGTCCATTCAAATTTTGTTCCCTTCTTCAATATGTTGAAAAAGAACTTGCACTTATCCGAGGATCTGGAGATGAATCTTCCCAAAGCGGCTATGGATCCATTGAGCTTTTGTACTTCTTTTAGGTTCTTTGGGGATGGCATGTCTACTATGGCTCGGATTCCTGCGGGATCTACCTCAATGCCCCTTTTTGTTACCAGGTATCCGAGGAATTTTCCAGATGTTACTCCGAAGGTGCATTTCTCCGGGTTTACCTTCATGTTGTGCCCCCTCATAGCTTCGAATATGTCCCTCAAGTCTTGGTGATGGTTCTTCTTGGATCTGCTTTTTACGAGCATATCATCAACGTAGACTTCTAGGGTAGTACCAATCCACGGTTTGAAAACAGCATCGACCATCCTTTGGTATGTTGCTCCTGCGTTCCGGAGTCCGAAGGGCATTCTTACGTAGCAATAGAGGCCGTGGGGTGTGCAGAATGATGTATGTTGCTGGTCTTCCTCTGCTAAAAATAGTTGATTGTACCCGGCGTACCCGTCCATGAATGATAGCTCTTCGTATCCTTCTACCGCGTCGACCAGTTGATCGATACTGGGTAGTGGGTAGCTGTCCTTGGGGCATGCTTTGTTCAAGCTGGTGAAGTCGATACAGATTCTGACCCCGCCATTCTTCTTTGGTACAATCACCATGTTAGATATCCAGGTGGGATATTTGACTTCTCTTATGAAACCAGCCTCCAACAGCTTTCGCAATTCCGTTTCCACTACTTTGTGATACTCTGTGGCTACCTTTCGCACCTTCTGTCTTACCGGGGGTGTGCCAGGTTTAATGCGCAGCTCATGTTGTACGATCTTTGGATCTATTCCTGGCATGTCAGATAGTTTCCACGCGAAGACGTCCGCGTACTCCTTGAGCAGTTTCACCAGAGAGGCTTCGCGTTCTTCATCCATCAGAGTTCCTATTTTGATCTTCTTCGGGCTCCCCTCTGTCCCGATGTTAACTTCCTTCACCGCTTCCAAGGATGTGAATGTGGGTTTTGGTTCCCCAAGGTGAGGAACTTTCTGTAATTTCTATTTGGCAGGCTCGGGTTGTTTGTTCGTAGGGGCGTCCTGGTCAGCAATTGATGTTGATACTTCCGTGTTTCCTACGGAGTGCCCCTTGGATAAGATTTTACCTGATATTTCTTTCAAGTATTCGCTTTGTCCATTGATATTGCTTTGTTTCGAGCCCTACGAGTTCTCCTTTTCTCGTCTTCCTCATTGTTGAGTTGCATCTGCATTTCCTGGCATTCCTTTGAGGAAGCTTGATCACCCTTAATCTCCATCACTCCTAGGGGGTAGGGAACCTAAGGTATTGATGGTAGGTAGCTGCGACCCCCTTAAGCTTGTGGATCCACCTCCGCCCAATAATGGCATTGTAAGGTGAAGGTGTGTCTACCACACTGAAACGAGCGTCAACTTTCATGGGGCCGGCATCCACTTGCAGAACAATATCTCCGATAGGCTTCGTAGCCGTACCATTGAATCCGTGGATGGTGTGGTGTGAGGCCGAGAGTTGCTCGTCATTGAGCTCCATACGTTCGAAGGTATCGTAAAATAGGACGTTTACGGAACTCCCCCCATCGATGAGGATTTTCTTTATGTTGCATCCTGCAATTGGCAAGGTGAGGATCATATGATCGTTGTGGTCTTCCATGTCATCTTCAATGTCCTCGGCTTCAAAGGTTAGGGGTGCGTCCATCCATTCTTGATGATCTTCCACCTCTTTCCCCTCCAAATTGTAAAGCTCACAATAGTCCTCAAATTGTTTCCTCAGTCTTTTTCCTGTCTGTGCAGTTAGGGTTGGTTCTTTATTATCTGATCAGGATATAGTATTCACTGTGCGGTTGCCTTCTGGTAATTGGACTGGTTTGTTGCGTTTGGCCCTGTCTTCTGGTGCAGTCTTTTCAACGTATTTCTTGAGATCCCCCGCGTCTATCAGCTTTTGTATCACTATCTTGAGGTTTTTGCACTTCTCTGTTGGGTGCCCGTTGAAGCAGTGGAAATCACATTATTCTCTGGACTTCTCTGAGGCTAGTGGTTGTTTCCCCTTAGTCCAAGGCCAGTCTAAATTTTCGCGATTCTTGATCTCCTTTAAGATGCGTGAGTAGCTGGTATTGAGTTTCGTGTAGATTTGATCTTCGAACCTTCTACCAGACCTCTTGTAGTCGTCTTTCGAATCTCTTTGGTAACTTTTAGATCCGCTTGCTTGTTCCGCGGAATTGGTCCGTGGAGGTCGTTGAGCCTGCGCTCTTGGGTTCTCCCGCTGAATTTCTTCCAACCTTGCATGTTTTTCGATGATTATCCTCAAATCTCCCTCTGTGGCGGGGATGATGCCGTGGATTTCGACAAACAATGGGCTCATCCTGTCCAGTCCCCATTTGTAACAATTAATACTTACTACGGGATCTACCTGTCCTATGGCTTGACATATCTTGTGCCACCTATCCGTGTATTCCCGAATGGATTCCCTGTACTTGATTGCAAGCGAGAAGAGTTTGTCCATTCCTGTATTGACGACCTTGTTATACATGTAGGTGGCCAAGAACTTTTCGGTGATCCGATCATACGAATCGATGGATCCTGGCTTGAGGTTATCGAACCAGGATAGCGCGGATCCCTTCAGCCTGAAGGGAAATATCTGCATAGTATAGCTTCATCATAGTCCCACCTGGCCATTACCCTGTTGTAATATCGTAGATGGGCCGCGGGATCCGCGGACCCGTCGTAATATTCGAAGGATGGGACTGGAAATTTCTGTGGAATAGTAGCCGTAGCTAACTGGTGCGCTAGGGGTGTAGTACTGGCTTCTTTCATAACCTGCTCTATCCTTCCGCCTCCTTGCCTGGTCTTGATTTGGTTGATTTCTGCTAGCATTTCTGCACGAAGACTCTCCATAGTGCTCGTCTTGCATGGATGACTGTGCCTTCTTCGTAGGCTGTAGCAACGTGTCCTCATCTTCGTCGAAGTAGTCCGAAGTCTTCGGGTAATAGTCTGGGTCAGACCTCCTGTTGCTACGCGCACCTCTTCGGGGTATTCTTCTTTGGTTACCTGCCGCAGGGGTGTTTTCGAGGATCGCTCTTCGGTCTGCATTCTGCATCGCAGAGTTAGCCTCGTCTTGTTGATTCCCTAGCTCCACGTTTTGGTGGATCTTTTCTCTCAATTGCTGATTTTCTTGGGCTAGAAAGGTCACCGCGTCTGCGTATGTCTTTTGACTCCTTCTCAGCTCTTCTAGCTCCGCCCATATATGCGCAGACTGGTTTGATTCTTGACTTAGCGTTCCTGCTTGAAGTTGGGCTTGCCCGTCGGGGACTGCGGTATTAACTTCTTCCACCAGCTGCACAATGGGTTCTACCACCCCGTGGTATCCTGATCGTAGTTGCGTATTTCGTCCATTAACCGGCGGCATCCCGTACGGAGGGTCTTGGATCACCGAGCCTACTGCTGCATGTTGGGGCTCATTAGGTCTGGCCGTAGCCATCGCTTTGGAGACAGCCACTTGAGAAGCTACCACTGTAGATGACGTAGCCTTTTCCGCCGCAGCCTTCTGTGCTTCCATTGCAATGATGCCCGCTTCTGAGAGTAATGCTTCTTTCGATCCATTCTGCGTTTTGCCCCCGGCTATGAGTCTTTCGCTTGTATGTTTGCTCCTTGTTATTATTGGCATAGTCCTAGGCGTCTCTTTTGATGGTACCTTCGATTTTCCTGCGTCCTTGCTCTTTTCCATTGCAATACTCTGCAGATATGGCATTGAGATAAAACGAGGCAAGATTCACGGGTTAGCTATTAGTTCACGGTACCCACAAGTTGGATTCCTAGCGGCAAAGAATGCATTCAAACTACTGATCATGCGGGTAATATAAAAAAAAAAACGTGGGTAGATGTATCGACTCAATTGAAATAATGGGGTCCGAGGGTCGTTATGAGGCTACTGGTAGAAAATAAGTATAAAAAATAGTTAAAACATAAGTCCGTCGGTCCAGAGGTTATAAAACGCCCAGACATGTTGGTAGAAAATACATTGGTCACAAATATATGCACAAAGTAGCCCAAAACACAGATCTGCCGGTTAAAAGTCGTAAGAGGCCCAGATCTGCGAGTAGAAAATACAAAGAACATAGATATGATGCGAAAAACGAGTTTAAAGCGCAAATCTATCTAAAAAATCACAGAGAGATAAATCTTTTGATAGGGACAAAAGTCCCTGTTTCTAGCGTCAAATTGTGAACACGCAAATCACGTAGGCATCAACGTGTCCACAACCAATCTTCGCATGTACAGAGTGCATGCATTAAAGTACGAATATATTGTGAGATGCTGGGATAGATGTTGATTCATTGATTCTAAGCCCCACGGGTTTTTCATGATCTCCTCAACATCCATAACGACAGATCTAAGAGATGCATACAAATATTAGGGTAGATCAATACGAAATGTAAATAAGACAAAGATTTATGTGGTTCGGCTCTAAGGCCTACATCCACAGGTCTGAGGGTGATTCACTATGATGGTAAAAGATTACAAGATTAGTCGAAATACTTTGGGTGATCATGGAACCCGAAGGTTAACGCTCATACTTACTCTTCCCTTCTTTCTCTCTAATTGTTCCCCCCTCTCTCTCCAATTGTTCGACCCCCTTCCATGTAACAGGAAGGGTCATATATATAGCTCTTCTACGTGGGTCCCTTAGAAAGGAGCTGTTATAATTTTATCTTCTTGTGCTTTGTGCATAGTCCGCGGACCTCTTGGTCATCCCGCGGATTCTATGCTTCCTAAGATCATCACGCTGACCAATCTCTGTCTCTCTCTTCCTAAGACTGGGAAAGAGCTGTTGTATCCTTATCTTCTTGTGTTCTGTGCATAGTCCGCGGACCTCTCTGTCATCCCGCGGCTTCTATTATTCCTACGCTCATCATGCTGGCCTGCCTTTGTTCTTGTCGTCAGTACAACCGACACATTCCCTTCGCGCCAGGCGGTGTCAGTCCTTCCCTGTCGCGTCTGTCAGTGGGGCTTCACCTAGCCGTTGATCACATCTTGCCTCGTGAGGGGGTAAAGTGTGATAGGGAAGTTCTTTGGTGCTACGCGGGTATACATTCCTTTGATGCTCCTTCATCTTCGATCGCTTATCTTGACAGATGGCGCACTATCTAGACCCACGGATGATCCTGTGTGTCACCCACCTTTGTGACGTGGCTTCCACGTGGGGATGCTAGTACACGTGGTGAGGGAGGTAAATAAGTGTATCTACACCACCAACCAAAATGTGTAGAAAATGTCGACACCAATTTCTAGCTTTGCACCCAAGTCTTTCCATTTAACTAAAATTCTAGGCTTAAATGAAATCTTATAATTGTGGGAATAATATTGGATATATGAGAAATAATTCTTTTTAAAATGGGAAATGGTATTTAGGGTTTTAATGTGAGCGGTCCGATCAAAATTAATTAATCCTATGGTTATTGTTAAAAAGAATCATCAATTCATCCTTGTTTCTAGTGCCAAAATGTAGTTGCAGGAAAACCTACACTACACCCTTGATAAGAATTTACTGTAATTAACACATATTTGAAGATTAAAAACAACACTTTATTATTTGATTCTCCGAAATGTTTACAAGAAATGGAAGAAATCTAGAATACAACTGCTCTCTTGAATTTTCTATCTCTTGAAGACTTTCTCAACACTCCAAAAAATACATCATCCTCTCTTTGAATCTAATGGGTCTCTTTATATAGGGTAGTTACATAATGGATGACAGCTAAGCTGTCCTTTAATTTCGGATCTGACTCGCGATATTATCGCAGTAGTTATAATGTCAATTCTCGCAAGTGTTGTAACCATCGCAGGACAATCATCCTCTTCTCGCATTTCTTCATTCGTCAGCTATTACGTCACTCTTTAAATTATCTTGTGATACTCGCAAAGTGTTGTTGAAGAACTCACGGTGGTGTTCGCAGAAGTGTTGTTAATCTCGCAAGAGTAATATCATGGCGATATTCTGGTCCTACATTATTAGTTTTCATTGATTTGATTGACTAACGGTTGTTGAACTTTGATTTCACCTAGTTTGTTTATGCTTGAGAATCTTCTCTTCTGATATAATATTCACTCAAACTAGATCGAAGTGTCGACATGGATCTTTAAACTGTTTGTAGATCTAAAGATATCTTGTGATAATACATTGTTAACAGACTCCGTTCTGTGTGTGATTGATCACAAGAGATTCAAGTTGTTGTGTGCAGGTGTTTATTGAAGATCAAAGAAGATTCGAAAACAAAGAAGTTTTCTTATTTGAGTTCTTAATATTTGGTGTGCACAAAACTTGATTGGATGGGGATCCAACTATAATAGGTTTATCTTTGTGATAACCTTGATTGATTAGTTGACTAGATCGGTATCAATACAATTCTTTATGATTAAGAGTATTGATTGCATAGGTCTATACAATTACTTTGGTAGTTGTTGAGAGACAGATCTAAGAACCTGACAAAGGAGTTTATTGGGATAAATGAAAGATCCTTTTGTCAAACTCATATCACGTTGTTTGAAAAGAGTTGTTACCGAACAGATTTGTTGTTCCTTTATTGTTTGAAATACGAACCAAAGGAATTGTTCCAAGTGCGTGACTTATTACAAGTTGGAGGCGCAGGGATACTGAGGGAACTAGGTTAACTATAGGTTTAGTTGCTTGGTATCAACTATACGAAGTTGGTTTATATTTTGTATAGTGGCTTAATTCTAAGAGTATTTAATTCTGGACTAGGTCTCGGGTTTTTTTTTTGCATTTGCGGTTTTCTCGTTAACAAAATATTGTTGTTTCCTTTACTTTTCCATTTCCGCAATTATAATTGATTTATTATAATTAGAAGTAAAATACACAAACGTTAATTCCTATTTACTTGATAGAAATCCTATTGTGTTTGGTTAAGTCCGAACCTATTATCAAGTAAACATACTGCATTGTTGTATTGTCTCGATCTTGTATCCATAGTCAATCACACAAGCTATCTTGTTGTCGTATTGTTTCAATCTCGTATCCATAGACGATCACACGAAGTGTGAACCTTTAGTTGTATTGTCTCGACTCAGTCCATAGACAATCACTTTCAGTCTCAGAGAAAGGACTTATAGGTGGAAAAGTTTTAGATTGAGGTATATTTGGGTACCCTCGTCTTTTCACTCTTTGCCTATTATCATGAACTATTTCTCAAGCATGCATAATTACCCGAAGTTGGGGAGAAATGACAAAATCATAAATCATGAAAAAAAAAGGGGAATAAAGATAAATGTGAGAAACTGAATCAATTACAATTAATTCACGTGTAGCCTTGCATAATCCGATGAAGTAGGGGGAAATAATGACAGAAACAGAAACCATGAAAAAAAAGGGGAATAAAGAGATATGTGAGAAACTGAACCGATTACAATTAATTCGCGTGTAGCCTTGTGTTTGGTCAATTTTTTTATAGGTTACATTTTTCTTCCTGCCCCCTACCCGGCAAATCTTAAAATCACAACATCTTCTTTTTTGGAAAAATTTGGCCTTTAAAAATTGTTTTAATTTAAAAAAAAAATTTGAAAACTAAAATCAAATTAAAACAAAACAAAGAAAAATTAACCAAGGGTGAATAAATAATTTACATATCTTAGGACACCTTTTCTCACCCTACTACCACTACTTCTTTCACCACCATATTATCGTCACCACTCCACCAGTCTCACCAATACCCACCACCATTAACCCCACCGCCGATCCACCACGACCACCCACCATCACAACCACCATTAGTGCTTAATTTACCTATCTTAGAACCCCTTTTCTCACTCTAATACCACTACTTCTTCCACCACCACATTATCGTCACCACTTCAGTGGAGTGACTCCACCAGTCTCATCAATACCCACCACCATTATCCCCACCACTGCACACCATCACACCCACCATTAATGGTTACTAATATGGTTATTATCAAATAAATTTATTATGTATCAACAAAAATATATTCATTTGATTAATTAAAGAAACATTTATTATGAAATATAAATTAAATATTTATTATTAAATTTTCATTAAACGTGATTATTTATAGAGGTAGATTTGTGTTCTGCAAGTATAAATTTGATCGTTATCATGAAAAGACATGTGTTTCAAATGTATCCATCGATTCGTACATGTCGTAATTATCTGAGAAGAATCGAACCGATTGATCCAGGTCTAAATGCTTTGAGGAGTTGGTTACTAAACATGTCCTTATCCTCGAATCTTTTAATATTGTGTATGTAAGTCATACAACCCTTTGGGACAAACATAGTTAATCGTTAGAGTAAATCATATGGGCAGTAGAACATTACTTCGTTCACTACTTCAAAAAATATCATCAAAGGCCATTCACCAAACCTGTAACAAAACTAAAAACACCTAAAATTAATTTAAAATCAATTAAATTAATCTTGTAAAATCTGTTCTGTTAGCATTAGAATTTAATTTTTCTCTTTAACATAAATTGTTCGGTTCCCAATTTATATAGATTTGTGTTTGTTCATTTTCCTAAAATTTATAATAATATTTAATTCTTGATCCATTTCTTTTCTTGTCTCTTTACCTATTATCATGAATTATTTCTCAAGCATGCATAATTACACGAAGTTGGGGAGAAATGACAACAACAGAAATCATGACAAAAAAGGGGAATAAATAGAGATGTGAGAAACTGAATCGATTACAATTAATTCACGTATAGCCTTGCATAATCCCATGAAGTAGGGGGAAATAATGACAGAAACAGAAACCATGACAAAAAATGGGAATAAAGAGAGATGTGAGAAACTGAACCGATTACAATTAATTCGCGTGTAGCCTTGTGTTTGGTCAATTTTTTTTATAGGTTTCATTTTTCTTCCTGCCCCCTACAAGGAAAATCTTAAAATCACATCATCTTCTTTTTTGGAAAAATCTGGCCTTTAAAAAAACAATTTTTTTTTTTTTAAAAAGGGCCTGCATTGGTGCTTATATTGAATATCAAGAATACATAGATTTTCTGGCCTTCTTGTGATGGAAGAAAGTTAAGTGATGGGTTGTTTCTAGCTGACATTTCAAGGCCATGTGACGGGGTGAAATTATTGGGTGGTGCAGTCAGTTTAGACGATAGGTTTGTGAAGGGGATTGCTATTAAGAGAGCATAGAAGGAAGTTGAACTGATGCAGGTTTTATCCAAACTCTGTGATCCTCACAGTAAATTATTACTTTTACGTGCATGCTTGGGAATTTCCAAGTTGTTATTTGGACACTGTATTTGCCAACATGAATACATTATGGAGGCAGTATACATTTTTTATAATGGTTTGAGGGATGTGATAGAGGGCATAGTGGTTTGTGGGGGGTCCATTTTTTGGAGAGCTACAATGGAAGTTGTCCACCCTTCCAATTAGATACGGAGGACTTGGTCTATATACGGCTAGGAAGGCATCCCAATATCCATTTCTAGTATCTCGTGTCCAAACCTGGGGATTACAGGATCATATATTAAGGGTAGGGGATGTAGAAGGAATAGATGAAAATTTCCACAAGGCTTTGAAGACGTTACAAGTAACTCCCCCTGATTTTGACTTTAGAAGCTTTACCAATAAAGACACCTCCCCTCCAAAAATAAATAAATAATAATCACAAAGCACTTTGGCGACTGCTCTTTCAGGTAAAATAGTTAAATACATGGAAAGGGTTTATGAGTTGTCAGACAAACAAAAAGCAGTTTTTGGTTTCTTGCAAGCAGTGCATGCCCAGGATTTTCTCCTTGCTATTCCAACTGAGGGCCTTGGACAAAAGATATCACCCATAGAGTAACGTGCGATCCTTAATTATAGATTGATGATCCCTTTATACCCTCTGGATTCCCATTGTCCTGCTTGTTTCACCGGGTTTTTGGATGCCTATGGAGAACATGCAGTTCATTGCAAAGTAAACCTTGGTTTTAAATATAAACATGATCATGTGAGGGATAGTTTGTATGATATATTATGGAGAGCAGGTATTTCCTCAAAGAAAGAAGCAGTTGTCAACCTTTTGACAGATCCACTTGAGGGAAGATCAACGCTTAGGCCAGCTGATGTTCTTATTTTTGGGTGGGATAACGGTAAAAACACATGTGTTGACCTCACTGGGGTTTCTCCGTTGGTAGGCTTTGGACATGGTACGTTTACTGTTGGACAAGCAGGATTGAGAGCTGCCTCAGGTAAGACAATGAAACATGAAAAATCATGTCATGATAATGGACATGCCTTTATTCCCTTCACCTTTGATACATTTGGTTTTTTAGCTCCAGAAGCTGTTAGACTCCTAAAAAGAGTCCAGAAAGTCGTGTACAATAATATATGACTCCCGGTTCGAGAGAGTTTGTTTTCCAATGAATAGGATTTGCAATTCAGTCCTTATTTATTCAAAAGAACAATTAATAATATCCCACTAGTCACTATAGGGGATGATCCTAAAGATCCATAAAAAAAGTAATTTGAAAACTAAAATCAAATTAAAGCAAAACAAAGAAAAATTAACCAAGGGTGACTAAATAATTTACCGATCTTAGGACACCTTTTCTCACCCTACTACCACTACTTCTTCCACCACCACATTATCGTCACCACTCTACCATTCTCACCAATACCCACCACCATTATCCCCACCTCCAATCCACCACCCACCATTACAACCACCATTAGTGCTTAATTTACCTAAATTATGACCCCTTTTCTCACCCTACTACCACTACTTCTTCCACCACCACATTATCGTCACCACTCCACCAGTCTCACCAATACCCACCACCATTATCCCCACCACTGCCCACCATCACAACCACCATTAATGCTTACTGATATGGTTAATATCAAATAAATTTATTATGTATTATGTATCAACAAAAATATATTCATATGATTAATTAAAGAAACATTTATTATGAAATATCAATTGAACATTTATTATTAAATTTTAATTAAACGTGATCGCAAGTATAAATTTGATCGTTACTTATCTAGCCTAACTTGTCCAAACTTTGTTTTGTATTCTGGAAATGAAATCAATTTTATTTTAATATTAAAAACCGTGATTTATTCGATCGGGTACTATAAATAGCTGGGATCTCATTTGGGTGATCCGGCGGTCATGATCATATTGTCTTATATGATTTAATATCCTCCCCAAAATATTTGTGTTTTGTCCTTACCAGTTGTGCTAAAAACATCCAACTACATCTATCATAATAAAATGTTTCCCATTTTGTAAAGACACATAACTATTATTGTCCACTACTATTCACTAACATCCACGACCGTACGTAAAAACCAGCCACACCCACTATTTTCTCCACAGCCAGTAATGTTACGACATCCACCACTCAAAAATACCCGCCATTGTTTCCACCACCCACTGCTTCTTTCACTACCATCAATAAAAATTATTAATATAATTTTTAACCGGGGTCACTGTAGTATAGTGGTAAAGTCATTGGGTGATGATACCAGTTACCTGAGTTCGAAACTCGCCAAATTCTTTACCGATAAATATATATATATATAGTTTTTAATAAACTTATTTATTAAAAAAAATATATTTATTAGACTCATTAAATGAACATTTATCTTGAAAATTTAATCATTCATCATGGGAAATTAATAAAACACTAATTAATAAAGTATTTATAATGGTTAGTTGAAATACCACGGCCGTAGATTTATCCCTCCTAGACAAATCTCAGCTGATATTTATCTAGCCTAACTTAGCCAATCTTTACTTAGCCTAGATAAAGAGCGGTCAGGATGCATTCTGGGAAAAGCTGAATCCATGGTTGTGGTTTGCTCTAATTAAAATTAATTATTATGAGTGTTTTATTAACTAGTGTCTCATCAATCTCTCATAATGAATAATTTATTAAATTTTCATCATTATATGTCCTCTCAAACCCTGGACAACTTAGCTTAGATAAATGACGCTCTGAACCCGTTCTTGGGGAAGCTAAATCGATGGCTGATTATTGTATCGTTAATTTTTTATAATGAATATTTTATTTATTATTTTTCATGGAAAGAGGGGCTTGCACTTTGAACCTGTAGGACCAGAATATCGCTACAACTATGTTCATGCGGGATTAACAACACTTCTGTGAGCATCATCGCAAGCTCTTCAACAACACTTTGCGAGAGTCAGAGAATAATACAAAGAATGACGTAATATACAACGACAGCATAAAACATGAGAAAGATGTGAAGATTTTGTATTTAGAGAGAATGCTCGCGAGCACAAGGCAGGAGCTCGCGAGCGCAAGGCAGGAAATGAAGATTTTGTGGTTACAAAAGAGTCTCATGAGCACGACAAAAGAGTCTCGCGAGCATGATAGCAGATATCGCGAGCACGATAGCGGAGTCTGCGAGGAGCATAGCAGAGCCTGCAAGGAGCATTGAAGAAATCCTAAAAAATGGGAAAGATGAGTTGAATGTGAGATGTCACCCACTATGAAGATACCTATATAAAGAAAAGAGCAGGAGAGAGAAAAAGGGAGAGACAATTTTAGAAGAGAGAGAGATATTTTCCAGAGAAATATTAGGAGAGCGAATGTATTTTTCTTTGTCATCTTCTTCCCCAAAACTAGATTTAGAACTCCATTAATGGAGATTATCAATGTAAATCAAATGTAAACTTAAACAATTATAGTGAAGAATTATGGATGTAGATCATATTGATCGAACCATGTAAAAAATCTTGGTGTCCGTTTATAATTTTAGTAATTTTACTACCATTTTTATATATAGATCTAGAAATTAATATCAAGATATGATAAGGGGTGTGTTGTAGGATTTCCTGCAACTACATTTTGGCGCTAGAAACACTACCTACTTGTCAAATTGAAGAATATTCAAAGAAATTGGCTATCATTAGAATTGGATCTCACTGGATTTAAAAAGTTCAAGATCAAATATGGAAGCTACAACGAAAACTCATGATTATATAATAAATAGAGAGAAGGAGATATATTAAGAGGCAGCTGAAGAAAAGACCAGCAAATATTATGTCAACAAATCATCAAAAAGGACAAATTTCTTCTCACTTTTCTTATTCTTTGTTTCATTTTTCAGATCTGAGAATTTCAAAACAAAAACTGGAAAGTAAATTTTTTATAAAACCTAAACTTTGCTTTTTGTAGAAATTTGATTTAGTAAGGAAGTCTTGAATCTAAAAATATTTTTGTTACGAATTTGTAGTAACCAAACCTCGTTTTACAAATCTGTTTAATGAATCTCTAAAAATGTCAAATTTCGAGATTTTCTGTTGATTAGAGATTTACATTTCGTAAGAAAGTTTTCATTCTTCGCGGGGAGAAATCTAATGAATTTGGATCAACTAAATTGTTCAAATAGGACAAATTCTTTCTTATCTTATTAAATTATATGTTCATAGTGTAGATGTTGAAGATTTTGAATTTTAGATTATTAATCTTTGTTTTTCACAAAAATTGCTGTTTAGTTGATATTTTGAATTCAAAAGAGTTTTGATCATAAATTTACGTCCATAAACCTTGAATTCAATCATAATTTTGACAACTAATGTGAACATGATTTTTGTGATTGAAGTCAAAGATGAAGAAATCAAAAGATCCAGTGAAATTTCTCTTTTGCGATAAGATACATCCACCAACTTATCAACATACAACGTCAGAGAATAAATGGATTAAACCAAAACCAACATTTTAACAGAAAATTTAGATTCCAACGGAGGAAAAAGCACAAAGGACAAAGACAACACAGTGGATAAAAGAAGAAGACTAATGATTTATTCACCAAATACTCCATCAACAATCGCGAAGAAATCAAATGAAGTTACATCAACAAATAATTCTACAGGACAAAATCTCTTCTCTTTTCTAATTTCAAAAAAAAAAAAAAAAAGTACTTTTCAAGTTATGCGATTTTAAAAATAAAATAAAATTGATGATTATCCTTGTTTTCAATTTTATGAAGTTGATATAAAACTTGCATTACTCATAGAGATTGCTCGCATGGAATGAACTCTCGCAAGAAAGAAAGATAAAATAGCATGGCTAGAAAAGAGAATAGAAAGGGCCAAAGAGAAAGCTTATACAAAGGACAACTAAAAAGAATAAGTCACATGAATCTCGCCACTCTTTCACAAGTTGAAGTCAGCACAGTTGGTTGGGAAGCTTGAATGCAAACAGCAGGTCGCGGGATCAATTCTTGCTCCTCGCAAGTTTATTTTTATTCAGCGAGATTTGCAAGTTAGCCTTTGATTATTTCGCAGATAAATATCACAAGCAAGAGAACTAGCACAGTTGGTTGGGAGGCATGAATGCAAGCGGCAGATCACGGGATCGAGTCTCACTGCAGCAATATTTTTTCACGATTTTTCTAAAGTTGCTTGACGAGAGGATAATAATTGTAAGATGATGATAGTATAACTTTCTATTGCAAACAGAAGCTAGCACAAATGGTCAATAGAGAAGTTAAGAAGTTCAGTATCGCAGGTTCGAGTCCCTCGCCAAGCATACTTTTTCTTTTACTCATTTTTGAATTTCAAGGAGCGAAGAAATGGAATAATATATCAGAACTAGGCCTTTCTTTCTCAAGCAACAAGTAGCCCAAACGGCTAGAGAAGGAGTATGCAAACTAGAAGACTTGGGTTCGAATCTCCCTCATCGCAAAGAATTTTTTGCGAGGCAAAGAAAAGAGTTGGTGATTATCTCTCCAAGAATGAAGAAAGTTGACGAGAATTTCGCAAGTTAATTTTGCAAGAGAGGGTTAGAACAATTGGTATGGTGCAAGAGGCAGGTCAAGCGTTCATTTCTCATTGTTTCTCATCTCGCAAGCAAACCATATACTTCGCGAGAAACGACAGCAACAGAAAATCATATAAAAAGCTAAGTACCACTTCCTTGAATATTTTACTTACAAAAAATAATTTTTTTGATTTAAGCAAGGCAATCGCAAGATTTCGAAGAAAATTTCTAAGATTTCTAATATTTTCAAAAATAAAATAAAATAAATTTACTAGAAGCGAGGCAATCGCAAGATTTCAAAGAAGATTTCTAAGATTTTTGATTTAATTTACAAAAAATATTCTATTTGCGATACAATCGCAAGATTTCAAAATTTTCAAAAGATTACAAAAAATGAAATCATCGCAAAAAATATACAGATCTCCAAAATTTTCAAAGATTTCTAAATTACAGAAAACGAAATTATCGCAAAAAATTCTAAAATTTTAAGATTTACAAAGAGCGATACAATCGCAAGATTTCTCTAGAATATTTCTTTTACAGAAAAATATTCTTGATTTAACAATGCGATACAATCGCAAGATTTCAAAGAATATTTATAATATTTCAAAAGATTTTAAAGAATATTTACTTCAAATATGGTGTTATGAGAATGAAAGAAGAAATGTCAGAAATGAAAGAAGAACTCACAGAAATGAGCAAAACAAATTTTTATCGTAGTCCTGCGAGTGTAATCGCGAGATTATTCAAGATTATATAAAGAATTGACAGAAATGAAAGAATGAAGAAACGCGAATAAAATTTCGCAGAGATTAATATAATGGGACGAACCTTTATGGCGTGCACCCTAGTTCGCGAATAAAAATTTGAAAGAGGCAAATGTAAGACCTAATAGCGCGTCATATAAGGGGGTATCTCTTGACATGACTCAGGGATAAGGTTATACCACTGCTGGAACCTGAGTTATGCAGATGTTGGGGTTAAAGAAAACCTATCCAGGAGAGAGACCTTGGATTTCCATCTTTATGAGGTTATACCCTGGTTGGAAGAACGAGGATCTCTTCTAAGGAGTGCAGAGTATGACCAAGGCGCCGAGGTACACGGTTGAGTCAAGGGTACCCGGGGCTTACGAAACTACCCTGGCCATCTTTGGAAAGTCTTGGCTATGATGCGCTCGGCCCGAAGAAAACCCCATTTAGGGTGCAGTCTTGTAACTATAAGCCATATAGGGATAAAGGACAAGAGGATGCGAAAAAAACTGGTTGTTGGCAAATTCGGATGGGAGGAGATAGTCTTGTATGGCCTATGTGCCCTCCTTTAAGGGGAAACCAGGGTGAAGATAAGGCGGCACCCTCCATTAGGGAGCTGATAAGTGTTTAAAGACGGAAATGTCATGGGGATTTATGATCGCAAGAACATTTAGGCCTGTCATATTATCGCGTGACGAAAATTATACAGAGGAAACCATCCATAATAGAAAAAAGATAAGATGAGATCATTGGGTTTTTACATGAAAGTGTAAAGACGTCCTGCGATTTCATCGCAAGACGACAATGTCATAAGATGTAGTTCTCGCAAGGGAGCTTAAACTTATCATATTGTTGCAGAAATGTTGAAAAAATGTGGATAAGGAAAGATCAATGGGTTTTTACATGCAAATGTGAAGATATCCTGCGATTTTGTCGCAGATACAAAAGGAAAATTGGCAAAATAAGACCTTTAACTAGGAAGGCAAAATAAGACCAATAGAATAATCTCAAACATTAATTATTTTCTTTTAAGAATGCAGGAAAGATTTGTTCATCGCAAGAGAGATAGCAAGTACTATTTAGAATCTCTCAGAAATACTATTCATAATTTCTCAGAAGTATTGTTCAATCTCGCAGCATTATTCATCTCATCACTATTCATCGCAACACTATTTCAGGAGCACTATTCATAATTCCGCAGGGTTATTTAGAAACTCGCGGACACATTCAGAAACTTGAAGATACATTTAGAATCTTGCAGACACATTCAGAAACTTGTAAACTCATTCAGCATCTCGCAGACTATTCCAGAATTTCGCAGGAAATGTGATTATTTCGCAGAATATGATTATTTTATCGCATGAGGCAGAGGCAAGATAAGAATAAAGAAACAATTCGTTCATTTAGCATTTTCTCAAGGATTCTACCTCCATAGATAAAGAACAGAGGCAACTATGGATTACCAAGAAAACATTTTATGTTCTTTATCTTCTCGGCAAGAATCATTTCCAAAATGGACAGGGATTTTCACCAAAAATGAAGTAATAATTTCGCATGAACAGGGGCAATACTTATGATTTTCATTCAAGGACGGATACTTCTTATATTTTGAGGATTGAGTACTTCTTATATTTCTTCAAGAGTTAATACTTTTTATTTACTTAGCAAAGATATGGAACTTCACAAAATAATAGAGGCAATTACGTACTTTTCGAGTCTAGTATTCTTTCACTCGTTCCTTCATCAACAAAGATCAAAGACCACTACAACAACAGATTTTTTCTTAAAGATTACTTTTTCAAGCAATATTCAAGAAAAAAGAGGCAAGATGTAGGACCAGAATATCGCTACAACTATGTTCACACGGGATTAACAACACTTCTGCGATCATCATCGCAAGCTCTTCAACAACACTTTGCGAGAGTCAGAGAATAATACAAAGAATGATGTAATAGAAAACGACATCATAAAATATAAGAAAGATGTGAAGATTTTGTAGTTAGAGAGAATGCTCGCGAGCACAAGGCGGGAGCTCACGAGAGCAAGGAAGGAAATGAAGATTTTGTGGTTACAAAAGAGTCTCGCAAGCACGACAAAAGAGTCTCGCGAGCACAACAAAAGAGTCTCGCGAGCACGACAAAATAGTCTCGCGAGCATGATAGCAGATCTCGCGAGCACGACAAAAGAGTCTCGCGAGCACGATAGCGGAGTCTGCGAGGAGCATAGCAGAGCCTGCAAGGAGCATAACAGAAATCCTAAAAAATAGGAAAGAGGAGTTGAATGTGAGATATCACCCACTATGAAGATACCTATATAAATAAAAGAACAGGAGAGAGAAAAAGGGAGAGATAATTTTAGAAGAGAGAGAGAGATATATTTTCCAGAGAAATATTAGGAGAGAGGATGTATTTTTCTTTGTCATTTTATTCCCCAAAACTAGATTTAGAACTCCATTAATGGAGATTATCAATGTAAATCAAATGTAAACTTAAACGATTATAGTGAAGAATCATGGATGTAGATCATATTGATCGAACCATGTAAAAAATCTTGGTGTCCGTTTATAATTTTAGCAATTTTATTACCATTTTTATATGTTGATATAGAAATTAATATCAAGATATGATAATGGGTGTGTTGTAGGATTTCCTACAACTACAGAACCACCACTTATACATGCAAACTTAGCCAAACTTTGTTTTGTACTCTTGATTTAAGCCATAAGTTATGTATACCTAGAAGGGGGACTCCGTATCGAGTAGTGAGTCAATGGAACAATTATGGAGATCACTAGGGAGTACCTAGCTGTAAAAGTCAGCATGTATGGGGTTGCTTGTGAACTAAGTTCAAGCATTATGGTAGGTGTCACACCCCCAAACGCACCTTCCAAATTTTCTTCAGAGATGTGGCACGAGGATTTCTTCAAAGATGTGGCACTAGGATGGTTCTCTTTTTTAGGATGCATCACTGAAGTTCAGCTTAATATGCTTCTTCACCTCCAAGCACACACTTAACCACCCAATGAGTATGGAAGAGAAAACTTCTAAATTATGTTATTTATTTCTTCTCCAATTCTTTGTACATCCTACGCTGTACGAGAGGGGTTTGGAATATATGTATTCACTATTCTTTTAAGATACTTACACAAATATATATAACAATCTATCAATGTTGATCATCATCATTTTTTTTTTAATACAATCATCAATGTTTAGGAAAACCCATAACCAAAACAAATAAACTACACTAAAATAAATAAATACAAAGGAAAAATAAAAAGCTATCTCAGGTACACAATACCATTTTAATCTTCCTACAGAATAACCTGCAACTCCTGACTAAACTGATCATCCCTCAGACACATATAATTGCTACTAGGGTGCAAACTACGAAGATTGTAAGATGCACGATTAGTCTCTCTACAACAATGGCTAATCTTCACATGAGAGAAAAACTCCAGTAATTTAATAACTCTTCTCCAGATATATAATAAGTTCCATGGAGGTTTAGTATTAATTTTCTTCAGCAGTAGATATGGAATCTTTAAACATGAAGTTCTCTGGCCAAATCAAACCAAACTCAACCCCATGAATCTCATGAGCAACAACAAAGATAGGTAAAGAATCTCCGAAGCACATTCCAAAACGGTACTTAGTGTATTTCTAAGAACAACAACATACCCAGCTGTAGTCTCTCTAAGAGAACTATATGAATTAATCATAATATCATCTCCAATAGGACCAATCCACCAACACTGCTTCCAAATCTCAGGGATAAAGGTACAATCCACATTCTATCTTCCAAGAAAACTTATGTTAGCAGGGATATATCACTTATAGATCTTGGCCGAGCATTAAGCTTGAGCTGAATATCATGAATAATTAACGGAACAACTTGTAAAGTGGAATATTTCTGGGCAAAGAAAATTCTATTATTTATCTCTTACCAAATATGATAATTGAAGCCTGTAAAAACAAGTTTTTTAATTGAGATAACAAGGTCATTGCCAGAAAAGTGAGAAATACAACTGTGGATGGGGAAAACAGTTTGATAATTTTTATGGAAATGAAGAGATGAGCGTGTCGTCGAAACTCCTCGACCAAGCAAACTTCTGAACCTCACACAGATGCACTGCAAAGTGAGTGATTAGACTCGAGAGATTAATCTGTAGGACTCCTGCCTAAACCAAGTCAATGGCCGTACCAGAGTCAATTCGGTCACAAAGAGGGAGATGGGTTGATATGTAGGAGGGAAGCTGAGAATTGTGTGGGATCAATGATGATCAAGGATTGTGGATATGTTGAAGGCTTCTGCAAATTGAAGAACAGATGAATGTGAGTTCTGTGAATAAGTTTTAATCGAGTTGTTGACGGATGATGATCATGATCTATTGTCCTCGATTTGGACTTATTTATATTGCAGAAATGATGAACCACTGATCCCTGTAAGTGTGATGGTTTCTTGAGTGAATGAGTGGAAAAATGTAGTGAAACCAGTTCCAGGTCATGCGGAGACTTGGTTAACCGTCCACCCACTACTTTGCTAACTCCTTCAACCGTTGCATGACTTACTCACATTCTCATCGTGGATGAATTCACGTGCCGTAGGCCACCATACCAAAACCCTAATTGATATCCCCCCATGTGACGTGATTTATGTCTCACGAATCGTGGAGTCTGCAAGACATACGTGTATTTAGTTAGTCAGTTGTTGACTGATTTAGACAATGTGTCTAGGTTTTGTTAAATCGAGCACGATTGATGAATGCTCGGGGATTCATGAATGTTAATATTGCTCATCTGAGCAAATTTTGTAAATTCGATAAGTTGTTGAATATTGAGTTGCGACTAATATTCGAGTTACCCAGTTGGGCGAGTTACTGAATATTGATGAGTTACTGAATATAAGTGACTATTCGAGCAACTGAGCAAGTATTGCTTGATTCGACGAATTACTAATAAATTACTGAATATTGATAGTTGGGTCAACATTCGAGAAACTGAGCAAGGATTGCTCAATTCAAAAAATTATGATAAATTACTGAATATTGATCAATATTCGAGCAATTGAGCAAGTATTGCACAATTCGACGAATTATTGGTAACGTGGCCCAATAAAATATTAATTAAAAATACTGATAGCCTACCAGATATTATGTAATTAATCCAGATGTTAATTGCTGGACCAACATAAATTTATTAGTGTTTGAACTTGCCCAGAATGATGATTTCGTGGAGGTTCGTTCGAAACCCTAATTTTTGAGCAATTGCTCGACAATTGATGAATTGCTGAAAATATGTCATGTGTGAGGGAAGGACCGACCACATGGGACTATGGATGTCCATGTGATGCCCAATTTCTCGAGTGAGCATACACCAGGGTCCTGAGTTGACCGGTTGGTTGGTTGGTGAAGGAATGACGATTAAATGCCGGTTTCATCATTTATTGATGAAATAGTGCTCGATTGAGCATTGGGTGATAAAACCTAATTATGGAAAAGTGAGGGACTAGCCAAGATGGAATGAGACCGTCCCTTGGTGGTCGTGGGACAACCGATGGGTGTTTGTACAAAACCTGAGTTGGTTGTGAAGAGATTGGACCCAATATGAGCAATTGCGCAAATTAGATCAAAAGTGTGAAAACGTATGGGAACATATCATTGCAAGCCTTAGAGCTGCCCTTGGTCGGTCAAGGGAGCATGACCGTGTCTCCATAATTCCCATATCTCAGTCCTGAGAGTTTCGGCATTTGTTGATGTGCGTTTGAGCAATATCTTGGATTTTTAGAAGAGTTCCATCTTTGACTGGAATTCTCGATTTTGCTCGAATGAGCAAGTATGCCCGTTTGATCTTTGTGAATATAATAATATTTTAATATATTTTTCATGAGTAGCCTGGTCGGTCATGTGACCATGTTAACTTTTGGTTTTTTTCATGGTTTGAGCAATATTTGAGAAAACATGGAGAAACCATGATTTTTGCTCAAACGGAGGAGTTTCATGAGATGAGGGAAATAATAATTATGAAAAATTATGGATTGAAAGGTGTGGGATCGGCCATGGCTAGGGCATGGCCGGCCGGCTAAGTTACCCGGTCCGCAATACCTTTCCCTATTTTATATTATTATTTTTCGTGAAACCACGAAAATATGAAGAAACCATGAAAATATGGAGTAACTGTGAGTTTTTCTCAAACAAGGAAAGTTGTTAGAATGGAGGAATCTTCATGAGTTCATGAAAATGCCAAAATAAGGAAAAATAATGGAGGAAGCATGGGACTGGCCACGGCTAAGGAACGGCCGGACGGCCGGTGTGCCCGACCCATGGGCGTTTCTTCATTATTTTAATGTTATTATTTTCTCTCTCCTATTTTATGCAGGATTTCTCATTTGTCCATATTTTCGCATGCTCGTTCGTGCATTTGGGTGCTCGTTCGTGCATCATTGTCGAGTACACTTGCACCATTTTATGGGGCTTACTCAGTGGTAGTCCAGATCCCCGATTGTTGAGTAGTCATTACTAATTTATGAAATTCAGTGGATAATGATTCATGAAACTGAGTAATAAAAGTAAGTAGTTATTTATTATCAATCCAAAGGATTAGCCCTGAATTTGACCATGGATTCAGAATAATAAATGATCATTACCATTCCATGAGATCAGCCGTGGATTCGACCATGAAATTGGAGTAATGAAAGTAGCCATCATCATTCCATGAGATCAGCCGTGGATTCGATCATGAAATCGGAGTAATGAAAGTAGTTATTACCATTCCATGAGATCAGCCGTGGATTCGATCATGAAATCAGAGTAGTGAAAGTAGTTATTACCATTCCATGAGATCAGCCGTGGATTCGATTATGAAATCGGAGTAATGAGATTATCTATTACCATTCCATGAGATCAGCCGTGAATTCGATCATGAAATCTGAGTAATTAGATAAAATAGATTAACTTATAGGAATTCAGTGGTGAATGTCACGGTATAATTAATCTATTGCAGAAGGGATATTAGTCAATTAAAGCATCATACCCATTCCGAAAGGTGCATAGTCAGGAGACGGATGATATCCTGAAGGCGTTATTTCTCTCAATCTTACGGAGAACCGCCTGGATCTATACACGGTCTCTCTACATAGTCAGGGAATAGTGAGTGTCACCGACGTCCTGAAGGCGTTATTGATCTCAATCTTACGGAGAACCGCCCAATCGTTCTTCTATGTAGAGGGGGGTATCTCTCACGTAGTCAGGGAACATTGAGTATCACCAACGTCCTGAAGGCGTTATTGCTCCCAATCTTACGGAGAACTGCCCAATTATGTTATTCTACATAGAGGGCATGATGAAATACGTGATACCGAATGCTTAGCTAGTGGAGGCCTTTCAGGAAACATATTCATCATGGATTCGTAAAATATGAATCTTCACATGCCAGAAGCCGTATCAGAAACATGCAGTATCATGATTTTACGGTTTTGACCTTGGTTGAAAATCCACCATCAACATTAAGTCCCCTACTTAGTGAGGGACAATCATGTTCCACAGTAAGCATTAGATGGTGATTTTCAGTCGACGAGCTCGGTGTTTGAACTCGGTCGTACAAATGTATTCTCATAATCCTCGATTTACTCCAATGGTGTCATGCACGAGAAAGTGTTCAGGTGAGGACCATGATAGTATGATAGAGTGTCATCTCGTGAGCACGGAGATATGAGGCACTGCTAATTTGGACGATCGGACATCCGGTTTTGGTCGGTTTAATGTTTGTGGGCTCGATCCCAAAAAGGAAATCTTTGTTTTAAAATAAAAATGAACAAAATAGACCTGAGTCTAATGATAAAAATTATCTATGAGTATTCATGAAAACCAAAAAAAAAATTATTTTTAAATATGTGTGACTTCACAAAATTGAATAAACTCTCGTTTCAAAGGTGGATGCTCGTACGAGAGAATTTTTTTAATTTTTTTTGAATAGACGTGCGTCTGTTAGTGATAAAAAATTTGTCCATGAGGTTTTATGAATTTTTTTATCTTTGAGCTTTCAGAAATCTTTGAAAATATACTCTCGTTTCAAAGACGAATGTTCGTGCGAGGGAGCAAAAAAATATATTCATATATTTTCAAAGTTACGTGAGTTTCACATTAAAATATAAAATCAAAGTTTTGATTTTGAACAACTGTTGAAAGTAGACAATTATTCATGGTGAAATAATGTCTGTATGTGAGTTTTCACAATTGTAGAATGGACGTCTGTCCAATTTTTGTAAAACCGTGAATGTTTACACAGTGAAAATTTATGTGAAATCAAATTTTGATTTTCAAGAATTGTTATAGGTAAACAATTTTTGATAAAATGCTGCTTGTATGGGTTTTATGATTTAACGGTGTATGCACAAAACTAATGAATGTTCACCGGTGAGAGTTTCTTATATGGTGCAAAATTATGTGAATTACTCACATGATAGTAATTTCGTGAATCACCCACGGTTTTATGAAAAATCATGTCATGATTTTGAATAATGAATTTTGCTCGTCTTTGCAGGTTTGAGGGAACGAGCACGTTTTCGAAATTCTGACGTTATAATCACTACATCTAGTGAAATTGTAAATAAGTAAGAGTTGGATTGTTACCATTTTGTAGACGCTGATGTGAGCATCCTAATTATTATATTATACTTTAATTCTGTTGCATTGATGAAATCTGCATCTACGGATGATGTACTGAAGTAGGAATGTTGTATGGACTTCACATCAACTTTGCAAGAATGACTGGTTCCCATAATGACACTTCCAAAGATGATACTTCCAGAGATGACATCTCTACATATGAAGCTTCAAGAAATGGTACTTCTGGGACCTCTAAGTGATGGTGAGAGATCCTTCGCACTGAGTTGTACTCCTGATACTTAGTATCAGTAGTGCACGTGAAGTCTCTGATGGAGGAATATAACATCGATAGAGCAGCTCGACATATGGGTCCTTGTTCGATTGATAAGGAATACTCAGAAATAGCAGTAAGTCTTCGGAGTGGAGAATCCAGAAATAAGGATCATAGAATGATATCGAACACTGTAAAGTCCCCGGCTGTCTCTTTGGTGAGTTGTTAGCGCTCCTTATATCATGACTTTTTCTTGTCCGTGCAATTAGGATCATGAAACCAAGGTTTGTTATTTCCTTTCAGAATTTTGCTTCATCAAGCCTTGACGGTCCTCAATTCTTGCGGGTGAATAAACAGTCTCTGAATCGAGCGTTGAAGAAGAAGTTGATGTAAGTACCTCTTTGTATAATCGTTCATAACACTCCTTGAATGAAATATTAATAATTGTTTCTGATGTATTCATAAGGAATTTTCGTGGATGAACAGAGTATTGACAATGCTCATTCTTCCTTGGAAAATGGTGAGACGGAGCATTCTCAGAACCTAGGACCGAATGAAGGAAATAATGCTACTAATGGTGATTCCGGCAATATTGATCCTCCGAACGGCTTAGAGACCCCTCAAGTAGGTATTCTCCTATACTTTCTTCATAGAAGTATGAAATTGATGACTTGTGAATGAGTGAATGAGAATCCATACGAATATATGAGAAATATTTCCGAAATACATTACCAGAAAATTCAGACTTCATCCTTTCAGTAAAAACGCTGTAAAATCTTCATACGATGTCTTATTTTCGCGATCTACCCATGTTTTTTAATGCCCAGGAAATTTCCAAGCTTGTTGAAAGAAATCTTTAGAGTTTCGAGCATGTTTAGGGGCCGAAATAGGCGAAACAAAAAACTTCCAGGAGACTTCCAGAAAATTTTCAGTTGGCATGTAGTCCAATGTTTTGGCCACATATCTTTGCTCGTATCTCCAATTGATGTGAAATTTGGATATGTTTTATAGGACATCCATACAAAAATAATGGTAGAGACCTAATTCTAGGTTCTTCACCAATTTCTTCCAGCTCGTTTCTTTGTGCGGGACAGTGTAAAATAATCTCAGACGAGCTTGTTGTAAATCACTCTTGTTGTGTCTTTGGACCATTCGCTTGTGTCTTGAATGATTGGTGAAGGATTTTAATGTCATTGATTCATTTGAGATCAGGAAACCTTGATTGATACATGAGCATGGTGGTGCTTGCATTTCCATCCTCTGTCCGTAGTAGGAACATCACTTCTGAAACCCTGGTCACGGGCCCATAACTGAGGTTGCTCTCAAGAGGGGGTGATGTAATGACCATGATTTTATGTCCCAGTGGTAGTATTCCTTTTATGATGAATGATTAGCACATGAGAGTCTGGTGCCACAGGTTTTGGACTGTGAAACTGATCGTCATGATCAGTGGACAGTCAGTCCCCAGTATTTTGTTAGATCTCTCGTTTTCGTTTTCTCTTCTTCTGGCAAGACTTGGATAGAGGACCCAGGTAGAAAAATTGAGGTAAAGACTTAGGTGGTCGAAGTTGGAGGTACCTTGATGAATTACTTAGTGGAAAGACCAGGTGGACACCGATCGACTGTGGAAGTTATGAATCCCGTCTAAGAATTGTTGCTTGCATATTGTACGCTCTGGAAGCTGTAGGAACCTCATACGACGTCGGAATTCGATGATTGACCCCAACTTTTGAAGCTAAGAGACTGATTTATAACATGATAAAATAATCACTCAATTTGGAGTTTTAGAGGTCAGCCAACGAAGCATGCACATTTGTGATTTGTAATCCAGTACAAAATTTTCAGATTTTGTAGACCTGACGGTAAAGTCCATATCTTTCACCTCGCATGTCCGATTGATGCACCCTTTTGGTATGTTGTAGCAGAGATATAGACGAACATCTTTTATTGGGGAAGAATTGTCGCATTTCTCACCCATTGGTAAGTTTTTCTAAACCCATGGCCTGAAGTGTGTTGTATCTCATTTGCAGAGGTGATGAAAACATCTTGCAGAAGTCTTTGGCTTGTTCCCACCAGTCGTGCAAGCTTTGGGAAGACTTTCATGTGAGCATGTTTTCAGGTCTACATATGTATCATTAGTTCTTGGAGAAGTCCGCTTCATGTGTAACACTTCAGAGAACGGTTAGTTGATGAAGCCCTATCGTGAAGATATTGCTCCTGAGACCGTTGTTGATGCTGAGATCACGATTGAATTTTCTCCATAAGTTCTTATTGATGCTGAGACCATGAAAGGATTTCCACCAGATATTCTTGTTGATTTCAGAGTTTCTCTAGAGATCGAAAAGGCTGGAACCATGATTATCGACATAGTCATTGCTCCTCCATCCAGTGAGCCTTTACATTCAAGAACTAGTTGATGGTTTGAGCATCCCTAAGATATAGGTGGAGTACAACCAGAATTATCCTGATCAATATGACTTTACTGTGAACTGGCTTCGTCAGTGAGTCGACGTTGTTGTGGCAGGTTGTATCAGCAGTCTCCATTATGGGTGTGATCGGTGAAGAGAGAAGTTCCTTAGTCATGCAAGGTTCGTGATGTAGAGATATTCCATTGATAAATCTTTCATGGAATCGCATCAGGTTGCAATGACTTTCTATGTCATGAATCTTGTCCAATAAGATTATGTCCCCAGTTTATGTTGAAGGAATTCGTTCCATCGATGGATGAATGATGTTGCATCTGCTTCAGAAGTCTTGTCATGTAGACAGTGAAGACTCAGTGATTGGAGTTCAGTTTCACTTTGATCATGTCGATAGTGAATCAGTGTGTCGTCGTCAAGATATTTGTGATAAATCCAGAGGAGCCATCATCAAAGGTGTACTCTTTGATTGTAGTGCAGCGGATATATTGAAAAGAAAGAAAAGAGATAGTTTGTTCAGACCTCGAATTATTCCTAGGAATAACGACTATGAACGAAGATAATTATTTAGACCTCGGTTTCCCGACTATAAATAAGAATCACAAGAGATTGGTAACTTCATTTTCCATTCATCATGTTTTTATTTGCCAATCAACACATATAGTTCACTTGCATTTTCCATCTCCTCTTCAAACTTCTTGAATGAAAAGAGATTGGTAACTTCTACGGTAGATGGTTTTGGGACAATTTCTTTACTGGGTACAAGTACTATACGTACGTCGTCCCATAAAAAACTGTAGGTATTCTTATAGCCATCATGACTAATTTTTCTGTCAAATTCCCATGGACGACCCAACAAAAAATGACAAGCGTCCATACTAGTAACATCACACCATACTTTATCTTTATATTTGTTACCAATTGAAAAAGAAATCAAGCAACGTTTGTTTACTTTTACCTCGTTCCCTTTTTTAAGCCAGGAAAGCTTGTAAGGATGTGGATGTGCTTTGGTTTCTAGATTGAACCTTTTCAAAACCTCTTTATCAATCAGATTTTCGCAACTGCCAGGATCAATAACAAGGCGACAAACCTTTCCTTTAATCGTGCAAGTTGACTGGAATATATTGGTACGCAACCACATATCATCATCCTCTTGACGCGGAGTAAGACAACTTCTTCTCACCATAAAGTTGACTCCTTGATCACCGTAAACAATTTCATCAGTAGGATCATCATCTTCAGAAGCATCATCAAAAATTCCATCATCACAATTATTTTCTTCACTGAACAACGCCTTATTCACCCGTTCTCCTTTCTGACGATCACTTCCTTTATGTCCAGATTCCCCACACTTATGACATCGGCCTCCAAAAGTATTAACTGGGGTTTCATTTGATGTAGAAACAGAATTAGGTTTACTATATGTACCTTGTGTGGAAGTACTCCGGTTACTCATTGGAGATGTTGTCGCATTGGTATTCCAAATCGAGCTTCTACGCCCCGCTTGCTTCTCTATCTGCCTTGTTCTATGATGTGCATCCGAAATTTAAAGACAATCAAACATATTGAGTGTGTCCTGATATTGTGGTGGTAGACCACCTATATAACGAGCCACTGTTTGCGCTTCAGTCTCCGACAAGTCGTTAAGAGTAAGTAGACGGTAAAACTCCTTGGTGTACTCATCGACAGAACGTGCTCCTTTACGTAGGTTTTGCAGCTGCTGGTACATCATGCCAACATGGTTATGTGGCAAAAATTCAGCTTTCATGTGTTTCTTCATCTTCTCCCACGAGACCAAATTCTCCTTTACCTTGCGACTTCTTTCCAGTTTATGTTGTTGCCACCATGAATTATCTCTCCCACGGAACATAGTTGCTACTAACAAAACTCGTTTGTTATTTGGTACATCTTTAAATTCCAAGACTTCATCAACCGTATTCAACCAAGAAAGAAACTCTTCTGGTTCTAAACCACCATGAAATTCTGGAATCTCTACTTTTATTCCTGCCTTCCAACGTTCAGAATCTTCACGTCGGTTTCTATTAGCAAAACGGTTGTCGTTACCATCTTCTGCTTCATCTCCTATGTCTTCTTCATGCAGGATGTTACGTCGAATCAACATACCCTCAATATCTGCTATTAATTGTTCTCTTAATTCATTAACGTTGATAACTTCTGGAGCACCTCCTCGACCTCGACCTCTAACTTGTACTCTTGGAGGCATCGTATAAACCCTAAAATCGACACGGCTATGGTAACCAAACTAGTACAACGGATATATTGAAAAGAAAGAAAAGAGATAGTTTGTTCAGACCTCGAATTATTCCTAGGAATAACGACTATGAACGAAGATAATTATTTAGACCTCGGTTTCCCGACTATAAATAAGAATCACAATTAAACTTGAATAAGTTTAATAAAAATAATTTTCATTAATCAAATCAACTCCTGTAAACAATAAATAGAAGACCCTTAAATAGACGTGGGAAAAAACCCTAACTTGTGCGACAAGAGAGGATGAAAACAACCCACAACCGACTCAAACTCTAAATTTGCTATTTTTGGCAAATTTGAGATTTTCCTAAATAACGAAAGTACTTATCAAAACAAACTATGGGCCACAAACGGCGACACAAATGGACTCTTAATGAAGAAGTTATTAGCGAAATAAAACTTTCCTAAAACGTCAAAAACGGGTCTAAGACGCCCGAGTCAATAGAATATGGCTAAATTTAGAAGGCCAAGGCAGTCGTATACTGCCTTGTCATGTTTATTGGGCCGTTTCCCATCAATATAGACACCCGCCGGTCTGTTTCACAACATTCGGGTCTTTTGCCTCCAAATAGGCTATGGCGTACTCGTCTGCATCAGATTGGGAGTACAATTTGAAGACTTCTTAGATGCTTGATCGTTGAGGCGTAAATTCCTTAAGCAACGAATGTCGTAGGTTTGATCATCTCGTCCCTGAGTATCTTCTGTTGATTCAGCATCCCTTTCATTGCAGTAGTGGGATTCAACACTTGTGCAGACATCAGAGCTTCATGATTTTCTGAAACACATGGGCAATCCTGCAAGGCTATGGGGAAATTCCCAAAGTATTCTTTGCCATGCCTGGACATCATATCAGTAATGAATATCTCAATGATCGATTTAGAAAAATGTCATATTCAACCACTTGGAAAAATACTAATGTGGTGAAGCTACTATTCATAAAATCTTGCAGAGTTGCTAGCAGAATTGAGTCCCCATGCTAGGATACCATGTGAGGAAATAAATGACACAGAAATGAAATGAATGAGACTTTCCTGAGTGTGGAACCTCTTGATGAATATCTATGCATCTTTTGCAGGTTCTTGCTTTAACTTCGTCAAAGTTCAAAATTCCTCCAAGTGCTCTGATGATGGGATGTCTTCCAAATCTTCTGGATAAGAACTTTCTTCGTTGGAGAGATGTGCAACCAAAGACGCTTTGTCAGTAGATATTTTTTCAGCATGGATCCACGCTTGTCTGAAGAACATATCATATATCCTGGATCTTCCTGATTATGTAAAACTTGGTTTCTGTCCTAGTTGAACTTATGATCACTTTGAGAGTGATATAGCCATAAGTATTTCCGAGCGTTCCTTCAAGGTTTCTGATTGAGATGGGATCACGAGTACCTTCTTGTCGAGTGATGCCCGCGGATTTGAGGGTTTTTCGGTGGAATATTGTTGATGGTGGTGTCAGCATCGATCAACATTCTTCCAAATTCATTTCCACTGAGATGGACTATGGTAAGCAGTCCCCAGTCGTGCATCTCCTTGTATGTGGATGAAGGTTCAAGGAGTATTTATGGGATAAACAAACATCTGACACAATGTAATTTGGTGTTGTGAACATGTCATTCCTTTGTGTCATAGACAGATAGAGCAAATTCATAGATACGCTCGATCAACGATTGAACTGCTTCTTTGACTGGTTGTTCAGAGAGTGTAAAGGTTTTGATTGGGAGTGGATTCTTGTGTACTCCTTCAGTCCCAGTTGAGTGATCAACCATATCTTTGTAGATGTGCTTGAAAATATTGTAGTTACTTGTTGGATGATCAATGAACCTATGAAGGCAGTACCTGGGATTCTCCATTTCTTCTTCAGTTGGATATCTCCTGATGAATGACAATATGATTGCACCATCTTGAACCCAGACTTCCAGTAACTCTATCACTCCTTCATGAGAAGAGAGAAGTTTGAGTATGTATGATCATTTCCCCATTCGTTGATGTCGGGTCGAGGTTTGTGCATTTTAGGATTGGTTATCTTTTTTTCGCGCCTTCAGAGGATCCCGGGATGTTGGAGAAGCGCTCTGATGCTGTGTCTCGGCCTTCTTTTTATTCCTTTTAGTAACAAATTTTGTTGAAGGCTGGAGATTGTACTGATTGTTGACTAGGCATCGGCTATTTCGAGGTACCTCGACCTTGCAGACTTATCTCTTTCCAGTAAAGCAGGTGCAATATTCACCGATCGTTTGGCTGCTTGATGAAGCTCTGAGAAAGTATGGAACTGGAGATTTTCCAGCAAATCCCTGTAGACCAGGATTATTCCGTTGATGCACAAGTCGACCAGTTGTTGTTTAGTGACATTTGGATCGTGATAATCCAAAGCTTGAATTCTGAACTTCTTCACGTAGTCGTTTGGATGTTCAGTATTCTTCTGAGATATTCTTCCTGGTGTGTGCTCGGCCTGTCAGAGATTTTGAGAATTCATTCAGACGGACAACATGGTTGTGTTCGTGCTCTCCTAGTTCCTCAAAGAATCGAGAAATGTGTTATCGAGCATTCCTTATTCTGTTGTACAATGTGAACGTTGTGGAAGTGTAGCCCTTTGGGAAAGGAATTCTTTGCGTAGAAGCAGGATATGAAGGTTGATGACGATGACGATGAACAGATGATGCTTTGTATTTTCCTTGATCCTCCATGAAGCGTTCTAGGTCCTCACGAGTGATGAAGACCGCAGGTTCCTTTGTTGGTGGGTTATCTGCAGCTTTGTGCACCTCATCATCATCTACTACATGGATCAGAGTGACTTCAGGATCAGAAGCTGGAGATGTTTCTTTGGATTTTCCTTTCTTCTAAGCTTTCTATGACATCTTGTCAGTGATAGTTTTGAGATAATTACACAACTCCTTTTGAGTCTTTGCCATGTCAATCTGATTCTTGGCAAGAGTTTCTTGCACCTCCATGAGATCACCTATTGTAGGCAGATTTCTATGATTTCTTCGGGAAACCGGCCGAAGAGAGGATTGTCTCTAATATTGGTTTGCGGAGGAGTAGTATCAGCAACACAGGTGTTTTCTTGAGTACCACCATTGTTGCTAATACTAGCATTGTTTGGGTTTGGATTTGTAACTGAACCTGACCTAAGATCAACCATTTTTTGAAATCTTGATATTGCAACCAAGAGAGTAATCTCTTACTATGGTCGCCAATCTGTGGATGGGGAAAAACGTAGCGTTCCAATCCTTCGTCCACCAACGCCTTCAAAGGATCTTGTTCCATCTATTTTCAATGCTGATATCTTTACATCAGAGCAGAGTTTTCCTTTTCTGTCCATCGAAAGAAGGCCGGTGATAACTTCCAAGTATAAGGACTTTTGGATAAGTCAGCTGTTAGCCTTCCAAACGTTTTCTGAAGAAGTTACAACAATCCCTCGCGGCGATCCATCTGTCGATACCTTAAAGCAATTCAAATGATTGAAGCCGCTTCCAGGTAAACGAACAAGGCTGATGCTACTGGCTACAGTCCCCAGGATATGAAAAAAGCATACGGTCTCGTGGTCTTCAATTATTTTAATATACATGTTTAAATCTCTTCGATCCTTTAATTCATTCTTCTTGAGTAACTTCCACTAAATGTAATTCTTGTTTGTGATCAGGGAAGTCCGAAAGAAAACTCTTTCGCAAGACTAACACGTGATCATAATAGGAAGTCTGGAGATACCGATCTTTAGTCTGGCGATACTGATTCTCACAATGAGAAGTCTGGCAATACTGACCCTCTTCAAGAAAATGGCAAAGATGGTATGATCTCGACTGAAAGAAATGACTCCCAAAGCGGTAACCTCAGTGATCTTGTAGATGAGGTCGTGGCAGAAATCAGTCTTCAGAGGGAAACAAACATCACAAGAAACGTAGAAGAGACAACACCCACAACGGTTGAGGTAACTCCCTCCAAAGAATCTCCTGAACAAGCTCCGGCAACCGATAAAGTAATCATAGGATCTTTTGCAGCTCAGAAGGCTTCTCATGAAGTGTTGGTGATGCCACCCGTTGTTCCTGGAGCTATCTTTGAGCCTCATTTCGATTCTCCCTATACAGTTCATGTGCTGGTTGGGGGATTCAGTGTGCCAGCTAAGTTCGAGGAGTTATATACTAAAATATGGAAAAATCATGGTCACATCGCCACCTCTAATAAGCTTAAAAGTCGCTTCGCATTAGTCAAACATGTCGAAGAAGCTTTATCTTCTATCTATGTCATGAGCATCGTGACTGGGCGCACTGTTTCTAAAGAGGTAATCGAAAACTGGGAGTTCCACCGGGATGTGTTCGTGAAGTATGAGTTGAAATCCTGGTTCTGTGAAGGATTCGCTGAAATCCAGAAGTTGTAAGGAGAAATCCGTGAAGTTCCTTTCGTAGACTATATCGCTCGCTAGGAAGAGGAGATCGAAAGGCCGTCTAATGAGTTGAAGATGGAATATGCCGTTCTCCAGAAAATGAAAGCTGCTCTTTCACCGAAGGGAAAGTTGTTGCTGAAGGACTTCCCTTGAATGGTTTATGCCGTCTACTTATGCTTTTCCTTTTTAGGAGTTTTTGAGTGATGTGAGGGTTTCCTTTCACAACTTGATTTTAGGTATTGAACTAATAGATAATTGAATTTTGAATTGGTTTGTTCTGGTTTTTATGAAAGAGATTTGTTTTTTAGAAGGAATTTGCATTCTGATCACTAAGAACGTGACTATTCTAATGATATCATTCATGGAACGTAAAGTTGCAAATATCGTGTGAAAAGGAACACGTCTAAGGGGAAAACAAAACATGATGTTTACTATGGTTTGCATCATTGTATCTCTTTTTTAGTAGGGCGTAAAGTCCCCAGTAGGTTCTAAAACTATCTCTCCGTAAGTTTGTTTAATAGAACTTACTTGTTCTTCGAAATTGTATCTGCTTGAAATTAGACCTTCCTTAGCGCTTACTTCGAGAAATTTCACGTGCTAATCTTCGGAGATAGGAGGCAAATCTTCGGAACTAAGCTTCTTTTAGAAAATGCGCTTTAGGGCATTGCATTCACTGGTAGGATGGTGAAGAAAACGGTGATAGTGACAATATCTCGGATCTATCATCTTCTGATCAGTAGGTTGTCGCCACAAATTAGGCAGTTAGACTTCTCCGTCTCGTACCCATACTTCCAATAATTCTAAGACTTTCTTTATTGAGAATGATAAATGCGGGTACTTGGTGCCATGCTTTTCTTGCATTGACGGATGTTGCTGTATATCTCCTGTTGACCTTGATATGAAAAAAGTTTCGGAGTCGGAGCGCAAGCGTGTGTCAACATATATGCGGCCCGCTTGGTTGGTTCTCTTTGCTGGGACACAGTTTCTCTCGAGGACCTCGTATCGACGTGAGTATCACTGTCAGGCGGCTGAGTCGAGTATTCCCAGCCTTTGTATTCATGTGACTCTTGGCTAATTTTTCATTCTTCAGGCAGTTCTTTGTTTGGCTGAAATGTCGCGGCATATTGAATAGCTTTCTGTACTTCAGCAAGGGTTTTGAGATACAAATCTCCCAGCAAGGTTTCATAGGCTGGCCCATTTCTTTTATCCGATAAAGGTTGTGGAATTCCTGACAAGTCCTTTCCTCTGTGGAATTGCTTTGATCCTCCTTCGTGAGCCGAATCATGCTGCTTGTCTCTCCCTGGTTCCCTGGTGTGGCCACGTGTTCTTTCTGCATCCTCATCGGTAGAAACACGATTTTTATATAAAGATTCAATTGCGTCGTCGTTTGAGGTACCTCCTGGGAAAGTGCCTACCGAGCCTTCTTGCAATTGAGATGCTACATCATTTAAAATACGGAACATCTCACTCTGCCTTCTAGCAATTCCAGCTAGGTTTGCTAGGACATATTCTCGCATTCTGACCACACTTTACATGAGATTTGGATTATTTATAGCTTCCGGATAATTCTGCTGGTGAGGATACATCATAAGACGGAAGATGGACTTTGCTATCGAAAGAAATGAACATGCTAATGATTGAAATGGATCTAGGATCTACCCCTCTGAAATTGGGAAATTGAATCGGGTATTTAAGAAATTGACTTCACGACCGAGAGATTAATCTCCCACTGTGGTCGCCAGTTGTTTATGGGTAAAAACTATTTTTGCTGGTTTTGGTAATTTTGGGTGTGTGGATGAGAAATGAATCTAAACCCTAAACAAATGCACTGCACGGGAGTGATTTTGATTCGAGAGATCAATCTGTATAATTCTGGCCTAAACCAATAAATGGCCGTTCCAGACTTGCTTCGGTCACAAATTGAAGGAGATGGGGTTGATCTTAGGGAGGGAAGTGAAGAAGGTGTTGAGATTGTGAAAGTGTTAGCAATTTATGACTTGTATCAGAATATCGAACTGGCTTGCAATAATGTAAGCAATCAGCTCTGGTGTTTTCTGGATATGAATGACAACACTTAGTTTTCTGTGCTTATCTGTGTTGTTTGGAAAATAGGTAAAGGACCTATTTATACAAGTCATAGAGCGCAAACCCTCATCTCGTAGGAAGTGGATGGAGTAGTGGGATCGTGTGGGTGATTGCATGATCACGTCTTGGCCCACTTCTCCCATCATCGCTAACCGTCCATGCCTCCTGATACGTTTTTGTAATGGCGCGTTGCTAGCTGTACAATGTAAACCGCCAGACCAATACCCCAGTAAGTATCCCCCAGTTTGTGACATGTTTGATGTCTCGAGTGTGGATCGTGGGACCCACAGGAAGTAGAATACGGTGCTAGGTTAAATAACTGAGTTATTTAGGAAATCGATATTCGATAAATATCGTGTATATTCTGTACATATAATGCATCGAATATATTCAATATGCATATAGCATCGCTGTTTTAAAGCTTAACGAAGTAAGTCACGATTAAGCGTCTTAAAACAGATGCATGTCTAGCCATCTTCGAATGATTGTTTGGAGGATGCACAGGCAAGCCCTCCCTTGGACGATCACTACATGTGGTAGAGTGACGGATGGGAATCACCACGACACTTTATTAGCACTTAACTCCCAGCATAGGCTGCCTAACCAAGCTGACAGAGTTGGACGGATGAGATGATCTACGAAGTTCATCTGCGACCGTTGATGGAGGTTTAGGGTTTTGAGGAGGTGCGCAAGCATCACTCTTCAGCTTGACCTAAACCAAGAATGGGAGTCGTTTTTGGTTGGACCGACTGGGCATGCGTGTAGACGTCCTGCCGGTGTGCATGTCCGTACCACCTTGTCTCATGAAGGTGCGATCTAGGTCACTCAATTTGTCTGGCAAAGATGAGTGGTCGTGATCGTTATTCGGCAAAAATCCTTTGCCCTAAAGGATTCTTAAAGGGGCGTGGCATGCCACCTTTAAGGCGCACGAATCGAGGTGTCTGGCTATGCTTGGCCTAAGCTGATTGGTCATGCGTGTAGATGGGCCCACGGTGATCATGTTGACATGCTTGGGACCTTTTAAGTCTATATCTACACCTTCCATCCAAGCTTGTGAAGATGGACGCTCGTGATCGATTAACGACACATGTAACATGCCGCAATCCCTAATTAGGGTTTTGGATCAGTCGTGCGTATGCAACTTCAACCGATCGGTTTTGTAGCTATGCTCCTCCCTTGAGGAGGCCGATCATGTGGGTCCTATATTGGGCCGGCGGTGAGCATGTGTGTACTTGTTCCACGGTCTTAGCTGTGATCTAAGCCATCCAATCATCCTTGCGAAGTTGGATGGTCGTGATCAATTTAAGATGCCAGCAGACTTCCGCGACCTTTTAACTCATCACGCCAGCCATGTTTGGAGCAAACATTTATTGCTCCATGGCTTGCTCGTGAGAAAGCCGATCGGATAGGGATAAAGTGGGCCCGCTAATGTGCGTGTTGGTGCCCCCTCCATCTTTCATGGTGCGATCTAAGCCGCCCAATCAGGCTAGTGAAGTTGGATGGTCACAATCGTTTTGATACCGTCTTAAGCAGTCTTGCTCACTCGAGCATCCTCCAAAAGCTGCACGACCACCTACTTTAGGGTTGGAATTTTAGCATGTTGATAAGTGAAGAACGATGTTCGACCGGCTAGGGAAAAAACGGGCCCGCTGGTGGTGATATCCTGCTCCTGCTAGGGTTCGTATAGGCTTGTTAAATCATGCGGCCAACCTGCATGGCCGTGATCGTTTCTAAGACTGACACAGATAGTCCAGATTTCCCTTAGGGAATTAAATATGCTCAATCGTGCTAATATAACACATCGAGAGATATAGCCTGTACGGGTATTTCGTGCATGCCTCATTATTGACACTTGAATATTCATGTTGCTCTGCTGAGAGCAACAATCAGTCATCATGCCGCACCAATAATGAGAGTCCTGCTGAGAACAACACAGGAAACACAAGGCAATTCATGCATTAATTAATAATGCTAAAAATTCACAGGGTATTTGGATTGTTGCTACATGCTCCATCCTGGATGAATTTTGTGTATTTAATTCACATAATATTTGGGATTGTTGCTACATGATCCATTCTAGGTGAATTAATAAAGCGAAGAAGTATTCATCCTAATAAAAGTAATAAATAATGATCCTTAGAGTTAGATGAATTTATGAAAAGACAAGCACCTCATGATAAAATTTATTAAAAGATGCTCGTTTCATAGACGAATGCTCGTTTGAGTAAAACAATTGATTTAGATTTTTTCTTTATTTGTGAGATTTCACAAAATGGAATAAACTCTCGCTTCAAAGACGGATGCTCATGAGAGAGAGCAAAAATATATATATATATATATATACATATATTTTCAAAGTTATGTGAGTTTTCACATTAAAAAATATATTTTTTGTAAAATCAATGTTTTGATTTTGAACAACTGTTGAAAGTAGACAATTATACACGGTGAAATAATGTCTATATGTGAGTTTTCATAATTGTAGAATGAACGTCTGTCCAAATTTTGAAAAACCGTTCACACTGTAAAGAGTTACGTGGGTTGTTCACGATTTTATGGAAGTGTTGATGGTGGTTTTTAGTTTAGGGTTAAAATCGTAAAACACTAAACCCTAGCAGACAGTGATGTCACAACATTTAAAGTAACAAGCATTTACTAGGAATAATTACTGAAACCTTTAATGTGTCTCTAAAATAATTACCGGGGTATCTTTTTCAAATTAGGGTTACGACAAGCCAAACCCTAATTCCCACGTGTGTCAATGGAAAATCATGCCAGCCACACCGACCATGCCAAAGCATGCCAACCATGCTAGCCGCACCTCTGTGCCAATGGAAAATCATTCCAGCCACACCGACCGCATCAAAGCATGCCGACCATGCTAGCCGCACCTCTGTGCCAATGTAAAATCATGCCAGCCACACCGACCGCGCTAAAGCATGCTGACCATGCTAGCCGCACCTCTATGCCAATGGAAAATCATGCCAGCCACACCGACCGTGCCAAAGTATGCCGACCATGCTATCCGCACCTCTGTGCCAATGGAAAATCATGCCAGCCACACCGACCGCGCCAAAGAATGCCCACCATGCTAGCCGCACCTCTGTGCCAATGGAAAATCATGCCAGCCACACCTACCGCGTCAAAGCATGCCAACCATGCTAGCCGCACCCCTGTGCCAATGGAAAATCATGCCAGCCACACCGAACGCGCCAAAGCATGCCAACCATGCTAGCCGCATCTCTGCGCCAATGGCAAATCATGTCAGCCACACCGATCGCACCAAAGCATGCCGCCCATGATAGCCGCACCTCTGTGCCAATGGAAAATCATGCCAGCCACACCGACCGTGCCAAAGCAGGCCCACCATGCTAGCCGCACCTCTGTGCTAATGGAAAATCATTCCAGCCATACCGATCGCGCCAAAGCATGCCAACCATGCTAGCCGCACCTCTGTGCCAATGGCAAATCATGCCAGCCACACCGACCGTGCCAAAGCATGCCAACCATGCTAGCCGCACTTCTGTGCCTATGGAAAATCATGCCAGCCACACCGACCGCGCCATAGCATGCCGACCATGCTAGACGCACCTCTGTGCCAATGGCAAATCATGTCAGCCACACCGACCGTTCCAAAGCATGCCGACCAAGCTAGCCGCACCTCTATGCCAATGGAAAATAATGCTAGCCATACCGACCGCGCCAAAGCATGCCGACCATGCTAGCCGCACCTCTGTGCGAATGGAAAATCATGCCAGCCACACCGACCGCGCCAAAGCATGCCCACCATGCTAGTCGCACCTCTGTGCCAATGGAAAATCATTCCAGCCACACCGACCGCTCCAAAGCATGCCAACCATGCTAGCCGCACCTCTGTGCCAATGGAAAATCATGCCAGACACGCCGACCGCGCCAAAGCATGCCAACCATGCTAGCTGCACCTCTGTGCCAATAAAAAAACATGTCATCCACACCGACCGCGACCAAAGCATGCTAACTATGCTAGCCGCACCTATGTGCCAATGGAAAATCATGCCATCCACACCGATCGCTCCAAATCATGTCAACCATGCTAGCCTCACCTCTGTGCCAATGGAAAATCATTCCAGCCACACCGACCGTGCCAAAGCATGCCAACCATGCTAGCCGCACCTCTGTGCCAATGGAAAATCATGCCAGCCACACCTCCGTCATGGGTAGGCTCAGCATCGATGCCTTATGTATCAAGAGGTGTTGTTTTCTGACTACATGCAAGTTTAGCAAAGGCGTTCACACTGCTGAGACCCTGGGAAAGGCACAAGGACAGACACTCAAGAATGAGACAGAGACATATGTAATTCGACTAAGTCAGGAAGAAAATTATACGTACTCGCATATTGGAAGAGCTAAAAGTCGGGAGAGCCTCCAGACCCGACTGAAGACCACCAACACGATTCTTAGACCTTCGCTTCTTCACTTGGGGACTATCCACGTCCAGACCGACAAATTTCCTTTTGGTTAAAGAAGTATCCCTCAACAACGGATGTTTTTCTAAAGTCTCGGCGGAAGGCCTACCACGAGTGTTCTCCACTACGTCTTTCAAAAATTCTTGGATGGCGAGGAATTCACTCTGCCAGAATACGTTATACTTGGAGGTAGTCGACGGATTTGGTTCCGAAAGCATGAAAGGGAGGCTTCTGCCCTGTGCAAGAACACTAGCATAAAGAACGTCTGATAATGGATCCTCTGGAGCTGCCAGCTGACGAACGAGAGGGACCCCTTGGTCGAAACCCATATACCGAGCTTCTCGCTCAATATTATAAGATACTGCCTGACATGATCCTCGAAAGAAAGACAGTATATAGCCAGAAGTGCAATTTCGCATGAATATAATCTCACTGATTCCCTTCATCAGAAAGCAAAGACATGTTTGGAGCAGAAGCAAAGGTACTAATCTAAATTATGGACGCATGCACCAGAGCCCATTGATGAAAATTAACCGCACATGAGTTTTCAAGGAACCTAATCAGTTTCAGACTAGCTTTTCGGCTCCTGTTCGACCAACGCAGTATTCTGGAGCCACCCCAAGACTCAGGAAGTATAGCCAACAGTTTCGGGGCATACTCATCGAAATGCTCCCATAACCATGCCTGGAGAAAGGTGGCATGAACATACGAATCCACTTTCATATGACCATTCGAGGTGCGCATGTCCGAAACCAGCTAGTCCAGGTTTTCATACAGATAACTAAGACACAAACCACCAAGGGGGAGAACGACACCTTTTGCCAATTTTATGGCAAACCTGATAAGTCCATGTCTTATCTCTTTCTTGCCCGAGACGTCATCAAAAATATCTCTGGATAGCCAAAGAGCCAAGAACGTTGCTACATGAAGCGTACTATTCTTCTGGTTCGACTCTAATGCGTCAGGAAACCACTGACACACCCACCGGTCATAGAAGTACTTCGTCTCATTTTCTTTCCGAATGAACCCTTTTGATTTCGCAACTAGGGAGGCATGCATTTCTTCTTTATCAGCGGACAACTTAACATCAAGGTTTCCAACTACGGGAAGGTTCAGCATTACAACCATACTCTCCAAGGAAATGGTCATTTCACCCCATCTACATACGGCCGTGTGGGTGTCCGGACACCATCTGGCAACAAAAGCAACCAAGCCCGGAATATCTTTCCTAATCTGAAGCATTGCGGAAGACGCAACAGCATTAACGATCTGCGCCTTGTTTAAGTTGGTTCTTACATGCTCGTGGATCATCATGAACCACATCTATTTTTCGAAGGGACGCAACGGACTCACAGAGATTTTAAAGTCAGTAGGAGTGGCATGATATTCTCTCCTCTAAAAGCAAAACCTTACTACATTTCCTGGCCGAACCGACCGGCCTTCTCCCTCGCTTTCCGAGCCGGTCATAAGAATAGACACATAGTTGGGATGGTTCCTCCTAACAAAGCCAATGTGGTAAAGAATTCATCATCTACGTTTGGTTTGGAATTGCAAACGTCTTTCAGTACAACAGAACTCTCCTCAAGTGACATCATAACGAATATTTTATCAAACAACTATAATGGAACAATGCGAAGAGAAATTATTACAGAAAGTGCACGAAAATTATTTTCACCAAAGACGCAAGCCAGTTTGTTTCAAGGCCGTACCCTACGTCATATAATTCTTGTGCAACCGAGGAGGAATGACCCACCTGGGGAACCATACACACGGCTACGCCAAAAAAAGGAGCAAACCCTAAAAAACTAGGTTTTCGTGAGAAGACATGGAAATTACTATCACGTGCCTACCTTGCACAGTGAGTAGGGGCGGTCAACATTACTACGGTATTCATGCCTAAGTGTCACGACAATCTAGGGAAAAAAATACCTAAGATTCACGCCAACATTTCTACGAGGTCATGAAAAGGTACACCTACAACTAGGGTTTACACCAGCACAAAAAAAAACGAGTTAAAGAGAAGTGTTGGAAGGCATACCTGGGATTTGTTCGTCCGCTCTGCTTTAATGTTGTCACATGGCTGGGAGGAATAAATAGGCATGAAACAAAAATAGAAGCCGGCCCTCCTTTTATACACACATGGTACATGGGAGTTTGAATAAAGAAAGGATTTCCTATTTTGAGACAAGAATGGAAAAGATAAAACAGGTCCCGCAAAGACCGTTTTCCATGCCCAAGACCACTCATGCCATTGCCGCAGCCCCCCCTTCCAAGACATTCGCTCCATTGTCACAGCCCCACCACGCCTAGCCGTCCTTGCACGTTCCTGCATGCCATTTCCGTGGCCCCCTGCCAAGCCATTCTCTCCATTGCCACGGCCTCACCATGCCTAGCCGTCCGTTTACGTCTCGTCTTGCCAAGGCCACACTATGCCAAGTTTTCTGCTCCACTTTCGCGACCCTACCGTCCAATTGCATTGCCTTCCAAGATCGCGCCCCCTTTGCCTTGGAAATGTATGACCAGACCAATCCTGTAACTTTTATCTCACCACTCCACGGTCTGTATTCCCAATACGACTTACGCAAGGACGCCAACATGGGAAGACAAAACTCTCTTTAACACTCAAAAAGGTTAGTCGGATTCTCATGAACATCTTTGCATTGATTTACACCTCGATTCCTTCCTTGTATGTCACCATCATATGCTTACATCGCAACAAGGCACCTGTTTCGATCTAAGTAGGGGACTTAATGTTGATGGTGGATTTTAGTTCAGGGCTAAAGTTGTAAAACCAATTTTTGTGTAACCATCCTACAGAGGATGAGATTATTTTATAAGTGATGAATACTTCTTCACTTTACTAATTCACCTAGAATGGAGCATGTAGAAATAATCCTCCAAATATTCTGTGAATTTTAGAATTATTGATTAATGCATAAAACGCCTTGTATTTCCTGTGCTATTCCTAGTAGGACTCTTATTGTTGGTGCGGCATGATGACTGATTGTTACTCACAGCAGAGTAGCATGAATATCCAAGTACCAACAGTGAGGCATGCACGAAATTCCCGTATAGGCTATAACTCTCGGTGTGTTATACTAGCCGGATTGAGCATATAACTCTCGGTGTGTTATACTAGCCCGATTAAGCATATAACTCTCGGTGTGTTATACTAGCCCGATTGAGCATGTAACTCTCGGTGTGTTATACTAGCCCGATTGAGCGTCTAGACTGTCCATAGCAGTCTAGAAACGATCACGATCATCCAACTTCACCAGCATTATTGGATGGCCCAGATCGAATCCAATACCCCCAAGCAGGTATTGGAATATTCACTGCCGACCCAACGCGGGCCCACGCATGGTCGGCCTCCCCCAAAATGGGTGGCTGAGCTTGGCAACCGTCCAAACCAAGCAGAATGGATAAGAAACCCTAAATTAGGGTTTTCGGCACATTACATGTGTCGCAAAACGATCTCAACCATCCATCTTCGCAGGCATATATGGAGGGTTTGGATGTGGATTCAGAAGGCCCGGAGCATGTCAACACAATCACCGTAATCCCATCTACACACATGACTAGTCGGTCAGGACCAACCATGGTTGGTTGTCCCAATTCGTGCGCACAAAACTAACTATAACGCACGGCCGGCCAAAACCCTAATTAGGGTTTGTAACGATCATGAGCGTCCGATTTCTCCTGATCCAATGAAGGGCTTAGGATACAATTGAACAGGTCCAGTGAGCATCAACATGATCACCGTGGACCCATCTATCTCCCGACCAAACGACCAAGGCATACCATGCTTTGTTTCTCCAAATCGCACGCCCAAACTAGCGTGGTCATGCTTCCCAATCCACAAACTGATCTCGACCACTCAACTTTGCCAAACAAATTGAGTGGCTTAGATCATGTTTTAATGGGACAGTGAGGTATAGGCATGAATATCAGCCTACCACCTACACGACGGACCAATCGGCCGAGACCGACCAAGTTTGGTCGTCTCGAAAGTCAAGCCTTGAAAGTGACATACCGCGCCCTTTAGGAATCCTTTGTGGCATAGGATTTCTGTCGCAAATCGATCTCAGCCACTCAACTTCACTGGTAAATTTGAGTGGCCTAGATCAAACCTTCGTGGGACAGTGAAGCATGGACATAGACATCAGCATGTCGTCTACATGCATGCCTGATCGTTCCTCCATGAAACGCCTCCCATGCTTGGATTCGGCCAAGCTGAAAGGGTGCACTCGCGCACCTCCTAAACCCTAATCCGACGGTCGTAGATATGGGTCACAAGTCATCTCGTCCGTCCAACTTCGCAAGTTCGGACGGACGGCCTAGGATAGGAGTTAGGCGACCAGTGAGGTATCACCGTGATCACCGTCTGCCACTCTACCATACCATGTGGTCGGCCAAGGGAGGGCTTGCTAGTGCAACCTCCAAACTATCACATTAAGTAGGTAGGGCATAATGCTCAACATCTATGCTTCGTATATGCCAAATACATTCGATGCATAACATGCATAGAATATACAGGATACTTTACAAGTATCGACTTCCTAAATAACTTAGTTATTTAACTAGCATTACATGCTACCTTATGTGGGTCCCACAATCCACACACTCGAGACATCAATCATGTCACAAACTGGGGGATACATACTGGGTATTGGTCTGGCAGTTTATAGCGTGCAGGGTGCAACGCGCCATCACAAGAACGTGTCAGGAAAACATGGACGGTTATTGATGATGGGAGAAGTGGGCAAGACTAATCATGTAACGCTAACACACAACTCTTCTACTCCATCACTCCACTTCCTCCATTTCCCACGAGAGACCTGAATAAGTCTCAAATGAAATCAATAGGTTCTCCGCCCTATTTCCACAAGGCAAGACAACACATAAATCAAGTGTTAATACAATTTTATTCGAAACACCCAGAGCATGCTTGCATTATTCATAAGCCTGCTCACCTTTCTGTTTCAAGTCATAAAACAGCCTACACCTTCACAATCTCAACACCTTATTCGCTTCCCTCCCTAAGATCAACCCCATCTCCTTCACATTGTGACCGAAACAAGTCTTGAACGGCCATTTCTTTGTTTAGGCCAGAATTGTATAGATTAATCTCTCGACCCGTGCAGTCCATTTGTTTAGGGTTTAGATTCATTTCTCATCCACACACCCCAAATTACCAAAACCAGCCGAAGTAGTTTTTACCCGTAAACAATTGGCGACCATAGTGGGAAATTAATCTCTCGGTTGCAATATCAATTTCCAATTCCCGATTTTATCTTTCAATACCCGATTCGATTTTCTCAAATTCAAGGGGATAGATCTTAGATCCATTTCAATCATTAACATGTTCATTTCTTTCAATTGAAAAGTCCAGTTTCTGTCTTACGATGTATTCTCCTTAGCCGAGTTATTCGGAGGCCGCGAGTAATCTAAACCTCATGGAGAATATATCCAGAATGCTAGAAGATGTCCTAGAAAACCAATTTTGTATCGCTAGAAGGTAGAGTGAGACATTCCGTCTTCTGAATGTTATAGCAGTTCAATTACAAGAAGGTTCTGCAGGTGCCTACCTGGAGAGTATCGCGAATGACGACACAGTCGAATCTCTATCTAGAAATCGTGTTTCTACTAATCATGATGCGAAAAGAACACGTGGCCACACCAGGAGTCCAGGGGAGACGAACAGCATAATCCGGCTAACAAATGAGGCTCAAAGAAAATCTACAGGGGAAATGACGTGTCAGGAATGCCGCAACCTTTATCAGACAAAATAAAGGGGCCAACCTATGAAACCCTGCTGGAAGATTTATATCTCAAGACACTTGCCGAAATATAGAAAGCTGCCCAATCTGCCTCCACTTTTCAACCAAGTGAAGAACTACCTGAAGAGGGGAAAATCATCCAAGAGTCACATGAGCACAGAGGTTGGAGATACCCGACTCATCCATCTGGCGATGACGCTCTCGTTGACACGAGACATTTGAAAATAGCAGCGCCTCAGCGGAGGCGTCCACCCAAGCGGGCCGCGTATATGTTGGCACACGTCCCGACTCTAAAACATTCTTCATATCAAAGTCATCAAGAGATATCATAGAAACATCTGTCAAAGCAAGAAAGGCCTGGATCAACATACCCGCACTTCCCGTTTTCCATGAATAAGGTATTAGAATTATTGGATATGTGGGTACAAGACGGGGAAGTCCAACTGCCTCAGGCATGGCGACTACCAACTGATCAGGAGATGATAGATCTGAGATATTGTCAATATCATCGTTTTCTTCACCACCCCACTCGTGAATGCAATGCCCTGAAGCGCATTTTCCAAGAGAAGCTTAGTTCCAGAGATTTTCCGCCTGTCTCCGAAGATTAATGCACGCAATTTCTCGAAGTGAGAACTAGGGGAGGTATAAATTTATGCAGATGGAATTCCAAAAGCAAGTAAGTTTTATCATGCAATTTTTATAAGATGGTTTTAGAGTTTATTGGGGACTTGGCATCCCGCGTGAGAAAGATTCAATTATCTCCTTTCATGCTAGCATGATATTTACAAATCCATATAAATATTATTATATTAGCCACATTACTCATAACCAGAATGCAAATTTCATTCAGAATAATCTCTGTCTCAAAAAATCATTCACAAAAAACTACCTCAAAATAAACCGGTTCAAAAATCCATTCACCTACTAGTTCAAAACCTAAAATCAAGATTGTGAAAAGAAATCCTCACATCACTCAAAACTCCTAAAAATGAAAGGGAAAAACATAGTAGACGGTATAAACCGTTCAAGAGAAGTCCTTCAGCAAAAACTCATCCTTCTCTGCATGGGTGGCTTTCATCTTCTGGAGAACAGCCTGTTCTAGCTTCAACTCATGAGACAGCCTTTCAATCTTTTCTTCCTAGCAAGAGAAGTTGTCCGCAGAAGGGACTTTACACTTTTCAGCTTGCAGCTTCTGGATTTTAGCGAGCCCTTCATAGAACCAAGAGGCATTAAAATCATACTTCACTAATAATTCCCGGTAGAACTCTCAGTTTTTGATTACTTCTTCAGAAGCGGTGCGCCCAGTCACAATGCTCATGCCGTGAATAGAAGATAAAGCTTCTTCGACACGTTTGACTAATGCAAGGCGACTTGTAAGCTTCCTGGTAGTGGAGATGTGACCATACTTGTTCCATATTTTGGTATATAACTCTTCGTACTTAGCTGGCACGCTAAACCCTCCAATCAGCACATGATTTCTGAAAGAAACGTCAAAAAAAGGCTCAAAGATGGCGCCAGCACTGGGATGCACGACTAATGCATCGGAAGTCACGGGAATCTCTTCAGAAGGGGGGGGGGGGGGTATTTCCAGAAGCTTATACAATGTTATTCCTCCCAATATTGAGGTTGACATCTTTCATAGCCTCGTCTCCCGGTTCGCCAGACTGATCAAGCCCCTCACGCGCGGAGACGCTTCCTTCATCATGGACTGAGCCTCCATCATCTTTGTTATCTTCTACAAGGGTTTCAATATCACCGAAATGCTCGGTGTGAGGGTCAGTATCTCCAGACTTCTCACTATGATTACGTGCTAGTCTTGCGAAAGCATTTTCTTTTGGAATTCCCTGATCGCAAACAAGAATCATCGTTGGTAGAAATTCCTTAAGAAGAACAAAATCAAAAGATTGAAGATGTTTAAAATACCTGCAAATTAGAGGAATTGAGGATCACGGGGCCGCATGCTTGCTTCTTGGCCTGGGGACTGCAGTTATCAGTATCATTATCTCTGGATCGTTTACCTGGAAGTGGATTCAACCGCTTGTGCTTCTTCAGGATCTCAAGAGACGACATGTCACGAGGAGTTGTCTCAACTTCTTCCGAGAACGTCTGGAAAGCTAATAGCTGCTTTATCCAAAATTCCTTGTACTTGTCAATACCCATCGACTTTCTTCCAATAGGAAAAAATGGAAGGTTCTGCTCTGGTGTGAAGACATCGGCATTGAGAATAGACGGGACAAGATCTTGTGGAGGCATTCGTGGACAATGGAATGGAACACCCTGGTCAAATCCTATTTGGAGGGCAGCTCTATCGACATTGTAAGAAACTGCAGAAAAGAACTCATCAAAGAAAGTTGGGATATATCCAGGCATACAACTTCGAAGGTAGATGGCTTCACCATAGCTTACGCTTCCCCCCTCAGTGTGCAACACAACATCATAAGTAATGGTGGAGGTTTCCGGTTGGATCACTGAAGAATGGACTGGCCCCCACGGGCAGAAGTTTATAGTGTACACATTATCGAGAAAATCAACAAGTCTTAACCCAGGTTTTGGACGTCTGTTATGCCAACGAAGTATCCTTGAGCCACCATACAAACCAGAGAATGAAGTCGTGGGGATAGGAGCGTAACCTTTGAAGTGTTCCCACAAACATGCTTGGAGGAAAGCAATGTGGATGTGCGTTTCCACCTTCTTATATCCATTGGAGATGACATGTCTACCGCCAAAGCATCCAAATGAGAGTACACCGATCCAAGGAACAAAGTGCCCAAAGGGAGAACCACACCTTTCGCCAATTTTATGGCGAACATGACGAGATCGTGTCTTATGGTCTTTTTCCCGGAACCATCGTCGAAGATGTCCCTAGATAGCCACAGGGACAGAAACGCAACTACACTGATCTCATCATCCAGTTTTTGACCCGGCTTCGGTTTTGCAGGAGACCACTTAGACACCCACCAAGTATAGAAGGATTTCATGTCACTTTTTTGTTGGTCATACTCTCCGGCCTTTTGAAGTATACCTTTCAGGGTTACCTTCTCTTCGTCAGATAACTTTTAGTGGAAGCTCCCAGCAATCGGAAGGTTCATCAGCACGACTACACTTTCCAGGGTAATGGTCATTTCTCCCCATGTTTTTGACCCGGCTTCGGTTTTGCAGGAGACCACTTAGACACCCACCAAGTATAGAAGGATTTCATGTCACTTTTCTGTTGGTCATACTCTCCGGCCTTTTGAAGTATACCTTTCAGGGTTACCTTCTCTTCGTCAGATAACTTTTAGTGGAAGCTCCCAGCAATCGGAAGGTTCATCAGCACGACTACACTTTCCAGGGTAATGGTCATTTCTCCCCATCTGCAAATGGCCGTGTGCGTGGAGGGATTCCATCATGAAATAAAAGTGATCAAACCTGTAATATCTTTCTTAATATGAAGAGAAGCAGACGCCATAACAGCTTCAATGATCTGCGCTTTGGTCAAGTTGTCCTTGATAGTATCGTTGCTCAGCATACGCCTCATCCATCCCTCATAAGAGCTCAGTGGAGTGTGGAAAACCTTTAAGTCAATGGGAGAAGGAGGATATTCATTCTTTTGAAGACAGAATCTCATCACGAATGCTGGAGGAGATGACGGAGCAACCTCTTCATTTTCCGAATTCGTGGGCAGTATCATCTTGTGGCTAGGATGTTTCATAACATTTGGAAAAGGAACGGTGAACAATTCATCATCTATATTCGGCATGTCTCTGGAGTTATCAACACTTCTCGATTTTGCAGTAACATCATCAGGTGACATCTTAACAAGAGCCTTTTTATTCATCTCCAAACAACTGCAAAAAGAAAAGAGTTATTGCTTCGTGTTGAGGGAGGAATAGGTTGGCTGTTATAAAAAATAAAAAATATATATGTGCGTCTCCCCGCGTCCGTATTCGAGTGAAACATGCACGCAGCATGTCCATGTTCGAGCAAAGCAGGCACAGGTGGGGCCCACAATTCACCCAAGCAGGTATTGGGTCACGCGAGCAAGATTGGTGTCATACCGGTCAAGTAAGATAGCGTTAGGACATGACAAGATGGTGTTGGATGAGATCATAAGGATGGTCGATCAGGGATACGTGATGGGGCACACGTTCAATCAGGCGTGTATGGAAGGTCCCACATTTGTTTAAGGTTGCATGCACGGTTTTGTTTATGGGATAAAGAGCAAATGAGTTCGTTCATGGGTTTTAAAACTACAACCTAAGGCTCTAGGTTTTACATACAACAATGGAAAAGAGTAAAAAGTTTACCTAAAACTAGGGTTTACGTTCAAAAAAAAAAGCATCAAGGAGATCGTGAAGTACTCACCTTGTCGCGGGTGAGTGAACGATGTCGGGACAGCAACGGCAAGCAGCAGCAGCAGCGACAGCGCCTGCAAACGTCAGAAGCAATAGAAACGATGAACGTTAGCAGCAATAGCGGCGAACGTCAGCAGTAGAAGCGGAGCGAACGGAAACAGCAGCAAAGCTCGGCAGCCAGTCGAGGTGGTCGAACGAAAAAAAAAAAAGTGGGAAGAGAGCGGAAGAGGAAGTAGAAGAAAATACAAAGGTTAACACCCTTTTATACATGAGCAATTGGAGAATCCTGATAGAAGAAGGATTCCCGTTTTGGCTCAAACAACCAAAGAAGGAAACTGGTCCCGCCAAGGCCCGTGATCGCGCCCAACTTGCTCACGTGGATGATTGCCCAACGTGACCGGTCCGAGTCCCTCCAGGTAAACTTCCTTTATCTCGCCATTTTTTACGTTTCATGCTTCACCATCTCATGTCTACCCCACGATAGTGTAACCATCATGTGCTAGGAAGGTGACTTAATGTTGATGGTGGATTTTAGTTCAGGGCTAAAGTTGTAAAACCAATTTTTGTGTAACCATCCTGCAGAGGATGAGATTATTTTATAAGTGATGAATACTTATTCACTTTACTAATTCACCTAGAATGGAACATGTAGCAACAATCCCCTGAATATTCTGTGAATTTTAGCATTATTGATTAATGGCATAAAACGCCTTGTATTTCCTGTGATGTTCCTAGCATGAATCTTATTGTTGGTGCGGCATGATGACTGATTGTTACTCGCAGAAGAGTATCATGAATATCCAAGTACCAACAGTGAGGCATGCACGAAATGCCCGTACAAGATATAACTCTCGGTGTGTTATATTATCCAGATTGAGCATGTAACTCTCGGTGTGTTATACTAGCCCGATTGAGCATCTAGACTTTCCATAGTAGTCTAGAAACGATCACGATCATCCAACTTCACCAGCATGGTTGGATGGCCCAGATCGAATCCAATACCCCCAAGCAGGTATTGAAATATTCACTGCCGACCCAACGCGGGCCCCCACATGGTCGGCCTCCCCAAAAGGGGTGGATAAGCTTGAAAAACCGACCAAGCTTGGTCGTCTCAAAAAGCGCGCCTTGAAAGTGACATACTGCGCCCTTTAGGAATTATTTGCGGCATAGGATTTCTGTCGCAAATCGATCTCATACACTCAACTTCACTGGTAAGTTTGAGTGGCCTAGATCAAACCTTCGTGGGACAGTGAAGCATGGACATAGACATCAGCATGCCGTCTACACGCATGCCTGATCGCTCCTCCATGAAATGCCTCCCATGCTTGGATTCGACCAAGCTGAAAGGGTGCACTCGCGTATATCCTAAACCCTAATCCGACGATCGCAGATGTGGGTCGCAAGTCATCTCGTCCGTCCAACTTTTCCAGTTCGGACGGACGGCCTAGGATAGGAGTTAGGCGACCAGTGAGGTATCATCGTGATCACCATCTGCCACTCTACCACACCATGTGGTCGGCCAAGGGAGGGCTTGCTAGCGCAGCCTCCAAACCATCATATGAAGTAGGTAGGGTATAATGCTTAACAACGATATTATGCCGAATACATTCGATGCATAACATGCATAGAATACACACGATACTTTACAAGTATCGACTTCCAAAATAACTTAGTTATTTAACTAGAATTACATGCTACCTTATGTGGGTCCCACGATCCATACACTCGAGACATCAATCATGTCACAAACTGGGGGATACATACTGGGGTATTGGTCTGGCGGTTTACAGCGTGCAACGCGCCATCACAAGAATGGGTCAGGAAGACATGGATGGTTAGTGATGATGGGAGAAGTGGGCAAGACTAATCGTGTGACGCTAACATACAACTCCACTACTCCATCACTCCACTTCCCACGAGAGACGTGAATAAGGCTCAAATGACTTGTATAAATAGGTTCTCCATCCTATTTCCACAAGGCAAGACAACACAGAAATCAAGTTTTAATACAATTATATTCGAAACACCCATAGCCTGCTTGCATTATTCGTAAGCCTACTCACCTTTCTGTTACAAGTCATAAAACATCATACACCTTCACAATCTCAACACCTTCTTCGCTTCCCTCCCTAAGATCAACCCCATCTCCTTCACTTTGTAACTGAAACAAGTCTGGAACGGCCATTTCTTGGTTTAGTCCAGAATTGAATAGATTTATCTCTCAGATCAAAAGCACTCCCGTGCAGTGCATTTGTTTAGGGTTTAGATTCATTTCTCATCCACACACCCAAAATTACCAAAACCAGCAGAAATAGTTTTCAACCATAAATAGGTGGTTTTTAGTTTAAGGTTAAAATCGTAAAACATTAAACCTTAGCAGACAGTGATATCACAACATTTAAAGTAACAAGCATTTACTAGGCACATTTACTGAAACCTTTAATGTGTCTCTAAAATAATAACCGGGGTATCTTTTTCAAATTAGGGTTACGAAAATCCAAACCCTAATTCCTACGTGTGCCAATGGCAAATCATGTCAGCCACACCGACCGCGCCAAAGCATGCTAACCATGCGAGCCCCACCTCTGTGCCAATGACAAATTATGCCAGCCACACCGACCGCGCCAAAGCATGCCGGCCATGCTAGCCGCACCTCTGTGCCAATGGGAAATCATGTCAGCCATACCGACCGTGCCAAAGCATGCCAACCATGCTAACCGCACCTCTGTGCCAATGACAAATCATGCCAGCCACACCGACTGCGCCAAAGCATGCCAACCATCCCAGCCGCATCGACCGCGTATAAAACGCCAAAGCATGTCAACCATGCTAGCCACATCTCTGTTCCAATGGAAAATCATGCCAGCCACACCTACCGCGCCAAAGCATTCCAACCATGCCAGCCATACCGACCGCGCATGCCGACCATGCTAGCCGCACCTTTGTGCCAATTGCAAATCATGTCATCCACATCGATCGTGCCAAAGCATGCCAACCATGATAGCCGCACCTATGTGCCAATGGAAAATCATGCCATCCACACCGACCGCGCCAAACCATGTCAGCCACACCAACCGCGCATAATACTTCTTCACTTTACTAATTCACCTAGAATGGAGCATGTAGCAACAATCCCCTGAATATTTTGTGAATTTTAGCATTATTGATTAATGGCATAAAACACCTTGTATTTCATGTGCTGTTCCTAGCAGGACTCTTATTATTGGTGCGGCATGATGACTGATTGTTAATCGCAGCAGAGTAGCATGAATATCCAAGTACCAACAGTGAGGCATGCACGAAATGCCCGTACAAGCTATAACTCTCGGTGTGTTATACTAGCCCGATTGAGCATATTACTCTCGGTGTGTTATACTAGCCCGATTGAGCATGTAATTCTCGGTGTGTTATACTAGCCTGATTGAGCGTCTACACTGTCCATAGCAGTCTAGAAATTATCACGATCATCCAACTTCACCAGCATGATTGGATGGCCCAGATCGAATCTAATACCCCCAAGCAGGTATTGGAATATTCACTGCCGACCCAACGCGGGCCCCCACATATTCGATCTCCCCAAAAGGGGTGGCTAAGCTTGGTCATCTCGAAATATGCACCTTGAAAGTGACATACCGCGCCCTTTAGGAATCCTTTGCGGCATAAGATTTCTGTCGCAAATCGATCTCAACCACTCAACTTCACTGGTAAATTTGAGTGGCCTAGATCAAACCTTCGTGGGACAGTGAAGCATGGACATAGACATCAGCATGCCATCTACACGCATGCCTGATCGGTCCTCCATGAAATGCCACCCATGCTTGGATTTGACCAAGCTGAAAGGGTGCACTCGCGCACCTCCTAAACCCTAATCCGACGGTCGCAGATGTGGGTCGCAACTCATCTCGTCCGTCCAACTTCGCCAGTTCGGACGGACGGCCTAGGATAGGATTTAGGCGACCAATGAGGTATCACCGTGATCACCGTCTGCCACTATACCATACCATGTGGTCGTCCAAGGGATGGCTTGCTAGCGCAGCCTCCAAACCATCACATGAAGTAGGCAGGGCATAATGCTCAACAACGATGCTTCGTATATGTCGAATACATTCGATGCATAACATGCATAGAATACACACGATACTTTACAAGTATCGACTTCCTAAATAACTTAGTTATTTAACTAGCATTAAATGCTACCTTCTGTGGGTCCCACGATCCACACACTCGAGACATCAATCATGTCACAAACTGGGGGATATATACTGCGGTATTGGTCTGGCGGTTTATAGCGTGCAGCGTGCAACGCGCCATCACAAGAACGTGTCAGGAAGACATGGACGTTTAGTGATGATGGGAGAAGTGGGAAAGACTAATCGTGTGACGCTAACATACAACTCCACTTCCTCCACTTCCCACTAGAGACGTGAATAAGGATCAAATGACTTGTATAAATAGGTTCCACGTCCTATTTGCACAAAGAAAGACAACACAGAAATCAAGTGTTAATACAATTGTATTCGAAACACCCAAAGCCTGCTTGCATGTAAGACTGCTCACCTTTCTGTTACAAGTCATAAAATATCCTACACCTTCACAATCTCAACACCTTCTTCGCTTCCCTCCCTAAGATCAACCCCATCTCCTTCACTTTGTGACCGAAACAAGTCTGGAACGACCATTTCTTGGTTTAGGCTAGAATTGAATAGATTTATCTCTCGGATCAAAAGCACTCCCGTGCAGTGCATTTGTTTTGGGTTTAGATTCATTTTTCATCCACACACCCCAAATTACCAAAACCAGCAGAAATAGTTTTCAACCATAAACAGGTGGTTTTTAGTTTTGGGTTAAAATCGTAAAATATTAAACCCTAGCAGACAGTGCTGTCACAACATTTAAAGTAACAAGCATTTACTAGGCACATTTACTGAAACCTTTAATGTGTCTCTAAAATAATTACCGGGGTATCTTTTTCAAATTAGGGTTACGACATGCCAAACCCTAATTCCCACGTGTGCTAATGGCAAATCATGTCAGCCACACCGACCGCGCCAAAGCATGCCGACCATGCTAGCCGCACCTCTATGCCAATGGAAAATCATGTCAGCCACACCGACCGTACCAAAGCATGCCAATCATGCTAGCCGCACCTCTGTGCCAATGGAAAAACATGCCAGCCACACCGACCGCGCCAAAGCATGCCAACCATGCTAGCCACACCTCTGTGCCAAGGGAAAATCATGCCATCCACACTGACCGCGACCAAAGCATGCCAACCATGCTAGCCGCACCTCTGTGCCAATGGAAAATCATGCCAGGCACATCAGTCGCGCCCAAGCATACCAACCATGCTAGTCGCACCTCTGTGCCAATGGCAAATCATTCCAGCCACACAGGCCGTGAAAAAGCATGCCAACCATGCTAGCCGCACCTCTGTGCCAATGAAAAATCATGCCAGCCACACCAACTGCGACCAAAGCATGCCAACCATGCTAGCCGCACCTCTGTGCTAATAGAAAATCATGTCATCCACACCGACCGCGTAAAATCATGACAACCATGCTAGCCGCACCTATGTGCCAATGGCGAATCATGCCATCCACATCGACCACGCCAAAGCATGCCAACCATGCTAGCCACACCTCTATGCCAATGGAAAATCATGTCAGTCACACCTACTGCGCCATTCCAAATGCACCTCTTCATGGCCCCATGTCGCGCCACCACACTGGCCTTCATTACGCGGCTATCAAACCAAAGGCGTGCAACAATCAACGGTTTCCCTTCAATCCCAGGAGCAAATCCTGGCCGTCTAAGGTTACCAAAGACCTTTTCCCAAAAACCCTAGCTTGGTCACGCACCTAGCCCAAGCTAGCCACGCCATGCGCCTATGGAAAGCCCTTGGCCCCACATGCCAAGCCAAAACCGCAGCTAGCCCAAGCTAGCCACGCCATGCGCCTATGGCAAACCCTTCGCCCCACATGCCAAGCTAAAGCCGCACCTATCCCAAGCTATCGGCGCCATGCAAAACACACTCTGCCTTGGCCCTAGCTATGCTAGTCACACCATGCCAAGCCAAATGCCCTTTCCTTGGCCCTAGCCATGCCATGCGCCCATGGCAAAACCCTTGGCTCCACATGCCAAGCGAAACTAAACCTATCCAAGCTACCCGTGCCATGCCAAACGCACTTTGCCTTGTCCCTAGCCATTCTAGTCACATCATGCCAAGCCAAACACTCTTGCCTTGGACATAGCCATGCCATACGTTAATGGAAAACCCTTGGCCCCACATGTCAAGCAAAAATCGCACCTAGACAGAGCTAGCCATGCCCAAGGAGAATCCTTGGCCCCACATGCCAAGCCTAACTACGCCCTAGCCGTTACACCCTATTGTCCTTCCCTACGCAGCCACCAAAATGAAGGCGTGCAACAATCAACGGTTGCCCTTCAATCCCAGGAGCAAATCCTAGACATCCAAGGTTACCAGACAACACATGGTAACCTTTGGCCCAAAAACCTAAGTTTGTCCATGCCAACCTAGCCACGCCACCACGTTGGCCCTCACTACGCGGCTACCAAAACGAAGGCGTGCAACGATCAACGGTTGCCCTTCAATCCCAGGAGCAAATACTAGCCATCCAAGGTTACCAAACGACACATGGTAACCTTTGGCCCAAAAACGTAAGTTTGGCCATGCCAACGGCATGCCAACCTAGACGCGCCACCATGTTCGCCCTCACTACGCGGCTACCAAAACGAAGGCGTGCAACGATCAACGGTTGCCCCTCCTCTCAAGATGTAAAATCTCGACCGTCGAAGGTCACCAGAGTAGCAAGTTTACCGAGCTTGACTTGCCAATCCACAACAACACACTACATGTTTTCCCAAAACATTCGAGACATCAACACAAAGTGGGGGATCCTCTTTGGGTATTGGTTTGGCGGTTTATAGCGTGCGGCGTACACTACGCCCGTCATAAGGAAGTGTCATAAGGGTGAGGCGGTTAGTAAATACGGGAAGTTATGTGTGAAATGTTCATGGGACATAAAGCACATGCGTTAAAAACTTTATGGGATATCAATTCCATAATGTTAGAAGTTTCATGAAAACCAGTTTCATGCGTTAACCACTTTATGGGACATCAATTTCATGCATACGGTTACCACCTCCTCCTATTTACTTCCCCACTCCTTAATGAGACCAGGGTGCATTTTTACTCCGACTTGTATAAATAGGTCTTACTTATTTCCATTGAACAACAAGTTCATACGGGAGATACAACACTCAGAAATACTTACTTGCTAGCTCACCTTGTTAGCTCTCTGACTTTTCTGATAACAAGTCGTAGTAACCCAACTACTCTTCCAGAATCAACTATTATGGTCTCACCACTTTCCTTGCTTCCCTCCCCAAAACAAACCCATTCTCCTACACTTTGTGACCGAAGGAAGTCTGGAACGGTCATTTCTTGGTTTAGGCCGGACTTGTACAGATTGATCTCTCGAATCTAAAGTACTCCCTTGCAGTATATTATTTAGGATTTAAATTGTGTCTCACCTGCACACCCGCAATTACTGAAATCAGCAGAAACCATTTTCACCTACAAACATGAAGATTTTGCAAATGATTTTAAACAATTGTTAAAAGCAAACAATAATGTTTTCGTGAATTTCGTGATTTCATAGTGTATGCACACACGGTAAAAAATAAGTAAATGTTCATATGAAGGGTTATGTGAATTATTCATAATTTCGTGAAAAGTCATATGTCAGACTTTTAAGTAATGGGTGTTGCTCGTCTTTGTAGGTTTGAAGGAGCGGGCAAGATTTTTGAAGTTTTACGTTATTATCACTAAGTTTGTGAAACTGTAAATCGGTAAGAGTTGAAAGTTACCATTTTTGTAGATGCTGATGTGAGCATCATAATTATTTTTGTTGTGCTTTACTGCTTTGATGAAATCTGCATCTACGGATAATATACTGAAGTAGGAACGTTGTATGGACGTCTCAGCAACTTTGCAAGAATTACTGGTTGCCATAATAATGCTTTCAAGCATGATACTTCCAGAGATGATATTTCTACAGATGCAGCTTCAAGAAATGGTGCTTCTGGGACCTCTGAGTGATGGTGAGGGATCCTTCATACTGAGTTGTACTCCTGATTACTTAGTATTAGTAATGCACGGGAAGTCTCTGATGGAGGAATATAACATTGAGAGCAGCTCGACAAATGGGTCCTTTTTCGATTGATGTGGATTACCCAGAAATAGCAGTAAGTCTTCGGAGTGGAGAATCCAGAAATAAGGATCATAGAATGATATCGATCACTGTAAAGTCCCTGACTGTCTCTTTGGTGAGTTATTAGCGCTCCTTATATCATGACTTTTTCTTGTCCGTGCAATTAGGATCATGAAACCAATGTTTGTTACTTAGTTTCAGAACTTTTTCTCCATCGAGCCTTGACGGTCTTCAATTCATTGCTGATGAACAAATAATTTCTGAATCGATCACCAAAGAAGAATTCGATGTAAGTACCTCTTCGTATAATCATTTATGGCAATCCTTGAATAAAATACTACTAATTGTTGTTGATGTATTCAGGAGGATATTTCCATGGAATGAGGGAGTACTGACGATTCCCATTCGTCTTCGGAGGATGGTGAAGAAGAAAACCCCGGATTTCGAAACCGAGTGACATCAATGATGTTTCCAATGGTGATGATGGCAATTCCGGTCCTTTGAGCACTTTAGAGACTACTCAAGTAAGTACCCATCGTATATTTTCTTCATAAAAGTATGAAATTCCTGATTTGTTAATGAATGAATGAAGATTCTCTTGAATAAGTGAAAAGTTTTACTGAAATACATCACCAGAAAATTCAGAACTCAGTATTTTAGCAAAAACGCCGTAAAATCTTCATCTGGTGTCATATCTTCATCTGAACTCAGTATTTGAGCACGTTTAGGGGTCCAAATCGATGAAACAGTAAACATCCAAGAGAACTTCAGAAAATTTTCAGCTGGCATGTGGTCCAATATTTTGGCCACAACTTTTTTCTCGTTTCACCAATTACTGTGAATTTTGGATATGTTGTATAGGACATCCATACGAAGAGAATGGTATATGACCCATCCCTATATTCTTTGTAGTTGTAGGAAATCCTACAACACATCCCTTATCATATCTTGATATCAATTTCTAGATCTACATATAAAAATGGTCGTAAAAGTGCTAAAATTATAAACGAACACCAAGATTTTTTACATGGTTCGATCAATATGATCACCATCCATGGTTCTTCACTATGATTATTTGAATTTACATTTGATTTACATGGAGACTCCATTAATGAGTATTTGGAGCTCTAGATTTAATTTTAGGAGAAGAAGATGATAAAGCAAATAAACTCTCTCTGAAAAATCTCTCTCTCTCTCTCTCTCTTAACAATTATCCCCCCCCCCTTTTCTCTCTCCTGTTCTCCTCTTTATATAGATATTTACATAGTGGATGACAGCTCATAAACATCTAACCTAACCTTTAATTTCGGGTTTTTCTTGCGATATTATCGCAGGTATACAAATGTTAAATTCGCAACATTCCTAAATCTCGCTCAATCTTTACATTTTTCTCATATTTAAATTATCGTCATTTGTCACGTCGTTTTCTTAGTCAACCTGCGACGCTCACAAAGTGTCGTTGGTGAGAACTGCGCAAGTGTGTTCTTGCTGCGATATTCTGATCCTACATCTTGCCTCTTTTTTCTTGAATATTGCTTGAAGAGCGATCTTTAAGAAAAAATATGTTGTTGTAGAAGCATTTGATTTTTATTGATGAAGGAATAAGCGAAAGAAGACTTTTCTTGAAAGTACGTACTTTCCTCTATTCTTTTGCGAAGTTCCAAAGCATTGAGAAGTAATTAGAAGCATTGTCCTGAAGTATAAGAAGTACTCAATCCTCGAAATATAAGAAGTATTTGTCCTTGAATGATAGTAATAAGTATTGCCCCTATTCATGCGAAATTATTACTTCATTTTTGGTGAGGATTCTTGCCGAGAAGATAAAGAGCATAAAATATTTTCTTGGTAATCCATATTGCCTCTGATCTTTATCTATGAAGGTAGAATCCTTGTGAAAATATTGAATGAGAGAGTTGTTTCCTCATTCTTATCTTGCCTCTGTCTCATGCGATAGTATAATCTCTTTAAGTTGCTTACAATTGTGCGAGATAATCATATTCTGCGAAATAATCATATTCTGTGAAATAATCACATCTCCTGCGAAATTCTGTACGAGTCTGCGAAATTCTGAATGAGTCTGCGAGATTATGAATGATCTTGCTAATTTCTGAATATTCCTGCTAGTTTCTGAATACTTCTGCGAGATTCTGACACATTCTTTAAAATTCTGAGTAATTATGCGAATTTCTAAAGTACTCTGCGAAATTCTGAATAATGCTCCTGAAATAGTGCTGCAAATAGTGCGAATAGTACTGTGAATAGTGTTTCGAATAGTACTGCGAATAGTGCTGCGAAATTCTTACATATTCTGAGTAAAATTTTGTAAAATACATGTGCGAATCTAATGCTTACCTAATGATTATGTTATGAAATGTGTATGCGATGTTTATGCCATGAAATGTTTATGCGATGCTTTTATGATGCGAGTATGATGAGAATGCATATCTATTGCAATGTATATCTAAAGTTTGTGTTACTTAGCTCATTTTGCCGCGGTAAAATTGATGTAACTTTAAATCGCTTCCATTCTTCATTTCTATGTTTTTGTCTATAGTATATGCATTCCTCTTTGCATATTTATTGTTCTCGCAAGTTCATTTGCTTGTGCCTCATTTCTTGCTCTTTGTATCTCGTTGTTTTATTGTCTCCACTGTTTATTCCTGCACTATTAGTCTCGCATAATATAATATTATTAAAATATGAGAGGTTCATAATCTCAATTTCATTTCAGTATATATATTCAGAAGCTTGTTTGCTCACATATAATCATTTTTGCAAGCTTATTTGCTTACTTTCTTATGTGGTCTTATTTTGCCTTCCTAGTTAAAGGTCTTATTTCGCCACATTTATTTTTTATTTGTGACAAAATCGCAGGACGTCTTTACACTTTCATGTATTGACCCATTGATCTTGTCTTATCTCTTGTATTATTGCCTCAGCAGGATATTTTTCACACGACAATATGACAGTCCTAAATATTCTTGCGAATATAAAGCCCCATGACATTGCCGTCTTGCGATGAAATCGCAGGACGTCTTTACATTTTCATGCAATGACCCATTGATCTCATCATATCTTTTATCTTGGCTTTTTGCCTCTTTCTATATTTGTTGCACAAATATGACAAGCCTTGATACTCTTGCGAGTAAGAAGCCTCATGACATTTGCGTCTTAAGACACTTATCAACTCCCTAATGGAGGGTGCCACCCTTATCTTCCCCTGGTTTCCCCTTCAAGGAGGCGTACATCGGACATACAAGACTAGCTCCTCCCATCTGGATTTACCAACAACCAGTTTTTTTCGCAGCCTCTTATCCTTTTTTCCTATATGGCATATAGTTACAAGACTGCACCCTAAGTGGGGTTTTCTTCAGGATGAGTGCACCATAGTCAAGACTTGCCAAGAATGTCCAGGGTAGGTTCATCCCCCCCAGGCACTCTTGGCTCAACCGTGTACCGCGGCGCCTTAATCATATTCTGCACTCCTTAGAAGAGATCCTCGGTTGTCCAACAAGGGTATAACCTTATATATATAGTTGGAAATCCAAGGTACCTCTCACGGATAGGCTTTCTTGAGCCCCACATCTCTATGACTCAGAATCCAGCAGCGGTATAACCTTACCCCTGACCCATGCAATCAGATACCCCCTTATATGACGTACTTTAGTTCTTACATTTTCCTCTTGCGAAATTTTATTCGCGAACTAGGGTGTACGCATGTTGATGGTGGTTTTTAGACAAAGGGTAAAATCGTAAAACCCCGAATAACCTAATGTCACCGGTGACACATTTATTAGAACATTTAATGCATTTAGTTAGTAATTAATATGGGGTATTTTTTTCAAATTAGGGTTACAACGAGCAAAACCCTAATTCCCCTCCATGCCAAAGGAAAATCATGCCAGCCATACCTATCCCAAGCTAGTCGCGCCATGCCAAACGCACTCTACCTTGGCCCTAGATATGCTAGTCATGCAAATGCGCCAAAGCATTCCAACCATGCTAGCCGCACCTTTGTGCCAATGGAAAATCATGTCAGCCACACCTAGCCCAAGCTAGCCGCGCCATGCCAAACGCACTCTGCCTTGGCCCTAGCTATGCTAGTCACACCAAAGCGCCAAAGCATGCCAACCATGCTAGCCGCACCTCTATGCCAATGGCAAATGATACCAGCCACACCTAGCCCAAGCTAGTTATGCCATGCCAAATGCACTCTGCCTTGGCCCTAGCTATGCTAGTCACACCAACCGCGGCGAAGCATGCCAACCATGCTAGCCGCACCCCTGTGCCAACGATAAATCATGACAGCCACACCAACCACGCCAAAGCATGCCAACCATGCTAGCCGCACCTTTGTGCCAATGGAAAATCATGCCAGCCACACCAAACACGCAAAAGCATGCCAACCATGCTAGCCGCACCTCTATGCCAATGGAAATTCATGCCATCCACACCTAGCAAAAGCTAGCCGCGCCATGCCAAACACACTCTGCCTTGGCCCTAGCTATGCTTGTCACACCAACATGCCAAAACATGCCAACCATGCTAGCCGCATCTCTGTGCCAATGGCAAATCATGCCAGCCACACCTAGCCCAAGCTAGCCGCGCCATGCCAAACGCACTCTGCCTTGGCCCTAGCCATGCTAGTCACACCAACGCGCCAAAGCATGCCAACCATGCTAGACGCACCTCTGTGCCAAAATCAAATCATGCCAGCCACACCTAGCCCAAGCTAGCCACACCATGCCAAACGCACTATTCCTTGGCCATAGCTATGCTAGTCACACCAATGCGCCAAAGCATGCCAACCATGCTAGCCGCACCTCTGTGCCAAAGACAAATCATGCCAGCCACACCTAACCCAAGCTAGCCGCACCATTCCAAACGTACTCTGCCTTGGCCCTAGCTATGCTAGTCACACCAACGCGCCAAAGCATGCCAACCAAGCTAGCCACACCTCTGTGCCAAAGGCAAATCATGCCAGCCACACCTAACCCAAGCTATCCGCGCCATGCCAAACACACTTTGCCCTGGCCCTAGCTATGCTAGTCATACCAATCCAAGCCAAGCACGCATACCTTGGCCCTAGCCGTGGCCCTAATGGCTGAGCGTGCCATTGGAACATGCCAACGCGCTCACTGGTAGATTTTCTTACCAAGTCGTGGCCCTAATGGCCGAGCGTGCCATTGGCACATGCCAACACGCTCGCTGGTAGCTTTTCTTACCAAGCCGTGGCCCTAATGGCCGAGCGCGCCATTGGCACATGCCAACACGCTCGCTGGTAGCTTTTCTTACCAAGCCGTGGCCCTAATTGCCGAGCGTGCCATTGGCACATGCCAACACACTCGCTGGCATCTTTTCTTACGAAGTCGTGGCCCTAATGGCCGAGCGTGCCATTGGCACATGACAACGCGCTCACTGGTAGGTTTTCTTACCCCAGACGTGGCCCTAATGGCCGAGCGTGCCATTAGCACATGCCAACACGCTCACTGGTAGCTTTCATTACCTAGTCATGGCCCTAATAGCCGTGCGTGCCATTAACACATGCTTAATACGCACGCTGGTAGCATGGCTTGCAAGCCGTGCAACCTAGGCCAACTTGGACGTACGTGCTATTGGCACATGCGAAAACGCTCGCTGGTAGCTTAATTTGCAAGTCGTGCAACCTACCTCCAAGGCATTCCGAGCATGCCATTGTCACATGCCCCACGCGCCACTGAAATCTTTGGCATGGCCACTTGAAATCAACGTGCAACCTACCACCAAGGCATTCCGCACATTCCACAAGCGCCACTAGCAGCTCTGGCATTTCCACTTGCACTCAAGGTGTAACCTACAACAAAGGCATTCCGCACATGCCACACGCACCACTTGCAGCATGGCATTTCCACTTGCACTCAAGGTGCAACCAACACTCGAGACATCAACACAAACTGGGGGATGCTTTCCAGGGTCTTGGTTTGGCGGTCACAGCATGCAGCGTACACTATGCTCACTTTAAGAAAGCGTGAATAGGAATAAAGCGGTCAAATAAATGAGGAAATAATGGTGAAAATATTTTTACCCGTAAACACCGATGCGGTTACCACCTCCTCCCATTATTTCACCCTTTACTCTCTTCCTTCATGAGGCTAGGGTATGTTTCAATCTCGACTTGTATAAATAGGTCTTACCTATTTCCACCAGACAACAAGTCTCGGTCAGGAGAAAAACACAACACTCTCAGAAAAGGAAACTTTGCAAGCTCTCCAAAAATCTTTCATCTCTTGCATGCTTCCGAGGATTTCACTTTCTGATACAAGTCGAGACACTTCTCTCCCAGAATTATTCTGGTCTCAACACCTTTCTTTGCTTCCCTCCCCAAACCAACCCTTCTCATCCATTTTGTGACCGAAGCAAGTCTGGAACGACCATTTCTTGGTTTAGGCCGGACTTGTACAGATTGATCTCTCGAATCTAGAAAGTGCTCACGTGCAGCATATTTGTTTAGGTTTTAAACCAGTTTCTCACTCACCTACCGAATTTACCAAAATCGGCAGAAACGATTTTTACTCATAAACAATTGGCGACCACAGCGGGAGGATTGATCTATCGGCTACAACGTCAATTTTAGAATGTCGATCTCGTTATTCGACCCAGATGTCAAGATGGTAGTGGAAGGAGACTCAATCCGACTTAACTACCAGACAACCCGGTTACCAATCATAAAAACTACACGAGAAAACTGGGGACTCGTTGAAGATGCTACCAGCGATTGGGGACTTTTTGACAATGCTACCAGCAAAGCCGCCTTTTACATGGAAAGGGGCGTGTTCGCAGCAAAAAAAAACCCTACAAAGTGAGTAAGTTTAGACTGGGCAAGATATACGGTTTGTTTTTGGGTTCTTAATAAAACCGTCATACTATTGCGTCTTATGCCGATTGCTAGCGCACACTTTCATAAAAGCAATATTTCTTTCACAAAACATAATCAGAGTTATATTATCAAAACCATTTATCCCAGAAATAATCTAATATCCTCAAAAGCTACCAGCTGTCTATAAAAACCGGTCGAACTTTGAACCAGACATCCAGTATGTTTTTCAAAAAAAGAAAGAGGGGAAGAACCTAAATGAAAGTTTAACAAAGAAATATTCAAGGAAAATCATTCAACAGAGGTCTGCTCTTCTTGGAGAAAGTCAACTTTGCATCTTCAAGAGACGCTCTCTTCATAGTCAACATCTTGGAAAGTTTTTCGAGTTCTACCTCCTGTCGTGCAATCTCCTATGCAGAAAGACTTTCGACTACTGCATCTTTCAACTTCTGGATCTCAGCAAGGCCTTCGACAAACCACGAATCATTGAACTCCTTTTCTACACACACGTCGCGATGGTGCTCCCTGTCGGCAATGACGTCTTCAGAAACGGTGTGGCCAGTCACCTCACCCATATCCTCGATGGAAGATAAAGCCTCTTACACACGCTTAACCAGCGCAAATCGACTAGTGATATTTTTGGTTGTGTCCATATGTCCATACTTCTCCCAGATTATGGTGTACAACGCCTCATACTTATCCAGCACGCTGAAACCGCCGACCAGCACATGACCTGGGTAAGGAACTAAGTACGGGGGATCGAAAATGTTGCCTGCAACTGGAGCCGCGACTTGAAAATGGTCCTTTTCCATGTCTATGGCAGCAAACATTAGGGAATCATCCACCGTTTGAACCGTATCTGTGCCCAGCGATTGGCCAACTTCCATCTCCAAGTCACCGGCAGCGGTCGCTGTCACCAAAGGCAAGTTTATGTATGGCTCCACCCCAGAATCATCTTCCGAAACGGATTCCTCCTGCAAACTTTATTTAGACATTTAAAAAAAAAACGGGGGACGAAAGGAAAAGAAGCGCGAAACTCACCGAACCACTTCTCGAAAAAGAACCAGTGTTGTTGTCAGAAGAATCACTCTTACTTGTCGAACTTTCTTCTTTCTCTGGTTCATCACCATTATGAGAAGGCTCAGTGCTACCGGAATTCTTCGAAGGAATTTTCGTCTCCTGGAAATGTGCAAGAGCAGCGAAAGCATTAACACTACTGAAGCCCTTGTAGAAACAAGACACATGTTCTCAGCAGAAATTCACATGTATTGAGACAAACCAACAAGGAGGTGACACATACCTGGTTATTGGAAGAACTGAAAGACACGAGAGCTGCAGGAGGATCACTTGAAACCGCCCAGAACCCGCCAGCATGATTCTTCGCTCTGTTCCTTTGCCTGGGGACTTTCCGAGTTTCCAGGAAACTTTCGCTTGAGTTCTCTCAACATTGGATACTTCTTCAAAAATGTTGGGGAAGGCTTACAACGAACATTCTCCACCACGTTATTTACAAAATCATGGATCATAAGGAACTCATCGTACCAGAACTCATTATAACCAAAAGTCGTCGAAGTTACTTTTCTCGTTTAAAAGAAGGGAAGTCGAATATCCGGCTCAAGGACACTGGCATTGAGGGCGGCACGGAATGAATCCTTAGGAACCACCAGCTGGTAAGCAAGAGGCACCCCTTGATCAAAACCCATGTGATGAGCGGCATGGTCAATATTGTAAGCATCTATTCGGAAAGACCACATAAAGAAAGATGGCATATAACCAGGCAGGCAGCTTTGAATAAACAAGATTTCACCAACACTCAAGCTACCGTCAGAAGATAAAGTCATGTTTGGAGTAGAGGAGAAGGTGTCAATTTGAGTCACAGACTTATGGACCGGATCCTATGGGAGAAAACAGATTCCATGCGACTTATCGAGAAGACTAACCAAGCTCATACCAACTCTTGGACGCATGTTCACCCATCGAAGAATTCGGGAGCCGCCCCAACTAGCGGGGATCGAAGGCAACGATTTCGGAGCGTATTTATCGAAGTGCTCCCATAACCAGGCTCGCAGAAAATCAACGTGCACATATGAATATACTTTCAAGAAGCCATTCGAAACTCGTATGTTCGCAACTAGGTGATCCAGATGCACATACAGGGAACCAAGGAATAGCTTGCCAATGGGAAGAACTTCACCTTTTTCCAACTTCACATCAATCACTAGCAACTCTGGTCTTATTTCCTTCTTGCCAGAACCGTCATCAAAAATGTCTCTAGACAACCAGAGAGCCAAAAATACTGCAACGTGAAGATCACTGCTTTTCTATTTAGGTTCCAGCTTGTCCGGAAACCATTGAGATATCCACCAGCTGTAAAAGCACCTTTCCTACTCTTTCCGGACAGAATCCTTCGACTTCTCTGTGGAGTCTTTTTGGGCGAAATCTCCCAACTTAGTGGCAAGGTCATCCCGCATCTTCTCCTCATCTTCATACAATTGGATGTTAAGATTCCCGGTTACCGGAAGATTCAGCAAGAGAGCCACACTATTCAAGGAGAAAGTTATTTCACCCCATCTACATATGATCATATGAGTGTCCGAACACCATCTAGAGATGAAAGCAACCAATCCCGGGATATCCTTCCTAATTTGGAGACTTACTGAAGCTCTGACAGCATCAATAATCTGCGCTCGAGTGAAGTTGGTATTTATGCGCTCCTTACTCACCATGAACTCAACCCATCTATCAAAATAACGCAATGGGCTTTGGCATATCCTGAAATCAATGTTGGAAGAAGAATATACCCCTTTATGAAGACAAAACCGTATGGTGTTCTCTAGGCGAACCGAACGTGTTTTCTTTTCATCTTCACCACCGGTTAACAAAATTGGCACGAAACCTGGATGATTCTTCCGAGCAGCGGCAATGGGTTTGGTAAAGAACTCATCATCCGTGTTTGGTTTGGAATTATCAACATCCTTCGACGAAACGAAACTTTGTTCAGGTAACATCTTGTCGGTTTCCCTCATTTAGCAACAAGATATCTGCATAAAACAAAACAGAGAAGGAATAAATTATCTCCCTAACACATAACCACACCTAAAAAAAGGAAAGCCTAGAAGAAAAAAGTATTCTCTAGGGTTCAAAACTGCACGCGCAGTATTTTCTTCAGGTCCGAAATTCATATATGCAATATTTCCTATGGGTTCGAAATCATATGAAGCACATATATAGTATTCTTCTTCGGGATTCATATACAGTATTCTTCTTCGGGATTCATATACAGTATTTTTCTTCGGGTTCAAAATTATATACGCAGTATTCCCTACGGGCTCGAATGCGTCTATAGTATCCTTCTTCGGGTTCAAAATTATATATGCAGCATTTTTCTACGGGTTCAAATCATATATGCAGTATTTTCCTTGGGTGCATATATACAATATTTTTTACAAGAAGCACGCCAAGAAATCATATGCACAATATCATTGCAAGGATTATAAGAGAAAAATTCCTACTGTTAGGGTTTGCACCTACATGAAAATGGAAACAAGAGAAGTATTGGAAGACATACCTGGAAGCCGATTTTTCTTTGTGACTCTGCCGCTAGCATGAAAGGATGAAAGAACAAAGTGTAAGATGATAGAAATGGATTTTATATATGGGCGTGAAGATTCCGAAATAGGGAAGGATTCCCCTTTACCAAAAATCATGCGTATAAAGACCAGTCCCACCAGTTGCGCCAATTTCCGAGTACCGCCCAAGCCCCACCGGTCCCACCAATTGTGCCAACTTCCCAATGACCGCCCAAGTCGCTCCATCTAGCACGCTCAGCTTCCCCACCTTGCGCCGATCCCACCATCTAGCATGCTCAGTTTCCAAACTCGCGTCAACTTTTCAATGCCGCCCATCTTCCTGCCTCTCAATGATGCTGACTTCCCAATTGTGCTAGCCTCCCAACTTGTGCAATACTGCCAGAGGCAAGGATTCCAAATCATATCTATAAAAAAGGTCAGACGAGTCTCCTCAATTCTCTTTACGATTTACATCTAATAGTTTCATCTTATGCTTACCTCGCAACAAAGCTCCTGTTCCGAGCTAAGTAGGGGACTTAATGTTGATAGTGGTTTTTAGACAAAGGGTAAAATCATAAAACCCCGAATAACCTAATGTCACCGGTGACACATTTATTAGAACATTTAATGCATGTAGTCAGTAATTAATAAGGGATATTTTTTCAAATTAGGGTTACAACGAGCAAAATCCTGATTCCCCTCCGTGCCAAAGGCAAATCATGCCATCCATACCTATCCCAAGCTAGTCGCGCCATGCCAAACACACTCTGCCTTGGCCCTAGCTATGCTAATCACACCAACGCGCCAAAGCATGCCAACCATGTTATCCGCACCTCTGTGCCAATGGAAAATGATGCGAGCCACACCTAGCCCAAGCTAGTTGTGCCATGCCAAACGCACTCTGCCTTGTCCCTAGATATTCTAGTCACACCAACCGCTCCAAATCATGCCAACCATGCGAGCCGCACCCCTGTGCCAACGGCAAATCATGCAAGCCACACCAACCGTGCCAAAGCATGCCAACCATGCTAGCCGCACCCCTGTGGCAATGGAAAATCATGCCATCCACACCAATCGCGCCAAATCATGCCAACCATGCTAGCTGCACCTTTGTGCCAATGGAAAATCATGCTAGCCACACAAAACGCGCCAAAGCATGCCAACCATGCTAGCCGCACCTCTGTGCCAATGGCAAATCATGCCAGACACACCTATCCCAAGCTAGTTGCGCCATGCCAAACGCACTATGCCTTGTCCCTAGCTATGCTAGTCATGCTAATGCGCCAAAGCATGCCAACCATGCTATCCACACCTCTGTGACAATGGAAAATCATGCCATCCACACCTAACCCAAGCTATCCGCGCCATGCCAAATGCACTCTGCCTTGGCCCTAACTATGCTAGTCACACCACGCCAATCCAAACACGCTTACCTTGGCCCTAGCCGTGGCCCTAATGGTTGAGCGTGCCATTGGTACGTGCCAACGCGCTCACTGGTAGCTTTTCTTACCAAGTCGTGGCCCTAATGGCCGAGCGTGCCATTGGCACATGCCAACACGCTCTCTGGTAGCTTTTCTTACCAAGTCGTGGCCCTAATGGTCGAGTGCGCCATTGGCACATGCCAACACGCTCGCTGGTAGCTTTTCTTACCAAGTCGTGGTCCTAATGGACGAGCGTGCCATTGGCACATGCCAACACGCTCGCTGGCAGCTTTTCTTACGAAGCCGTGGCCCTAATGGCCGAGCGTGCCATTGGCACATGCCAACGCGCTCATTGGTAGGTTTTCTTACCAAGACGTGGCCATAATGGCCGAGCGTGCCAGTGGCACATGCCAACACACTCACTGGTAGCTTTCATTACCTAGCCGTGGACCTAATCCTCGTGTGTTCCATTAGCACATGCCAAACACGCACGCTACCAGCCTAACTTGCAAGCCGTGAAACCTAAGAAAACTTAGCCGTACGTTCCATTGGCACATGCGAAAAACCTCGCTGGTAGCCTAATTTTCAAGCCGTGCAACCTACCGCCAAGGCATTCCGCGCATGCCGTTGGCACATGCCACTGGAAGCTTTGGCATGGCCACTTGCACTCAACGTGCAACCTACCACTAAGGCATTCCGCACATGCCACATGCGCTACTAGCAGCTTTGGAATTTCCACTTGCACTCAAGGTGCAACCTGCAACAAATGCATTGCGCACATGCCACACGCGCCACTTGCAGCCTGACATTTCCACTTGCACTCAAGGTGCAACCAACACTCGAGACATCAACACAAACTGGGGGATGCTTTCCATGGTCTTGGTTTGGCGGTCACAACATGCAGCATACACTACGATCACTTTAAGAAAGCGTGAATAGGAATAAAGCGGTCAAATAAATGAGGAAATAATGTTGAAAACGTTTTCACCCATAAACACCAATGCGGTTACCACCTCCTCCCATTATTTCACCCTTTCCTCTCTTCCTTCATGAGGCCAGGGTACATTTCAATCTCGACTTGTATAAATAGGTCTTACCTATTTCCACCAGACAACAAGTCTTGGCCAGGATAAAAACACAACACTCTCAGAAAAGGCAACTTTGCAAGCTCTCCAAAAAGCTTTCATCTCTTGCAAGCTTCCGAGGATTTCAATTTCTGATACAATTCGAGACACTATTCTCCCAGAATTATTCTGGTCTCAACACCTTTCTTTGCTTCCCTCCCCAAATCAACCCTTCTCCTCCACTTTGTGACCGAAGCAAGTCTGGAACGTCTATTTCTTGGTTTAGGCTGGACTTGTACAGATTGATCTCTCGAATCTAGAAAGTTCTCACGTGCATCACATTTGTTTAGGGTTTAAACCCGTTTCTCACTCACCTACCGAATTTACCAAAATTGGCAGAAACGATTTTTACCCATAAACAACGCCATAAAGGTTCGTCCCATTCTTATGTCTCTGCGAAATTTTATTCGCGTTTTTGCGAAATTTTCGCGTTTCTTTATTCTCTTATTCATTCTTTCATTTTTGTCATTTCTTTCATTCACATAATATCATATCATTTGAAGCAAAGTAAATATTCAAGAAAAATTCTAATACATTGTAATTCTAAAATCTTTGTAGTTGTGAAAGTTTTGTAATTCTGCGATTGTATCGCATTTTGTAAACCAATTTTTTTTTTTTTTTAAAATCTTAGAAACCTTAAAACTCTTATAAATATTATTTGAAATCTTGCGATTGTATCGCTTTTTGGAAATTAAATCAATTTTTTTTTATTTGTTGTAAGTAAAATGTTCTAGGTTGGGGTACTTAACTCTTATGTGAGTTGTCTGAATTTCTCGCAGCAAAAAGAATAATGAGAGATAATACTTGAACCCTTGACCTGCCTCTTGCATTTTCTCGCACCATATCAACTGTGCTAACACTCTCTTGCGAATTAATCAAAGATCTTGCGAAGTAATCAAAGTTTAACTGTTCGAGGGACAATTATGTAGAAATTTCGCATAACAAAAATAAACTTGCGAGAAGCAATAATTGATCCCGCGATATGCTGCTTGTATTCATGCCTCCTAAACAACTGTGCTAGTTCCCTTGCTTGTGAAATTTATCTGCGAAATAATCAAAGGCTGTCTTGCGAACCTGCTCCTTATGATGTATCACACTGAACCATCTGTGCTAACCCTCCTCTGCGAAATGTCTGTGGAAATAATCATCAATTTTCTTCTGTGTGAAATACACCTGAGAAATTATCAAGGATTTCGCAAAAAAATATGCATGTGTTGGGACTTGTACTCGCGAACATTAACTCATTAACTTCGCAGATTACCAACTGTGTTGCCTCTTGTTTGCGAAATAATGAAACAATGCTACGAAATTATCTATTTTTTCACCCTTTGTAAAAAGAAGAAAACTATGCTCGCAAGCGAATTCGAACTTGTGACCACAAACTCACATACTGTTCTCTGGACCAACTATTCAAGAACCTTTCTGTGAAGTTAACGCGGAACTTTTTTCCTTATTCTATTATTCGCCAATGAGAAGAAAATGAAAAATATTTGTCTCTGCGAATTTGAACCCGTGACCTCTTGTTTGTTCTTTGAACCATATGTTCTAGTATTTCTTTGCGAGATCTTCGCATAACACTTATTACTTGTTCTTTTATTTGTCCTTGGTATTTCATCAAAAATATGCGAAAATATCGCAGTTAGGAAGAATTGATCCCGCGACCTTAAACTTGTACGCTTCTGGTTTGACCAACTGTATTGTCTTCAACTTGTGAAAGAGTGGTGAGATTATCATAACTTATTCTTTTAAGTTTTGTATAAGCTTTCTCTTTGTCCCTTTCTATTTTCTTTTCTAGCCACGCAATTTTATCTTTCTTTCTTGCGAGAGTTCATTCCCTGCGAGCATTCACCATGAGTAATGCAAGTTTTATATTAACTTCATAAAATTGAAAACAAGGATAATCATCAATTTTATTTTATTTTTAAAATCGCATAACCTAAAAAGTAAGAAATTTTTTGATGCTCTGAAATTCGAGAAATTCGCACAATTTAAAAAATTTGAAATTCGCATGGCCTAAAAATTTTCATACGTTTTCTGTCTAATTTTTTTTTTTTTAACCTCTAAACTCATTATTTTAAAAATCAATCGAATGGGTTTGTAAAACAAGTTTTATATGTTGCGAATCTATAAACCAGAATTACGTTTAACTAGGTTTTTAAGAGAAAATCAAAATTTCATTGAGACAGATTGTAGTTTTCTATGAAATTTTTTGAAGAATTTTGCTATAAATAATCATATTTAAATGTTAAGAAAGAAAGAAATAAGGTTAGAAGAAGGAATTTATCTTTTTTAAGATGTAGATTCTGCTGATGTAGAGATTTGTCCTTTTGACATAGCTTTGCATCTTCATTTTTATCTTTTTCTTTTACTTTCTTTCACTGTGTTGTCGGTGTTTGATTGAAGACACAATTTCTCCATTGAAATTTCCACTTATCCTCTCAAAAATTTTAGATCCCACGAATTCTAACTCTCCCAGTAGCTAATTTCTTTAAATCTTCTTCAATCTATCAAATATCAGGTCCTTGTTTTTGCGCCAAAATGTAGTTGCAGGAAATCCTACAACACACCCCTTATCATATCTTGATATCAATTTCTAGATCTACATATAAAAATGGTAGTAAAAGTGCTAAAATTATAACGGACACCAATATTTTTTACATGGTTCGATCAATATGATCTACATCCATGGTTCTTCACTATGATTATTTGAATTTACATTTGATTTACATGGAGACTCCATTAATGAGTATTTGGAGCTCTAGATTTAATTTTAGGGGAAGAAGATGATAAAGAAAATAAACTCTCTCTGAAAAATCTCTCTCTCTCTCTTAACAATAATTCCCCTCCCCCTTTTCTCTCTCATGTTCTCCTCTTTATATAGATATTTAAATAGTGGATGACAGCTCATAAACAACTAACCTTACCTTTAATTTCGGGTTTTTCTTGCGATATTATCGCAGGTATACAAATTTTAAATTCGCAACATTACTAAATCTCGCTCAATCTTTACATTTTTCTCATATTTAAATTATCATCATTTGTCACGTCGTTTTCTTAGTCAACCTGCGACACTCGCAAAGTGTCGTTGGTGAGAACTTCGCAAGTGTGTTCTTGCTGCGATATTCTGATCCTACATTCTTCAAAATTGATCCCAGATCGCCTATTTATGCATGACAGTGAAGAATCGTCTCAGACGAGCTTGTTATAAAACGCCCACGTTGCGTCTTCAGACCATTTGCTCGTGCCTCGAACGGTTGGTGAAGGATTTTGATGTCATTGATTCATTTGAGATCAGGAAACCTTGATTGATACATGATCATGGTGGTGCTTGCAATGCCATCTTCTGTCAGTAGTAGAAATATTACTGCTGAAACCCTAGTCACGGGACCATAACTGATGTTGCTATCAAGAGGGGGTGATATAATGACTGTGGTTTCATGTCCCGGTGGTAGCATCCCTTTTATGATGAATGATTATCACATGAGAGTCTGGTACCACGGGCCTTGGACCGTGAAACTGATCGTCATGATTAGTGGACCGTCAGTCCCCAGTATTTTATTAAATGTCTCCTTTTCATTTTCTCTTCTTCTGGCAAGACTTGGATAGAGGCCCAGGAAAAAAAATTGATGTAAAGACCTAGGTGGTCGAAGTTGGAGGTACCTTGATGAATTACTTAGTGTAAAGACTTGGTGGACACCGGTTGACTGTGGATGCTATGAATTCCGTCTAAGAATTGATGCTTGCATGTTGTACGTTATGGAAGCTGTAGGAACCTCATACGACATCGTAATTCCATGCTTGACCCCAACTTTTGAAGCTAAGAGACTGAATTATCAAATGAGAAAAGAATCACTTAATCTAGAGTTCTAGAGGTTAGCCAGTAAAGCGTGCACATTTGTAACTTGTAATCCCGTACAAATTTTTCATATTTCGTAGACCTGACGTTAAATGCCATATCTTTCAGCTCGTATGTCCGATTGATGCACCCTTTTGGTATGTTGTACAAGAAACATATATGAACATCTTTCGTTGAGGAAGCTTTCTCCCATTCCTTACTTATTGGTACATTTTTGTAAACCCATAGACTGAAGTGTGTGGTATCTCATTTGTGGAGGTGATGAGAACATCTTATAGAAGACTTTGGATTGTGTCCACCATTCATGCAAGCTTTGGGAAGACTTTCATGTGAGCATATTACACATCTTGATATGAATCATTAGTTCTTGGAGAAGTCCGCTTTATGTGTAATACTTTAGAGAATGGCTAGTTGATGAAGCCCTGACATGAAGATGTTGCTCCTGAGACCGTTGTTGATGATGAGATCATGGTTGAATTTTCTCCAGACATTCTTGTTGATGCTGAGACCATGGACGGAGTTCCTTCAGATATCCTTGTTGATGCCGATACTATGGTCGGATTTGCTTCAGAAAAGGCTAGAACCATGATTTATCGACATAGTCTTTGCTCCTCCATCCAGTGAGACTTCGCATTTACGAACTAGTTGGTGAGTTGAGCGTCTCTGAGATGACAGTGTTTTGGAGTTCAACATGAATTTTCCTGAACAGTGTGACTTTACTATGAAGTCAGTGAGTCGACGTTTTTGCGGTAGATAGCAGCAACATTCTGCATTCTGGATGTGAGCGGTGAATAGTGAAGTTCCTTAGTCGTGTAAGGTTCGTGATATAGAGAAATTCCGTTGATAAAGGTTTCATGGAACTGCATCAAGTTGCAATGATTTTCTATTTCTAGAATCTTGTCCAATAAGGTCAAGTCCCCAGTGCATGTTGAAGGAATTTGTGCTATCGGTGGATGAATGATGTTGCATCTTCTTCAGAAGTCTTGTCATGGAGATAGTGAAGACTCAGCGATTGTAGTTCAGTTTCACTTTGATCGTGTCGGTGGTGAATCAGTGTGTCATCGTCGAGATGTTTATGCGGAAGTCAGAGGCGTCATTATCGAAGGTATACTTTTTGATTGGGAGTACAATTTTAAAACTTCTTAGATGCTTGAGCGTTGAAACATCGTATCATTTAAGCTTCGAATGTCTTAGGATTAATCATCTCGTCCCCGAGTATCTTCTGTTGATTCATCATTCCTTTACCTACAGTAGTGGGATTCAACACTTATGCAGACATCAGAGCTTTCTGATTTTGTGGCACACATGGACACTCCTGCAAAGCTACGGAGAAACGCCCAAAGTTTTCTTTGCCATGCTTGGACATCGTCTCATTAATGAATGTCCCAATGCACGATTCAGAGAAATGTAAGATTCAACCATTTGGTAAAATACTAATGCTGGGGAGCTACCATTTATAACGTCTTGCAGAGTTTCTAGCAGCAGTCCCCATGCTAGGATAACATGTGAGGAAATAGATGACATAGACATGGAAGGAATGAGACATGCCTGAGTAGGGAACCTCTTAATGAATGTTTATGCATCTTTTGCAGGTTCTTGCTTCAACCTCGTCAAAGTTCAAAATTCCCCAAGTGCTCTGATGATGGAACGTCTGCCAAATCTTCTTGATCATAACTTTCTTCATTGGAGAGATATGCAACCAAAGGCGCTTTGTTTGTAGTTTTCTTTTCAGCATGGATCCACACTCGTCTGAGGATCGTGTCATATCTTGGATCTTCCTGATTATGTGAAACTTGGTCTCTGTTCAGGTTGAACCTATTCTCACCCTGAGAGTGATGTAGCCATAAGCATCTCTGAGCTTTCCTCCATGGTCTCTGATTGAGATTTTAGTTTTCAAATTATTTTTTAATTATTAATGGATAAAGAGTATTACATTAACTAGTTGGAAGCCTAACAAGCTAAGATCCAACAACATACTACTACATTAATTGAACAGTCTGCTGTGCTAACCTACCAGCGAGCCCCATGGGTAACCTAGCCAAGGGAGCCGAAGCGGATGGGGGGCCGAGATTGTGTCACAAGGGGGGAAAACTAACACTACCTTCCATGTTAATTCCTGCAATATTACGCCATTGGGGGCTTGAACCTGGGACCTCCTGGAACGCATGAAACTTTGGGGAACGGGAATGACCAACTGAGCTAGGGCCCGTTCTTTAAAGGCCAGATTTTTCCAAAATAGAAGATGTTATGATTTTAATATTTGCCGGGTAGGGGGAAGGAAGAAAAATGAAACCTATAAAAAAAATTGACCAAACACAAGGATACACGAGAATTAATTGTAATCGGTTCAGTTTCTCACATCTCTCTTTATTCCCTTTTTTTTGTCATGGTTTCTGTTTCTGTTATTATTTCTCCCCTACTTCATGAGATTATGCACGGATATGCGTGAATTAATTGTAATCGATTCAGTTTCTTACATCTCTCTTTATTCCCTTTTTTTGTCATGATTTCTGTTTTTGTCATTTCTCCCTAACTTCGTGTAATTATGCATGCTTGAGAAATAGTTCATGATAATAGGTAAAGAGACACGAAAAGAAATGGATCAAGAATTGAATATTATTATAAATTTTAGGAAAATGAATAAACACAAATCTATATAAATTGGGAACCCAACAATTTATATCAAAGAGAAAAATAAAATTCTAATGCTAAAAGATTTTGCAAGATTAATCTAATTGATTTTAAAGTAATTTTAAGTATTTTTAGTTTTGTTACAAGTTTGGTGAATGACCTTTGATGATATTGTTTTGAAGTAGTGAACGAAGTAATGTTCTACTTCCCATAGGATTTTCTCTAACGATTAACTATGTTTTTCCCAAAGGGTTGTATGACTTACATACATAATATTAAAAGATTCGAGGATAAGGACATGTTAATTAACCAACTTCTCAAAACATTTAGACCTGGATCGATCGGTCCGATTCTTTTCAGACAATTATGACATGTATGAATCGATGGATACATTTGAAACACATATCCTTCCCCGTGATTCTTGTCTGATTATTTTTCACTATATGCACTTTATCAGGCCAAAGAGGTCCTATACTAATCCAACTTCAGTATATCAAAAATTGTTGCCTTATTAGGCTCCGCCTATTTACCTCTAGCCACTTCTCATGGGAAGCGGGGCAGTTTCAGTCTTGCACATCTCTTGAATTCACATTCCTCATATATGTGTCACCGGTTGCAAAGTACCTCATTTGTGGTTGCACTTTCTTAGTTGAAATCTCTTTCATGACTGACCCTTGGGTGGGATGTGCAATGAAGGAAGGCTCAGTTCTTTTGATGTGGTTTCTATTAGGTAGTGGAGTTTCCGGAGTTATAGGTGAAGATGAAGATCATAGATGGCATGGGGCGGCTATTATTTATAGGTAAATTTGCATGCATTGATGGTGATGATGGTGGTTAATGATAGTGGGATTGGTGGCGTTATTGCTGGTGGGTGATGCTGGCGTAGGTATTTTTTGTTGTTAATGATTCTATTAGTGGTTGTTGATTTGGTGGTGGTAGCGAGTGTCCATAGTCAGTGTTGATGTTCGTGATCCCTACTGTATTGGTGAAGAGTATGTACATATTGAATTACTTTTGGTATGTCAAAGAAAGGACTCTAACATACCTCGGTATATAGTTCAGTTACATTTGTAACCCATATTAATGGTTATTCAATGTCTTTTAATACATGCCATTTTGGGAATAGGGAAAAGAGAATAAAAATGTTGTTCAAACAAGTCCAGGATGATTATAAGATTATTGCAGTTTATTATTAGTTTTCATTGATTTGATTGACTAACGGTTGTTGAACTTTGATTGCACCTAGTTTGTTTATGCTTGAGAATTTTCTCTTCTGATATAAGATTCACTCAAACTAGATCGAAGTGTCGACATGGATTTTAAAAATTTTGTAGATCTAAAGATGTCTTGTGATAATCCATTGTTAACAGACTCCGTTCTATGTGTGATTGATCACAAGAGATTTAAGTTGTTGTGTGCAGGTGTTTATTGAAGATCAAAGAAGATTCAAAAATAAAGAAGTTTTCTAATTTGAGTTCATAATCTTTGGTGTGCACAAAACTTGATTGGATGGGGATCCAACTATAATAGGTTTATCTTTGTGATAACCTTTATTGATTAGTTGAGTAGATCGGCATCAATACAATTCTTTGTGATTAAGAGTATTGATTGCATAAGTCTATACAATTACTGTGGTAGTTGTTGAGAGACATATCTAAGACCTGACAAAGGAGTTTATTGGGATAAACGAAAGAGCCTTTTGTCAAACTCATATCACGTTGTTTGAAAAGAGTTGTTACCGAACAGATTTGTTGTTCCTTTACTGTATGGAATATGAACCAAAGGTATTATTCCAAGTGTGTGACTTGTTACAAGTTGGAGGCGCAGGGATACTGAGGGAACTAGGTGAACTATAGGTTTAGTTGCTTGGTATCACCTATACGAAGTTGGTTTAGATTTTGTATAGAGGCTTAATTCTGAAAGTATTCAATTTTGGACTAGGTCCCGGGGTTTTTCTGCATTTGCGGTTTCCTCGTTAACAAAATATTGTTGTGTCTTTTACTTTTCTATTTTCGCAATTATAATTGTTTTATTGTAATTAGAAGTAAAATACACAAACGTTAATTCATATTTACTTGATAGAAATCCTATTGTGTTTGGTTAAGTCTGAACCTATTATCAAGTAAACATACTGCGTTGTTGTATTGTCTCGATCTTGTATCCATAGTCAATCACACAAGCTATCTTGTTGTCGTATTGTTTCAATCTCGTATCCATAGACGATCACACGAAGTGTGAACCGATTAGTTGTATTGTCTCGACTTAGTCCATAGACAATCACTTTCATAGAAAGGACTTATAGTTGGAAAAGTTTTAGATTGAGGTATATTTGGGTACCCTCGTCTTTTCACTCTTTGCCTATTATCATGAACTATTTCTCAAGCATGCATAATTACACGAAGTTGGGGAGAAATGACAAAATCACAAATCATGAAAAAAAAAAGGGGGGGAATAAAGAGAGATGTGAGAAACTGAATCAATTACAATTAATTCATGTGTAGCCTTGCATAATCCCATGAAGTATGGGGAAATAATTATAGAAACAGAAACCATGACAAAAAAGGGGAATAAAGAGAGATGTGAGAAACTGAATCGATTATAATTAATTCGTGTGTAGCCTTGTGTTTGGTCAATTTTTTTATAGGTTTCATTTTTATTCCTTCCCCTACCCCGGCAAATCTTAAAATCACAACATCTTCTTTTTTGGAAAAATATGTCCTTTAAAAATGGTTTTAATTTAAAAAAAAAAATTGAAAACTAAAATCAAATTAAAACAAAACAAAGAAAAATTAACCAAGGGTGAATAAATAATTTACATATCTTAGGACACCTTTTCTCACCCTACTACCACTACTTCTTCCACCACCACATTATCGTCACCACTCCACTAGTCTCACCAATACCCACCACCATTATCCCCACCGCCGATCCACCACCACCACCCACCATTAGTGCTTAATTTACCTATCTTAGGACCCCTTTTCTCTCCCTACTACTACTACTTCTTCCACCACCACATTATCGTCACCACTCCAGTGGAGTGACTTCACCAGTCTCACCAATACCCACCACCATTATCCCCACTACTGCACACCATCACACCCACCATTAATGGTTACTGATATGGTTAATATCAAATAAATTTATTATGTATCAACAAAAATATATTCATTTGATTAATAAAAGAAACATTTATTATGAAATATAAATTGAACATTTATTATTAAATTTTAATTAATCATGATTATTTATAGCGGTAGATTTGTGTTCTGCAAGTATAAATTTGATCGTTATCATGAAAAGATATGTTTTTCAAATGTATCCATCGATTTGTACATGTCGTAATTATCTGAGAAGAATCGAACCGATTGATCCAGGTCGAAATGCTTTGAGGAGTTGGTTAATAAACATGTCCTTATCCTCGAATCTTTTAATATTGTGTATGTAAGTCATACAACCCTTTGGGACAAACATAGTTAATCGTTAGGGAAAATAATATGGGCAGTAGAACATTACTTCGTTCACTACTTCAAAAAAATATCATCAAAGGCCATTCACCAAACCTGTAAGAAAACTAAAATTTAATCTTGTAAAATATGTTAGCATTAGAATTTAATTTTTCTCTTTAATATAAATTGTTCAGTTCCCAATTTATATAGATTTGTGTTTGTTCATTTTCCTAAAATTCATAATAATATTTAATTCTTGATCCATTTCTTTTCTCGTCTCTTTACCTAATATCATGAATTATTTCTCAAGCATGCATAATTACACGAAGTTGGGGAGAAATGACAAAAACAGAAATCATGACAAAAAAGGGGAATAAATAGAGATGTGAGAAACTGAATCGATTACAATTAATTCACGTGTAGCTATTAAACTTCACACGTACATATGCTACGTTTTCAATTCTGAGTCATTCTATTCTTATGATGTAACTCTTATTCTTCTGCACATTAGTTTAGTCTTAGCTGCGCCTATTCTCCTATTCTTCTGCACATTAGTTTAGTCTTAGCTGCAGCTATTCTTCTGCATATTTCTGTTGTAAACATTATCTTTCACTGATGTAACTGTGTATATAAACATATCAATGCAGTAAATCTCAATATAGTTGTATGAGATACAAAACCATAAAACCATATTTCTACATGGTAATCTAGAGATAGGTTAAAAACAAAATCTCTGCAACCGATCATCATGGCCATTTAAGAACAAACTCCACTTTCAACAGTCTCTCTCAGCAACACTAATAAGGATTCCGGTCTATCACCATCTAGCCCTTATTATGTACACCCTGCTGATAACCCTACTATGGTGATTTTTACTCCTCTATTAACCAGTCACAACTATTGCATCTGGGAAAGAGGTATCAAGAAAGCTCTCAGTGCAAAATCCAAACTTGGTTATATTAACAAATCCATAGAGAAATCCACTGATCCAATTGTTTTTCCTCATTGGATTCGTGCTGATGATCTTGTTGGTAGCTGGGTTGCTAACTCAGTTGATCATGTAATCATAAACATTGTCATGTCCTTCCCATCTGCAAGAGATCAATGGTTAGAAATCAAAAATCGTTTTTCTCATACCAATTCTCCCAAACTTTATGCCTTGAAACAATCAATTTCAACACTCAAACAAGAAAACCTGAATGTTGCAATGTACTTTACCAATATCAAGACACTATGGGATCATATGGATTCTTTTCGGCCACCAGTCGCTTGCATCTTTACAACAGGCAAAAGTTTTTTAGAACATCACGAGCAAGATCGATCCATGGAGTTTCTTCATGGGCTTCATGATAGGGTTTCGGCGCTGCGCAGTCAATGTATGCTAATGGAACCAATGTCATCTGCTGCTAAGATTTACAACCTGGTGCGCCAGGAGGAAGAGCAACCAGGTATAAATTCCTCTTATATTACTCAAGTTGATTCAGCTATATTGAATGTTTCGCGCAGCGATCCACAAAGGTCACATCAGAGATCTTTTTCTACTCCTTGCAATGGACATAGTAACAACAAGCGTCCTCGTCCATTTTGTGATCATTGCACTAAACATGGCCATACCCGTCAAACTTGCTGGAAGCTGAATGGTTATCCTCCTAACCCTACAAAGCCCCGAGATTCAGTACCATATCCATATGCTGCTGTTGTTGCTCTCGTACCTCCTGCAGCAGCTGCTGAACTGATACCTGCTGCTCCAACTATATCTGCTGCTCAATATGCTAGGATACTTTCTTTGCTTGAACCTGATAATGCAGGCAACAACATAGCCTCATTCGCAAACTTCGCAGGTACAACTATAACTTGTTCTTTTAATACCTGGATTATAGACAGTGGCGCAACTCACCATATATGTTCAAATCTTTCTTGTTTTTCGTCTTACACCTCAGTCATGAACCCAATCACGGTTCAACTGCCTGATGGTTCTCACATCTCCGTAACGCATACTGGGATTGTTGATCTATATCCAACAATTCAGTTGCGTAATGTTTTTCACATACCAAGTTTTAAATTCAACTTGATTTCAGTCAGTAAACTTACTAGCACATAAAATTGTTGTATCAAATTCTCACATCAATCTTGCATCTTCCAGGACCCTCACACAAGAATGGATATTGGATGGAGTAGGCAAATTGCCGGCATATACTATTTTAGTTTACAACCGTATGTTTTATCTCTAGCTGCAAATAAGTCATTCGACAAATAGCACTGTCGTCTAGGCCATCCTCATATGGATTGTTTTGATTTTTTAGCTCGTAAATTTGTTTACATTCGTTCTTTATCTAAACACTTATGTGATGTATGCCAAAGGGAAAAACAATCTCGCCTGAAATTTAATAAAAGTGTTTATTTGTCTAAATATCCTTTTCAATTGATTCATGCTGACATTTGGGGACCATTTTCTACTCCATCTCTAACCGGTGCCAAGTACTTTCTTACAATTGTTGATGACTATTCTAGATGTACTTGGGTATTTTTGATGAAAGTTAAATCTGAAACTTTAAAGTTTCTCAAATATTTTTTTGTTTTTGTTATTAAGCAATTTGGCAGCAAAATCACCAGCATATCCTCTGGTGTTAACTCATTCCTCAATTACAGACATTTAGGTCTGATAATGGCTCAGAATTTAAATCTAATGAGCTTCAATCCTGGTTCCATCAAAACAGAATCTTGCATCAAACTAGTTGTGTCTACACTCCTCAACAAAATGGTATTCTTGAGAGGAAACATAGACACTTGCTAAATGTGGCACGCGCCTTAAGATTTCAGGCAAATTTGCCAATAAAGTTCTGGGGTGAATGTATCTTGGCTGCCACTTATCTTATCAACAAACTGCCCACACCAGTTTTATCTCATAAATCTCCGCATGAAATTTTACTTAATTCATCTCCTGATTATTCTTATCTCCGCGTCTTTGGTTGTCTTTGCTTTGCACGAAACACGCGTGTCTCTTACAAGTTTGATCAACGAGCCAAGCCGGCCATCTTTATTGGATACCCATATGGTCAAAAAGTTTACACAGTTTATGATCTAGCATCCAAATAAACTTACGTTTCTCGAGATGTAGTATTTCATGAGAATGTCTTTCCGTTTCATGACTTATCTAGCTATCCATGTTTATCTCCTACTTTGTCAGATGACTTATCTGCTTATGTTCACTATAATTCTATACTTGCTCTTATGTCTCTCACACAATCACCCGGTGTACCTTCTACAATTTCTCCTACTTATGATTCTTGTTCAATGCATCATTCTGAACAATCAGATCCTGTCAGGCATGATAATTCCGCTGCTCTACCATCTGCCATTTCATCTGATACTTCATTTCGACGTTCTCATTCTGCAACTAATAATACTTTGGTGCCTCAACTAACTGTCGCATCTCCCAGACAGGCATCGACACCTGAGCATAGCTCTTCATCTCCTACTTCCATAGCACAAACTATTCCGACAGTACCTCTCATGGACGCTGCAGTTCCTTTAGCCCATTCACGTCCAATGTGGATACGCAATCCACCACCTTATTTACAAGATTATCATTGTTCAACTGCCGTCAGCAAATAAACTTCTCTTTATCCAATGACAAAATATTTGTCCTTTGATCAGTTCTGTCCATCTCATAAAGCCTTTTTATCTTCTGTCATTTTAACTGAGGAACCAAAGTCTTTTTCTTAGGTCAATATATGTCCAAAATGGTGTGCTGCAATGGCCAAAGAAATCATTGCTTTGGAAGCTAACAATACTTGGATATTAGTCGATTTACCCCCGGTAAAACAACCATTAGCTGTAAATGGGTTTTTAAAATAAAGTTCAATGCTGATGGCACCATTGAACGTTATAAGGCTAGACTAGTAGCCAAGGGATATACTCAGCAAGAGGGTATAGACTATTACGATACTTTTGCACTAGTAGCTAAGTTGGTTATTGTTCGTGTTTTATTATCTATTACTGCGATTAAGAGATGGTCTCTCCATCAGCTTGACGTCAACAATGCGTTTCTTCAATGGGATTTGGATGAAAAAATTTACATAAAGATTCCACCAGGACTTGCGAAACCAGGTGAACCTAAAGTCTTTAAACTCAAAAAATATATATATGGCTTAAATCAAGCCTCTCGTCAATGATTTGCAAAGATTTCCTCAGTTCTCTTATCTAAAAGATTTACAAAATCATTATGTGATAATTCTCTTTTCACATATCATCGAGGTGCAACCTCTATCTTTGTTCTTGTCTTCGTTAATGATATTATCATTACTGGCACAGATGAAAAATTCATTAATTCTCTCAAACTACGTCTCGCCTCTCATTTTTCAATCAAAGATCTTGGTTGTTTGAAATATTTTCTAGGAATTGAAGTTTCGCACTCATCCAAGGGTATCTTTCTATGTCAACAAAAGTATATTCTTGATATCCTTAAGGATTCTAGCCTCACAGGGGATCGTACTTCATCCTTTCCAATGGATTCAAAGCTCAAGTTACTTCCCACTGATGGTACATAATTAACTGACCCAAGTTGCTTTCGTCATTTAATAGGTCATCTATTATATCTCATGGTAACACGTCCAGATATTACACATTCAGTTAATTATCTGAGTCAGTTCTTACAATATCCAAGAACCTCTCATATGGATGTTGCTCATCATATTCTGAGATATCTCAAGGGAACAATTGGACATGGTATTTTTTTGTCCTCAGAAAGTTCTCCTTCTATCCATGGTTACACAGACTCTGATTGGGCTGGCTGTCCTATGACTCGTCGTTCAACCACTGGATATTTTATTACTTTAGGTAACAGTCCAATTTCATGGAAATCCAAGAAACAGCCTACCGTGGCTCGGTCTTCTACTGAAGCTGAATATCGTGCTTTGGCCAATCTAACTGCTGAACTTCAATGGTTGGTTTATCTCTTAAAGGACATGCACTTTTCATGCCCTCTCCCTATCACAGTTTCCTGTGATAGTCAAGCAGCAATTCATATTGCTCAAAATCCTGTATTTCATGAACGTACAAAACATATTGAGATTGACTGTTATTTTGATCGTGAAAAGTTAATAAGTGGATTGATTGTACCAAAACACCTACCATCTTCTGATCAGCTGGAAGGCGTCTTCACTAAACCTCTGGGATCTCCATAATTTAGTCGACTAGTTGGCAAGTTGGGCGTTCGTTCGGACTCTACCGCTCCAACTTGAGGGGGTATTAAACTTCACACGTACATATGCTACGTTTTCAAGTCTGTTGTACCATAACTGAGTCATTCTATTCTTATGATGTAACTCATATTCTTCTGCACATTAGTTTAGTCTTAGCTGCACCTATTCTCCTATTCTTCTGCACATTAGTTTAGTCTTAGCTGCACCTATTCTTCTGCATATTTCTGTTGTAAACATTATATTTCACTGATGTAACCGTGTATATAAACATATCAATGTAGTAAATCTCAATACAGTTGTATGAGATACAAAACCCTAAAACCATATTTATACAGTAGCCTTGCATAATCCCATGAAGTAGGGGGAAATAATGACAGAAACAGAAACCATGACAAAAAATGGGAATAAAGAGAGATGTGAGAAACTAAACCGATTACAATTAATTCGCGTGTAGCCTTGTGTTTGGTCAATTTTTTTATAGGTTTCATTTTTCTTCATGCCCCCTACCAGTCAAATCTTAAAATCACAACATCTTCTTTTTTTAGAAAAATCTGGTCTTTAAAAAAAATGTTATTTAAAAAAGGGCATGCATTGGGGGTCATATTGAATATCAAGAAAACATAGATTTTCTAGCCTTCTTGTGATGGAAGAAATTTAAGTGACGGGTTGTTTCCAACTGACATTTCAAGGCCACATGATGTAGTGAAATTATTGGGCAGCGCAGTCAGTTTAAATGATGGGTTTGTGAAGGGGCTTGCTATTAAGAGAGAAGAGAAGGCAGTTGAACTGATGCAGGTTTTATCCAAACTCCGTGATCCTCATAGTGAATTATTACTTCTACGTGCATGCTTGGGCATTTCCAAGTTGTTATTTGGACTCTGTATTTACCAACAGGAATACATTATGGAGGTAGTATACATTTTTTATAATGCTTTGAGGGAGGTGGTAGAGGGCATAGTGGTTTGTGTGGGTCCTTTTTTTGGAGAGCTACAATGGAGGATATCCACCCTTCCGATTAGATACGGAGGACTTGGTCTATATACGGCTAGGGAGGCATCCCAATATGCCTTTCTAGCATCTTGTGTCCAAACCTAGGGATTACATGATCATATATTAAGGGTAGGGGATGTAGAAGGAATCGATAAACATTTCCACAAGGCTTTGAAGACGTTACAAGTAACTCTCTCTGATTTTGATTTTATGAGCTTTACCAATAAAGACCACCCCCCCCCCAAAAAAAATAAATAAATATATATATATATATATAATCACAGAGCACTTTTGCGAGTGCTCTTTATGGTAAAATAGTTAAAGGCATAGAAAAGGTTTACGAGTTGTCAGAAAGACAAAAAGCAGTTTTTGGTTGCCTGCAAGCAGTGCATGCCTAGGATTTTCTCCTTGCAATTCCGATTGAGGGACTTGGACAAAAGATGTCACCCGTGAAGTACCGTGTGATCCTTAAATATATATTGATGATCCCTTTATACCCTCCAGATTCTCGTTGTCCTGCTTTTTTCACAGGATGTTTGGATGCCTATGGAGAACATGCAGTTCATTGCAAAGTAAACCCTGGTTTTAAATATAAACATGATCATGTGAGGGATACTTTGTATGATATATTATGGAGAGCCGGTATTTCTTCAAAGAAAGAAGCAGCTGTCAACTTTTTGACAGATCCACTTGAGGGAAGATCAACACTTAGGCCAGCTGATGTTCTTATTTTTGGGTGGGCTAACGGTAAACACACATGTGCTGACCTCACTGGGGTTTCTCTGTTGGTAGGCATTAGACATGGTACGTTTACTGTTGGACAAGCAGGATTGAGAGCTGCCTGAGGTAAGACAACGAAACATGAAAAAGCATGTCATGATAATGGGCATGCCTTTATTCCCTTCACCTTTGATACATTTGGTTTTTTAGCTCCAGAAGCTGTTGGACTCCTAAAAAGAGTCCAGAAAGTCATGCACAGTAAATGTATGACTCCGGTTGGAGAGAGTTTGTTTTTCAAAGAATAAGATTTGCAATTCAGAAAGGACTTGATGCGCAGCTTGTCGCGCGCTTACCTAAATTATAAGATTTTCTTTATTTATTCGAAAGAACAATTAATAATATCTCACTAGTCACTATAGGGGATGATCCTAAAGATCCATAAAAAAAGTAATTTGAAAACTAAAATCAAATTAAAACAAAACAAAGAAACATTAACCAAGGGTGACTAAATAATTTACCGATCTTAGGACACCTTTTCTCACCCTACTACCACTACTTCTTCCTCCACCACATTATCGTCACCACTCCACCAGTATCACCAATACCCACCACCATTATCCCCACCACTGCCCACCATCACAACCACCATTAATGCTTACTGATATGGTTAATATCAAATAAATTTATTATGTATTATGTATCAACAAAAATATATTCATATGATTAATTAAAGAAACATTTATTATGAAATATCAATTGAACATTTATTAGTAAATTTTAATTAAAGGTGATCGCAAGTATAAAGTTGATCGTTATCTATCTAGCCTAACTTGTCCAAACTTTGTTTTGTATTCTGAAAATGAAATCAATTTTATTTTAATATTAAAAACCGTGATTTATTCAATCGGGTAATATAAATAGCTGGGATCTCATTTGGGTGATCCGGCGGTCATGGTCATATTGTCTTATATGATTTAGTATCCTCCTCAAAATATTTGTGTTTTGTCCTTACCAGTTGTGCTAAAAACAGCCAACTACATCTATGACAATAAAATGTTTCCCATTTTGTAAAGACCCAAAACTATTATTGTCCACTACTATTCACTAACATCCACCACCGTACGTAAAAACTAGCCACACCCACTATTTTTTCCACCACCAGTAATGTTACCACCTCCATCACTCACAAATACCCGCCATTGTTTCCACCACCCACTTCTTCTTTCACTACCACCAATAAAAATTATTAATATAATTTTTAACCGGGGTCACTATAGTACAATGGTAAAGTCATTGGGTGATGATACCAGTTACCTGAGTTCGAAACTCGCCATCACCAAATTCTTTACCGATAAATATATATATATAGTTTTTAATAAACTTATTTATTAAAAAAATGTATTTATTAGACTCATTAAATGAACATTTATCATGAAAATTTAATTAATCAATCATCATGAGAAATTAATAGAACACTAATTAATAAAGTATTTATAATGGTTAGATGAAATACCACGGCCGTAGATTTATCCCTCCTATACAAATCTCGACTGCTCTTTATCTAGCCTAACTTAGCCAAGCTTTACTTAGCCTAGATAAAGAGCGGTCATGATGCATTCTAGGGAAAGCTAAATCCATGGTTGTGGTTTTCTCTAATTAAAATTAATTATTATGAGTATTTTATTAATTAGTTTCTCATTAATCTCTCATAATGAATAATTTATTAAATCTTCATCATTATATGTCCTCTCAAACCATGGATAAATTAGCTTAGATAAATGACGCTTTGAATTCGTTCTTGGGGAAGCTAAATCGATGGCTGTGGTTGTTTACATCATTATTGTATCGTTAATTTTTTATAATGAATATTTTATTTATTATTTTTCATGGAAAGAGGGGCTTGCACTCTGAACCACCACTTACACAGGCAAACTTAGCCAAACTGTGTTTTGTACTCTTGATTTAAGCCATAAGTTATGTATACCTAAAAGGGGGACTCCGTATCGAGTAGTGAGTCAATGGAACAATTATGGAGATGACTAGAGAGTACCTAGCTGTCAAAGTCGGCATGTATGGGGTTGCTTGTGAACTAAGTTCAAGCACTATGGTAGGTGTCACACCCCCAAATTTTCTTCAGAGATGTGGCACTAGGATGGTTTTTTTTTTTTCAGGATGCATCACCGAAGTTCATCTTCATATGCTTCTTCACCTCCAAGCACACACCTAACCACCCAATGAGTATGGAAGAGAAGACTTCTAAATTATGTTATTTATTTCTTCTCCAATTATTTGTACATCCTACGTTGTACGAGAGGGGTTTGGCATATATTTATTCACTATTATTAGTAAGATACTTACACAAATATATAACAATCCATCAATGTTTATCATCATTTGTTTTTTATTTATTTTTAATACAATCATCTATGTTATGGAAAACCCATAACCAAAACAAATAAACTACACTAAAATAAAGAAATACAAAGGAAAACTAAAAAGCTATCTCAGGTACACAATACCATTTTAATCTTCCTACAGAATAACCTGCAACTCCTGACTAAACTGATCATCCCTCAAACACATATTATTGCTACTAGGGTGCAAACTAGCAAGATTGTAAGATGCACCATTAGTCTCTCTACAACAATGGCTAATCTTCACATGAGAGAAAACCTCCAGTAATCTATTAACTCTTCTCCAGATATATAGTAAGTTCCATGGAGGTTTAGGATCAATTTTCTTCAGCAGCAGATATGGAATCTTTAAACATAAAGTTCATGAAGCTCATGAGAGACAACAAAGATAGGTAAAGAATCTCCAAAGCACATTACAAAATGGTACTTAGTGTATTTCTAAGAACAACATCATACCCAGTTGTAGTCTCTCTAAGAGAACCATATGAATTAATCATAATATTATCTCCAACAGGACCAATCCACCAACACTTCTTCCAAATCTTAGGGATAAAGGTACAATCCACATTCTATCTTCCAAGAAAACTTATGTTAGCAGGGATATCACTTGAAGATCTTAGACGAGCATTAAACTTGAGATGAATGTCATGAATAATTAACGGAACAACTTGTAAATTGGAATATTTCTGGGCAAAGAAAATTATATTATTTCTCTCTTTCCAAATCTGATAATTGAAGCCTGTAAAAACAAGCTTTTTAATTGAGCTAACAAGGTAATTGCCAGAAAAGTGAGTAATACAACTGTGGATGGGGAAAACAGTTTGCTGATTTTAATGGAAATGAAGAGACGAGCGTGTCGTCGAAACTCCTCGACCAAGAAAACTGCTGAACCTCACATAGATTCACTGTAAAGTGAGTGCTTAGATTCGAGAGATTAATCTATAGGACTCCGGCCTAAACCAAGTTAATGGCCATTCCAGAGTCAATTCGGTCACAAAGAGGGAGATGGGTTGATCTGTAGGAGGAAAGCTGAGAATTGTGTGGGATCAATAATGATCAAGGATTGTGGATGTGTTGAAGGTTTCTGCAAATTGAAGAACTGATGAATGTGAGTTCTGTGAATAAGTTTTAATCGATTTGTTTAAGGATGGTGATCATGATCTGTTGTCCTCGATTTTGACTTATTTTTACTGCAAGAATGATGAACCACTGATCCCTGTAAGTGTGACGATTTCTTGAGTGAAAGAGTGGCAGAGTGGAAGAAGGTAGTGAAACCAGTTCCAGGTCATGTGGAGACTTGGTTAACCGTCCACCCACTACTTTGCTAACTCCTTCAACTGTTGCATGACTTTCTCACATTCTCATCGTGGATGACTCCACGTGTCGTAGGATTCCATACCAAAACCCTAATTGATATCCCCCAATGTGACGTGATTTATCTCTCACGAATTATGGAGTCTGCAAGACAGACGTGTATTTAGTTAGTCAGTTGTTGACTGATTTAGACACTGTGTCTAGGTTTTGTTGAGTCGAGCACGATTGACGAATGCTCAGGGATTCATGAATGTTAATATTGCTCGTCTGAGCAAATGTTGTAAATTCGATGAGTTGTTAAATATTGAGTTGCGTATAATATTCGAGTTACCCAGTTGGGCGAGTTATTGAATATTGATGAGTTACTGAATATAAGTAACTATTCGAGCAACTGAGCAAGTATTTCTCGATTCGACGAATTACTAATAAATTACTGAACATTGATAACTGGGTCAACATTCGAGAAACTGAGCAAGTATTGCTCAATTCGACAAATTATGATAAATTAATGAATATTCATAGTCAGATCAATATTCAAAGAATTGAGCAAGTATTGCTCACTTCAACGAATTATTGGTAACGTGACCCAATAAAATATTAATTAAAAATACTGATAGCCTACCAGATATTATGTAATTAATCCAGATGTTAATTACTGGACCAACATAAATTTATTAGTGTTTGAACTTGCCTAGAATGATGATTTCGTGGAGGTTCATTCGAAACCCTACTTTTTGAGCAATTGCTCGACAATTGATGAATTACTGAAAATAGGTCATGTGTGAGGGAAGGACCAACCACATGGGACAATGGATGTCCATGTGATTCCAAATTGCTCGAGTGAGCGTACACCAGGGTCTTGATTTGACCGGTTGGTTGGTTGGTGAAGGAATGACGATTAAATGTCGGTTTCATCATTTATTGAAATAGTGCTCGATTGAGCACTTGGTGATAAAACCTAATTATGGAAAAGTGAGGGACCTACCAAAATGGAATCAGACCGTCCCTTGGTGGTCGTGGGATAACCGATGGGTGTTTGTACAAACCCTGAGTTGGTTTTGAAGAGTTTGGACCCAATATAAGCAATTGCGCAAATTAGGTCAAAAGGGTGAAAACGTATAGGACCGGCTAATTATAATCCTTAGATCCGCCATTGGTCGGTCAAGGGAGCATGCATGTGTCTCCATAATTCCCGTATCTCAGTCCTGATAGTTTCGGCATTTGTTGATGTGCGTTTGAGCAATATCTTGGATTTTCAGAAGAGTTCCATCTTTGACTGGAATTCTCGATTTTGCTCGAATGAGCAAGTATATCCGTTTGATCTTCGTGAATATAATAATATTTTGATGTATTTTTTGTGAGTAGCCTGGTCGGTCATGTGACCATGTTAACTTTTGGCTTTTTTCATGGTTTGAGAAATATTTGAGAAAACATGGAGAAACCATGATTTTTGCTCAAACGGAGGAGTTTCATGAGATGAGGGAAATAATAATTATGAAAAATTAGGGATTGCAAGGTCTGGGATCGGCCATGGCTAGGGCATATCCGGCCGGCTAAGTTGCCCGGTCCCGCAATGCCTTTCCTTATTTTATATTATTATTTTTCGTGAAACCATGAAAATATGAAGAAACCATGAAAATATGGAGTAACCGTGAGTTTTGCTCAAACAAGGAAAGTTGTTAGAATGGATGAATCTTCATGAGTTCATGAAAATACCAAAATAAGGAAAAATAATGGAGGAAGCATGGGACCGGCTACGGCTAATGCACGGACGGATGGCCGGTGGGCCCGTCCCATGGGCGCCTCTTTATTATTTTAATGTTATTATTTTTTCTCTCCTATTTTATGCATGATTTCTCATTTGTCCATATTTTCGCATGCTCGTTTCGTGCATTTGGGTGCTCGTTCGTGCATCATTGTCGAGTACACTTACACCATTTTATGGAGCTTACTCATTGGTAGTCCAGAAACATGCAGTATCATGATTTTACGGTTTTGACTTTTGTTGAAAATCCACCATCAACATTAAGTCCCCTTATTAGTGAGGAAAATCATGTTCCACAGTAAGCATTAGATAGTGATTTTCAGTCGACGAGATCGGTGTTTGAACTCGGTCGTACAAAGGTATTCTCAGAATCCTCGATTTATTCCAATGGTGTCATGTACGAGCAAATGTTCAGGTGAGGACCCTGATAGTATGATTGAGTGTCATCCCGTGAGCACGGAGAGATGAGGCACTGCTAATTTGGACTATCGGACGTCCGGTTTTGGTCGGTTTAATATTTGCGGGCTCGAGCCCAAAAATGAAATCTTTGTTTTAAAAAAAATGAAAAAAATAGACCTGAGTCTAATGATAAAAATTATCTATGAGTTTTCACGAAAACCAAAAAAAATATTATTTTTAAATATGTGAGACTTCACAAAATTGAATACACTCTTGTTTCAAAGGTGGATGCTCGTACGAGAGAATTTTTTTGAATAGACGTGCGTCTGTTAGTGATAAAAAAATTGTCCATGAGGTTTCATGAATTTTTTTTTATCTTTGAGCTTTCAGAAATCTTTGAAAATATACTCTCGTTTCAAAGACGAATGTTCGTGTGAGGGAGCAAAAAAATATATTCACATACTTTCAAAGTTACGTAAGTTTCACATTAAAATATAAAATCAAAGTTTTGATTTTGAACCACTGTTGAAAGTAGACAATTATTCATGGTGAAATAATGTCTGTAAGTAGTTTTCACAATTGTAGAATGGACGTCTGTCCAATTTTTGTAAAACCGTGAATGTTCACACAGTGAAAATTTATGTGAAATCAAATTTTGATTTTCAACAATTGTTAGAGGTAAACAATTTTTGATAAAAATTCTGCTTGTATGGGTTTTTTGATTTAACGGTATATGCACAAAACTAATGAATGTTCACCGGTGAGAGTTGCTCATATGGTGGAAAATTCTGTGAATTACTCACATGATAGTAGTTTCGTGAATCGCCCACGGTTTTATGAAAAATCATGTCATGATTTTGAATAATGAATTTTGCTCGTCTTTGTAGGTTTGAGGGAACGAGCACGTTTTCGAAATTCTGACGTTATAATCACTACAACTAGTGAAATTGTAAATAAGTAAGAGTTGGATTGTTACCATTTTGTAGATACTGATGTGATCATCCTAATTATTTTATTATACTTTAATTCCATTGCTTTGATGAAATCTGCATCTACGGATGATTTACTGAAGTAGGAATGTTGTATGGACTTCACAGCAACTTTGCAAGAATTACTGGTTCCCATAATGACACTTCCAAAGATGATACTTCCAGAGATGACATCTCTACAAATGCATCTTCAAGAAATGGTGCTTTGGTGAGAGATCCTTCGCACTGAGTTGTACTCCTGATTACTTAGTATCAGTAGTGCACGTGAAGTCTTTGATGGATGAATATAACATCGATAGGGAAGCTCGACATATGGGTCCTTTTTTGATTGATGAGGATTACTCAGAAATAGCAGTAAGTCTTCGGAGTGGAGAATCCATAAATAAGGATCATAGAATGATATCGAACAATGTAAAGTCCCCAGTTGTCTCTTTGGTGAGTTGTTAGCGCTCCTTATATCATGACTTTTTCTTGTCCGTGCAATTAGGATCATGAAACCAAGGTTTGTTATTTCCTTTCAGAATTTTGCTTCATCAAGCCTTGACGGTCCTCAATTCTTGCGGGTGAACAAACAGTCTCTGAATCGAGCGTTGAAGAAGAAGTTGATGTAAGTACCTCTTTGTATAATCGTTCATAACACTCCTTGAATGAAATATTAATAATTGTTTCTGATGTATTCATGAGGAATTTTCGTGGATGATAAAAGTATTTACAATGCTCATTCTTCCTTGGAAAATGGTGAGACGGAGCATTCTCAGAACCCAGGACCGAATGAAGGAAATAATGCTACTAATGGTGATTCCGGCAATATTGATCCTCCGAACGGCTTAGAGACCCCTCAAGTAGGTATTCTCCTTTACTTTATTCATAGAAGTATGAAATTTATGACTTGTGAATGAATGAATTAGAATCCATACGAATATATGAGAAATCTTTCCGGAATACGTTACCAGAAAATTCAGACTTCAGCCTTTCAGTAAAAACGCTGTAAAATCTTCATCGGATGTCGTATTTTCGTGATCCACCCTTTTTTTTTAATGCCCAGGAAATTTCCAAGCTCCATGAAAGAGATCTTTAGAGTTTCGAGCATGTTTAGGGGCCGAAATAGGCGAAACAGTAAACTTCCAGGAGACTTCCAGAAAATATTCAGTTGGCATGTAGTCCAATGTTTTGGACACATATATTTGCTCGTTTCTCCAATTGATGTGAAATTTGGATATGTTGTATAGGACATCCATACAAATAGAATGGTATATACCCATTCCTATATTCTTCACCAATTTCTCCTAGCTCATTTATTTGTGCGGGATAGTGTAAAATCATCTCAGACGAGCTTGTTGTAAAACACTCTTGTTGTGCCTTTGGACCATTCGCTTGTATCTTGAACGATTGGTGAAGGATTTTAATGTCATTGATTCATTTTAGATCAGGAACCCTTGATTGATTCATTAGCATGGTGGTGCTTGCATTGCCATCTTCTGTCCGTAGTAGGAACATCACTTCTGAAACCCTGGTCACGGGACCATAACAGAGGTTGCTCTCAAGAGGGGGTAATGTAATGACCATGGTTTCATGTCCCAGTGGTAGTATTCATTTTATGATGAATGATTAGCACATGAGAGTCTGGTGCCATGGGTTTTGGACTGTGAAACTAATCGTCATGATCAGTGGACCGTCAGTCCCCAGTATTTTGTTAGATCTCTCCTTTTCGTTTTCTCTTCTTCTGGCAAGACTTGGATAGAGGACCCAGGTAGAAAAATTGATGTAAAGACCTAGGTGGTCGAAGTTGGAGGTATTTGATGAAGTACTTAGTGGAAATACCAGGTGGACACCGATCGACTGTGGAAGTTATGAATCCCGTCTAAGAATTGCTGCTTGCATATTGTATGCTCTGGAAGCTGTAGAAACCTCATACGACGTCGGAATTCGATGCTTGACCCCAACTTTTGAAGCTAAGAGATAGAGTTATCACATGATAAAAGAATCACTCAATTTGGAGTTGTAGAGGTCAGCCAACGAAGCATGCACATTTGTGATTTGTAATCTCGTACAAATTTTTCAGATTTCGTAGACCTGACGGTAAAGTCCATATATTTCACCTCGTATGTCCGATTGATGCACCCTTTTGGTATATAGTAACATAGAAAGCATTGTCCCATTCCTCACTCATTGGTACATTTTTGTGAACCCGTGGCCTAAAGTGTGTTGTATCTCATTTGCAGAGGTGATGAGAACATCTTGTAGAAGTCTTTGGCTTGTGCCCATCAGTCGTGCAAGATTTGGGAAGACTTTCAAGTGAGCATGTTATCAGGTCTACAAAACTTGATATGAATCATTAGTTCTTGGAGAAGTCCGCTTCATGTGTAACACTTCAGAGAACGGTTAGTTGATGAAGCCCTATCGTGAAGATGTTGCTCCTGAGACCGTTGTTGATGCTGAGATCACGATTGAATTTTCTCCATAAATTCTTGTTGATGCTGAGACCATGAAAGGGTTTCCACCATATATTCTTATTGATATCGATACTATGGTCAGAGTTTCTCTAGAGCCCGAATTCTCCTGATCAATATGACTTTACTGTGAACTGGCTTCGTCAGTAAGTCGACGTTGTTGCGGCAGGTTGTATCAGCAGTCTCCATTATGGGTGTTATCGGTGAAAATAGAAGTTCCTTAATCATGCAAGGTTCGTGATGTAGAGAGATTCCATTGATAAAGCTTTTATGGAATCACATCAGGTTGCAATGACTTGCTATGTCTTGAATCTTGTCCAATAAGATTATGTCCCTAGTTTATGTTGAAGGAATTCGTGCCATCGATGGATGAATGATGTTGAATCTGCTTCAAAAGTCTTGTCATGTATACAGTAAAGACTCAGCGATTGGAGTTCAGTTTCACTTTGATCGTGTCGATATTGAATCAGTGTGTCATCGTCGAGATATTTTTGTTAAAGCCAGAGGCACCATCATCGAAGGTGTACTCTTTGATTGGGAGTACAATTTGAAGACTTCTTAGATTTTTGATCGTTGAGGCATATATTTCTTAAGCATCGAATGTCTTAGGTTTGATCGTCTCGACCCTGATTATCTTCTGTTAATTCAGCATCCCTTTCATTGCGGTAGTGGGATTCAACACTTGTGCAGACATCAGAGCTTCATGATTTTCTGAAACACATTTAAAATCCTGCAAGGCTATGGAGAAATGCCCAAAGTGTTCTTTTCCATGCTTGGACATCATATCAGTAATAAATGTCTTAATGCTCGATTCAGAGAAATGTCAGATTCAACCACTTGGTAAAATACTAATGTGGTGAAGCTACCATTCATAACATCTTGCAGAGTTTCTAGCAGAATTGAGTCCCCATTCTAGGATAGCATGTGAGGAAATAAATGACACCGAAATAAAATGAATGAGACTTTCCTGAGTGTGGAACCTCTTGATGAATGTCTATGCATCTTTTGCAGGTTCTTGCTTTAACTTCGTCAAAGTTCTAAATTCCTCCATGTGCTCTGATGATAGGATGTCTGCCAAATCTTCTGGATCTGAACTTTCTTCGTTGGAAAGATGTGCAACCAAAGACGCTTTGTCAGTAGCCATTTTTTCAGCGTGGATCCACGCTTTTCTGAAGAACGTATCATATATCCTGGATCTTCCTGATTATGTAAAACTTGGTTTCTGTCATGGTTGAACTTATGTTCACTTTGAGAGTGATGTGGCCATAAGTATTTCCGAGCGTTCCTTCAAGGTTTCTGATTGAGATGGGATCACGAGTAGCTTCTTGTCGAGTGGTGCCCTCGGATCCAAGGGTTTTTCAGTGGAATGTTATTGATAGTGGTGTCAACATCGATCAACATTCTTCCAAATTCATTTCCACTGAGATGGACTATGGTAAGCAGTCCCCAGTCGTGCATCTCCTTGTATGTGGATGAAGGTTCAATGATTATTTCTGGGATGAACAGACGTCTAACACAATATAATTTGGTATTGTGAGCATGTCCTTCCTTTGTGTCTTAGACAGATAGAGAAAATTCACAGATACGCTAGATCAACAATTGAACTGCTTCTTTGACTGGTTTTTTAGAGAGTGTAAAGGTTCTGACTGGGAGTGGATTCTTGTGTACTCCTTCAGTCCCAATTTGAGTGATCAATCGTATCTTTGAAGATGTTCTTCAAAATATTGCAGTTACTTGTTGGATGATCGATGAACCTATGAAGGCAGTACCTAGGATTCTCCATTTCTTCTTCAGTTGGATATCTCCTGATGAAAAACAATATGATTGCACCATCTTGAACCCAGACTTCCATTAACTCGATTACTCCTTCATGAGAAAAGGGAAATTTGAGTCTGTATGATCGTTTCCTCATTCGTTGATGTCGGGTCGAGGTTTTTGCATTTCAGGATTGGTTATATTTTTTTCGCTCCTTCAGAGGAGCCTGGGATGTTGGAGAAGCGCTCTGATGCTGTGTCTCAGCCTTCTTTTCATTCCTTTTAGTAATAACATTTGTTGAAGGCTGGAGATTATACTGATTGTTGACTAGGCGTCGGCTGTTTCGAGGTTCCTCGACCTTGCAGACTTTGCTCTTTCCAGTAAAGCAAGTGTAGTTTTCACCGATTGTTTAGCTGCTTCATGAAACTCTGAGAAAGTATGGAAATTGAGATTTTCCAGCAAATCCCTGTAGAGCAGGATCATTCCAATGATGCACAAGTCGACCAGTTATTGTTTAGTGACATTTGGATCGTGACAATCTAAAGCTTGGAGTCTGAACTTCTTCATGTAGTCGTTTGGATGTTCAGTATTCTTCTAAGACATTCTTCCTGGTGTGTGCTCACCTGTCAGAGATTTTAAGAATTCCTTCAGACGGAAAACATGGTTGTGTTCGTGCTCTCTTAGTGCCTTCAAGAATCGAGATATGTGTTATCGAGCATTCCTTATTCCGTTGTACAATGTGAACGTTGTCGAAGTGTAGCCCTTTGGGAAAGGAATTATTTGCGTAGAAGAAGGATATGAAGGTTGATGGCGATGATGATAAACAGATGATGCTTTGTCTTTTCCTCGATCCTCCATAAAGCGTTCCAGGTCCTTACGAGTGATGAAGCCCACATGTTCCTTTGTTGGTGGGTTATCTGCAGATTTGTGCACCTCATTATCATCTACTACATGGATCAGAGTGACTTCAGGATCAGTAGCCGGAGATGTTTCTTTGGATTTTCCTTTCTTCTGAGCTTTCTCTGACATCTTATTAGTGAGAGTTTTGAGATAATTGCACAACTGCTTCTGAGTGTTAGCCATGTCAATCTGATTCTTGGCAAGAGTTTCTTGTACCTTCATGAGATCACCTATGGTAGGCGGTTTTTCTCTGATTTCTTCGGGAGACCGGCCGAAGAGAGGATTGTCTCCAATGTTGGTTTGCGGACGAGTAGTATCAACAACACATGTGTTGGAATCAAGTGTATTTTCTGGAGTACCACCTTTGTTGCTAGTTCTAGCATTGTTTGGGTTAGGATTTGTAACTGAACCTGACCTAAGATCAACCATTTTTTGAAAGCTTTAGATTGAAACCGAGAGATTAATCTCCTACTGTGGTTGCCAATCTGTGGATGTGGAAAAACGGAGTGTTTCAATCCGTCGTCCACTAACGCCTTCAAAGGATCTTGTTCCATCTATTGTCAATGATGATATCTTTACATCAAAGCAGAGTTTTCCTTTTTTTCCATCGAAAGAAGGCCGGTGATAACTTCCAAGTATAAGGACTTTTGGAGAGGTCAGATGTTAGCCTTCCAAACGTTTTCTGAAGAAGTTACAAAAATCCTTCGCGGCGAGCCATCTGTCGATACCTTAAAGCAATTCAAACGATTGAAGCCGCTTCCAGGTAAATGAACCAGGCCTGATTCTACTGGCTGCAGTCCCCAGGACAAGAAGCAATCATGCGGTCTCGTGGTCTTCAATTCTTCTAATATGCATGTATTAAATCTCTTCGATCCTTTAATTCGTTCTTCTTGAGTAACTTCCACTAAAGGTAATTCTTGTTTGTGATCAGGGAATTCCGAAAGAAAATGCTTTCGCAAGACTAGCACGTGATCATAATGAGAAGTCTGGAGATACTGATCTTTAGTCTGGCGATATTGATCCTAACAACAAGAAGTCTGGCAATACTGATCTTCACGATGAGAAGTCTGGAAATACTGACCCTCTTCAAGAAAATGACAAAGATGGTGTGAGCTCTACTGAAAGAAATGACTCCTAGAGTGGTAACCTCAGTGAGATTGTAGATGAGGCCATGACAGAAATCATTTTTTAGAGTGAAACAAACATCCACTACACCATTTTAAGGGATTTGCAACCCAGATTAGCAACGACACTATCGCCGTTGTGAATTTTCTGTTGCTAATCCCCGTTGCTAATTTCTCGCAACAGGTATTTGCAACCGCACACGTAAGGTTGTGAACCGCAACAACTCTGTGTTTAAGCATGCGAAGCGGGCATGTGGTTGGGAACACAATGACTTGTATTTACGCCCAAGTAAAAGTTAGGTCAAGTACTCTTGTTTTGTTTTCCACACTTCAAGACTTATCTGCCTTTATCTTTCCTTCTTCGATTTTTTCTTTCATTTCTCAACCACATAACTTTCATCTCTTCCCTCTGCATCTCTGAAAAACCTTCTCTTCGTCGTTTTTATGTTGATTTCAAATCAGAAGATTTGAGTTTTAATTAAGTGAATGATTCATATAAGTCTTGTAGCTTGATTAATCGAGGGGGGTGGTAACGGTGTTGGTATTGACTAAGTTTTTGGTGAAGAAAATAAATTATGGTTTTGGTCTTAAGAGGAAGAAATCAAGAGTTGATGTAGAATCAGTTGATAACCCTGGTTATTTATGGTGATGGTGCTAAATCAGGAGTAACAAGCTTTTTATTTCTAATCTGAATTATGGTGTTTCAAATGAAGATATCAAGGTAATTTTTGAGATTTCTAGGGAAATCCTTTCTTTTTATGTTGAATCATTGTATGAATGTTTTGTTGTTGGGGTTTTTTGCTTTTGTAAGTAAAAGATTTAGAGTATAATGGATTTTATATAGATTTTTATTAGGATTTGTTACTAGAAGAAGTGGTAAATCAAAAGTTGTTTCAAATTTCAGTAAATGGTAATCTAGGAAGCTTTGGAAATGATATCAAGTCTTCTTTGTTTTTCTCCATAACCTTTGTAGCCAAATACAATGATCTGTCTTTTGTTCCTTTATTATCATTTCAATGTTGCTCTGGTTAGGAAGCTTTGGAATAATGTTTTCTTGTGAATGCTCCTTTACTCTACAGAGCTGCCTTTCGAGTTCCCTTCTGTGTTCTCAAGTATGCTATGACCCTTGATGGTAAGTTGTTTTGTGGATCTATCTAGTTATGACTCATATATCTTAACTGCGATGAATTTGTATAGGTTTATGCATTTGTTGCTCCCAAAATCATTGGTGGAAAAAATGCTCCTACTCTTGTTGGTGAACTCGGAATGGTTGAGATGGCACAAGCACTGAACTTGATCGAGAGATAGATTAAATTTTGATTTCATTTCTTGTTGGTTTGATTCATCTCCTTTCTATTCAAAGGCAAGTTTATTGTTGCTTTATGAATTTAATTTTTGATTGTTTAAGCTTCTCAATTACTTTGGTTGTTCATAGATTTTGACTAGGTAAATCTTAAATCTGGGTGTTCATGAAACCCTAGTTTTGTATATAACATATTATTACTGTTAATTAACAATTCAACCGTTACTTGCATCCAATATTTGATGCATCATAATTGTATATTCCTGGAATGTTAGGTTAAAATTTGAGAATGATCGGACTATGTTAAGATCCTGAATCAACCCACCGAACTGACTGTGTTTCTGCAGGGATTAAATTGCGAACAGGTCTGTTTGAGACATTGTATTTCATAATATAACTATTAGAAATTGATGAATTTTTTATATGTGTTGATTTATGATATTTTCAATACCGTGTAAAATTTCATAGGGATCCGACATAGATAAGTACTGCAGAAGCTCTAACATTTTTGACTGCACCTACAGATTTCTACCCCAGACCAGGCCTATTGTATGTCTCATTTTACAGAACCCGACCGTTAGCTTGATCTGAAATTATTATACATTGTACTATGTGTTTATATGAGTTTCCAATAAAAATCTTACAACAATCAGGTTAGTGTATCACTGGTACTAACCAGAGCCAGTTGAGTGTACAATTTTTGGTGCTTATTTTCGATATGCCAGATTTGTGGTTGAGTATGTATTGGTTGTTAAACTTGTTTGCATTCAGTATTGTGTAGTCGCAGAGGTCAGGGAAACATCTATCTTTCAACACAAGGAGAAGAAAAAATGGCTATGGCTGTAGATCCAAGGAAGATTTTGGGTGGTATTCTTAGCTTCACTATGTTTGCAGTGCTTGGTAATATGTATTGGTTCTTGATCGATTCTAATACCTTTTTATTTTTCTTGCATATTTTGCTTTGTTGAGTAGCTGCATGTTCTAAGGATTTTCAGATTTTTTCCGAGGATCAAGCCAAAAATCAGAAGCTAAAGCAAAACAAAGATTAGAAGAAAAGAAATGGTGAAGGCTGAAGTAACAATGGATACATGGGGGCTAATAGAGAAAGGAAGGGCTGATTGGTTAAACATGGAAGGCCTATGAAATGAAGCATTACATCAGTACTCGAAGGAAAACCTTGTTGTTGTGAAATCTTTTGTATCTGTTTTGCTTATGCGAAGATTCAGAGTACCAAATGCAAGGAATTTTTTGGCTCTCTAACCACCCACAATTTCAGCAAGTATTAATCATAATTATTACATACAATAAACTATTGAAGCTATTGCAATTTAAATTAATTAGTACTTGGTTTGTTGCAGGGTTTATATTGGACGTAATACAGATCTGTCAATGGCTTTAATGTTGTCCGAAACAAGTGAACTCAGACCTGGCCTCCATTATATTAGTAATGTACATAATATATGCAAATGGAACTTTTGATCTTCCATGTTTTATGTAGTGCATCTTTATGCAGTTTTGATATCTCATAAGTTTTATTACTGCATCCTTATTTGTTGGGGCCTTTTTACTTTCCAGGTGCTTGGTAGTAGGGATGATATTGGTGTACTTGTAACTAACAAAACTGAAGATGAAATACTCAGGTAGGGGGTGAAGTTTGGTTCTTTAGAATGTTGTTTTTAAGAATTTGTACTTTGTCGGTATATTTATTGAAACTGCTTTTTTTAGCTCCCATGGTATTTAATTTTATGGGAAGTTTCATGCTTACAAAGAATTTGATTTTGCAAAGCCAGGCAACACACCTAGTGAAACGGTCAGGAAAAGCTATTCTCTAAGGTTCTTGTATAGTTTGACAATTGTGTTATACTTCAATATTCTCACCATTTCTTCCTTGTAATTATCTTTGTTTCAGCTGATGTATGCTAAAGGTGATGTGTTGCCTTTACCTACAAACATCAGTGCCGAAAAATTGTTTCCCATTTTACAGGAGCTAGATATGCATGTTGAACTGACTAATGGTGGGTTACATATGTATATATTGGTGATTGACACTTTACCTAAAGGCACAAGTAATATTTAATTTCCTCTGATTTGGCTTCCTTGTAGACGGGCGGGTAATTGAGATTACTCAAGCTTATACTGTTTGTGAAGAAAAAATGCGCGTGACAGAGAATGCCGCTAAAATTCTGGTTCTACAAACCCTTAAATTTAGTAAAGCTTTGTCTGGAATAGGAGTAACTACTATATGGGCCTTAGGCACATTTGGGTTGCCTAGCCTAGTCTTCATTGTCTCAATTCACATAACCTTTTATCTGATGTGTTTTTGTTTAATAATCTTACGCAGAAACATCTTAATAAGAAGATGTTCAATTATATCATTCTACCAGTTTGCCGCTGGGCTGTCTCCACTAAACAACCTGGATATCATTATGAATATTATTATGGGTAAGAGTTTTCTCTTGATGTTGTACTTCTGCAGCTGTTATCTTTGTACTCACCCAGTTGCTTCAATCATATGTGGTTTTATATATTTATGTATTTGTTTCAATCTTTTCTTCTGTGGTTTTATATTTTTATGCAATCGTGCTCCCCGACCTTCTAGAGTTGATATCTCCTTATTTCAAATATGTAGTTGTTTACCGTAAATGCTAAAAGTTATAAAGATAAAAGTATTTTGACTTCAAGTGATGTATTTCTTATTAAAGTGCACCTGAAATCAGTCATCCCACTAGGCGAAATTCTCTAAAATGGACAAAACAACAGGAATCAGGAGCATGGGCGACATTAGGAGCGAAATAATCAAGATGGCGAAGAAAATCAGGAAGAAAGAAGGAGAATATTACATGGGAGAGAGATTCAAAGAAATCAACAGGTAATTGAAGGTGAAATTGAGAGACATTATGCCGAACAAGCACGTCTAGAATGCGAAAGGGAAAGGTTGAGAGAAAAAGTGGAGGAACAAGAGCTCCAAGAGGCAATACGTCAGAAAAATCACGATAATCGAGAGAGAAGGCGTGAAAAAAATCGCAATAAGTAAATATCAATGATGAATACGATAGAATACAAAGAAGAGCAGAAAGGAAACAAAGAGAATTGATAAGGAATGAACAAAATCGCAGATGAGGAAATGAGAGATATAATTTTGTGCAAATTCATGAAAGAAATGAAAGAGAAGATCGCAGAGAAAGACAAGAAGAAAATGATGAAGAAGAAAATCAAAATTTCGCAACACAAAATAGGCAAGAACGCAGGAGAAGAGAAGCAGAATTAAAAAGACCAATGGGATCAGCGCCTAGGGTAAATGAACAAATCTTAAGAGAATTGGCAGAGATGGGAGGAATGCTAAATAACAGAAGAGAAGAAGGCAGTTAGATGAGGCCATAGAAGAAGCTGCGAAAACTCCATTCACACAAGAAGTACAATTAGGAGGGATACCCCCAAAATACAATCTACCTGCGTTAACTAGCATTTTCGACGGAACAACTTGTGCAATTCAACACATCAAGGCGTATGTGAGATGTATGCTACAGTGGGAAAACCATGATGTTGTATTGTGCAAGTATTTCGCATCCAGTTTAACAGGGGAGGCTCTGAAATGGTTTGAAGGTTTACCCAAGAATACGATAACATCTTTCAACCATTTGCAGACTACATTCTTAGGGGTATACATAAGTAACAACTCTTCGCGACCTGGCATTGAAAATGTATTTAGGTTAAAGCATAGAATTGGTGAAAGTTTGAAGCATCTAACCATAAGATGGAAAGCAATGTGTAGTGAAATGGCTGGATGTGTGGATGAGAGATATCTCATTTTATCATTCATTAACGCAATGTTCATAACCAATCTACTGTACATTCAAATTTTCAAAATTAAGAATACAATCACAATGACTGAGCTGCGAGAATTGCAGGAGGAGTATATTTCTCTTGAAGAAAAACAGAATGAGATGGATTCATACCCAATTGCAAATACGAGTTCAGCAGCGGCGAATGCAAGCTTATTACCCAAATTGATAAACACAGTGGCGAGCACTTCGCAGACACACCAAGAGAAGATAATGGAGAATAGTCGGTAGAAAATGGTAGCTATGGGAAGTCGTGACCAAGAATAATTTGAGAGAGAAAGAAACTTCTATAACCGAGGTAGAAACAACAAAATTCAAAGACTTGATCAGCCACAAGAAACCTATGGAGGACAAAGACAAAATTATCATAGAGGATTAGGAAGTCAAAAGATAATATGGGAAGAGATCAAGATGCCACCTTTGAATGCTAGTGTGGAAAAAATTTGGGAAGCTATAATCTTGATGGAGAACATACCAGCACCCTGGAACATGGGAAAAAAAACCACTTCTAAATCACCGAAGTCAAGAATTTTGTTCTTACCATCATTTTCACAGACATTCAACAAATGACTGCAGGAATATAAAAAGGATCATTCTCAAGATGATAGATCAAGGAAAAATAAATCATTTTCTAATAGGGCACCCTCAATCTCAACTCTTACCACCACTACCAGAAATTCGCAGAGTAAACACAACAAAGGGAGGAGAAACATTTGTCATAGAAGTTGGAGTGAAGGCAAAGAATTTATTTTGTAATTCTATTGTACATTCGTACAAAATAATTAAAGACTTTCACGACAATATTCTAAGCAGAGTTTTCGCAAGATATGCTGATGGAAGAGAGATAATGAACATTGCGAAGGTTTCACCACTGAAAGAATGGAAAAATAGACTATCTCTTTCACCGCAGAAGAAATTCCCGCAGGGGAAGAACTACATGATAATCCATTAGTGGTGAGATTAGAGATAAACCCGAAGAAAAAAGAAGACGAAGATGAAGATGCAGATGAGGATGATGAATCTGAAGATTCATGGACAATCAATAGAGTTTTAATTGATACTGGGAGTTCTGTGGATATCCTGTTTTATCATACTTATAAAACCATGGGAGGCAGAGATGAGGATCTAGTGCCCTCAACCTATAAAATTTATGGCTTTAATGGTACTGAGAATAAGCCTAAAGGGGAAATCACTATGCAAATTCCATTAAAGAGGATATCTTCTAGGATTATATTCTGTGTAGTCGACATAAAATTTCCATACAACGCCTTAATTGGCCGACCTTGGTTACATGGGATTCTAGGTGTGGCATCGACTTTCCACCAATGCATCAAATTTCCACATCCCAGTGGTATTGGAGTCATAAAGGGAGATTGGGTTGAAGGAAAGAAATGCTATGAAATTGATGTAGAATCCTGCGAAGAAAGAGCTGCCAAAAGGGAGAATTGGAAGTATAACATCAAACAAAAACAAAGAAGTGAGATATTTATGGTTGATGCAATAGAACAGAATGAAGACGGAAAGTTGCGAAATCAACACTTGCTGAAAATGACAAATGGCGAACATGTCGCAGAAGGAAAGATTATAGTGAAGAGCAACAAAAATACAGAGGCAGAAAACAGTAAAGGTAAGAAAATTAAACTCTGACATGAAAGAAATTTTAAGAAAAGAAAAAGAGATGTATGATTGATTTATAGCAAAAAAAATTCAAAAATATATTTCACTTAATGACAAAAATGAGATTGAGAAATTACAACAGAACTGAAATGAAAAAAACAAAATAGAATAATCCTTAGAATGGGACGAACCTTTATGGCGTACAACCTAGTTCACGAATAAAATTTTGCAAGAGGCAAATGTAAGACCTAAAGTACGTCATAGAAGGGGATATATGTTGCATGGCTCAGGGATAAGGTTATACCGCTGCTGGAACCTGAGTCATAGAGATTTGGGGTCAATGAAAGCCCATCCAGGAGAGGCACCTAGGATTCTCAACTTAAGCATATGACTTAAGTTGGGCGACTAAGGTAATAAGGACTCTCCTAAGGAGTGCAGAGTATGATCAAGGCGCCGAGGTTCACGGTTAAGCCAAGAGTGCCCGGGGGGTATGAAACTACCATGGCTATTCTTGGAAAGTCTTGACTATGATGCACTCGGAACGAAGAAAACCCCACTTAGGGTGCAGTCTCGTAACCATAAGCCATATAGGAAAAAGGGATAAGAGGCTGCAAAAACAACTGGTTTTTTTCAAGACCGAATGGGAGGAGCTAGTCTTGTATGGCAGAAGTACGTATCCTTGAAGGGGCAACCAGGGGGAAGATAAAGGCGGCACCCTCCATTAGGGAGCTAATAAGTGTCTTTAGACGCAAATGTCATGAGGCTTTTTACTCACGGGAGTATCAAGGCTTGTCATATTTGTGCAATAATCCTGAAGATCCAATAATAAAAAAGAAAAGATAAGACGAGGTCAATGGGTTTCTGCATGAAAGTGCAGATATGTCTAAATCGCAAGACGACAATATCACGGGGCTTTAGTTTCGCAAGAAAATTTAGGCATGTCATATTGTCGCAGCAAAAATGACAAAAGAACAAAAAGTTAAGGCAAGATCAATGGGTTTCTGCATGAAAGTGCAGAGATGTCCTGCGATTTTGTCGCAATGACAAAAGGTAGAAAAATAAGACCTTTACTTAGGAAGGCAAAATAAGACCACATCAGAATACAAGGAAAAATACAATTTTAAAAAATGTGATTGCGAAATTATATAGAAATAATTGCGAGATTATCGCAATAATCGTACTGAACAACGGTAACTTGCTTAATCTCTCATTTGAACACAAATAACAGAGGCAAGTATGGGAATGCATAAAATGAGAATATGTTATTTGTCTCCATATGATAGATTTACGCTACTGGTTAATCATATTGCGAGAAAAGATTATTTTTCTAACACATGCATGAAGAAACAAAAGAAGTAGAACTTGTATTGAAAGTTGGAGAAATTCACAGTGATAGATTACAAATGTACGAGAATAGAAGATCAAAAAGCAAATGTATAGGTTTTACAAAAAATTGAACAAGAAAGCACAAAGAAGCAAAAGATACTTCTTGCTTGATTCTTCATTATCTTCATCAGATTCTTCACCAGAGCTTTCTCCTTCGTCGTCATCAGATTTTTCTTCTTTATCTTTTTCAGACTCTTTTTCTTCATCAGCATCACTATCAAAGATAACCAAGTCAGGAACATTCTCTGGAACTTTGTCTGAGAGGCAAGGATATGTAGAATGAGGAATGCCATTATCATCACAAATTGTTATAATAGTTTCATTGCGGAAAAGAATAGCATCATTATTGAAATTCGCAACAACGATCTTTAGTTGATTCTTCAGCCTAAAACATTTCTCATTGCGATAAGAAAGATCTTTTGAAAGCTTCGCTTTCTCATTATCAAGCTCTTCAATTCTCTTGCGATATCTATCTTCAGCTTCTGCGAAAATATAACAATAAATCAACAATCTGATGGTAGTTTATGAAAAACAAACAGTTAAATAAGGAAGAATAGTTAACAACCTTCTCTGTTAGAAATCATATCTCTAATCAAGGACGTTTGCTCAGCTTGAAGACTAACATTTATACCTAAATTATTCCTGGCGTTATCTAGAACTCTCGCAGCCCAAGGAAATTCATCATCATCATTTATGATAAGGCGGGAACGAGTTTGGTCCTCTCTTTCGCAGAGCACATCATTTCTATGTTTAAGATCATGTCTTTCAATTTGGACCTCAAGAAGAGTTTCTTGGAATTTTGCTAAAGTTTGAGCACCTTGGAAAGCAATACGATCTTTTTCATCTATGAGATCACTATTCTTGGATCTTAAACTATTGATTTCTTCTTTGGAATTATGAAAGAAACGTTTAAACTTATTATCCATAGTCAAGACGGATCAATAGTCAGTTTCTAAGAGGTGGAGTTTGGATCTGAGTTCATTTATGGGAAGAGATTCAATCTTATCATTTGAAAAACTATTTAGGGAAGTATTTAGATGTTCAAGAAGGGTATCATCATCCATAAGATTGGGAAATGAATGAAGAAGAATAGTTTCATCAGAAAGACCATAAATGTCTGCGAAATGATGAATCATATAAGAAAAGATAATGAGAAAACGAAATGAAGAAAAAGAAGAAAAAGTTCTATACCATAGAGTTGCTTATTGGCATCTTGAAGACTAGAGATTTTATTCCTTTGAACTGCAATCTCAGATTCCAATTGGTTGTTCTTTTCGTGAAGACCAGCAGTTTCAGCCTCCAATTTCTCATTCTTCTTGCGAAGTTCAAGATTCTTCTTTTCAAAAGCCGCACGCCTTTTTTCCAAATCTGTGGTAATATCATAAGAAGCTTTCCCAGCCTGCGAAATAATGCAGCGAATTTTCAGAATAAACTATGAACTTAAGACAAAAATAAAAAGAATAAAAGTATGAATATGAAAATTTACCAAGCTATTGAGTGAATGTAAAAAACTTGGAGATATAGATCTTGAAACTCCGCGAAGAGACTCATTATTCTCTAAAAGGGGGGTATCACAGATAGCATCTATGGACTTGCAAGCATTAATAAGAGGAGTATCACCAATTCCTTGCAGAGAGTCCGAAAATATATTAGACAATTGTGCCATAGAAGACTCAGGTGGAGAATTTCCCTTTGCGACAGAATTATCAGCCTCATTATTAGCGGAACTTTCATCAGAATGAGAATTTGCAGGAGAAGGAAAACGGATTTTTCTTTTCTTTGAAGGAGGAACAGCGGATTTTTCTTTAAGAGAAACACTCTTGCCTTTACCCTTAGTCTTCGCAACTTTGACAGGTTCTTCCCTTTCAGCGATAACCTTTATACACAGATAAAGATACGAAATAGAGGCTACAATATATTGTGAAGAATTATAAAAGAAAATTTCTTACTTCATCTGTGATTGGTCGAAGAGATGATAAAGTATTGATTTTCCTAGTCTTGTCATAGCTTGCTTTTAAACTTTCAATCTGATAATTTTGCAAATTACACGTAAACATTGGAGTGATAATCAAAATTGTATATAAGAATATAAAGAATATTAATTCAAGCGAAATTCAGAAATATACCTCTGCATCCTTTTCAGGCCAGTTGAACACCCATGTTTGGTATGTGGCGAGATTCGCAGGTAAAACATGAGAGTCATAGATGTATGGACCCTCTAAGATTAAGGGGAAGATACACCATTTATCATCGTTAGAATGACGCGGGGTTGTATTATTGCTAGGATGCCAATCAATGTCTTGCATAAATATCTTCTCATTCGCAATGTAGGATCATAATATCGCAACAACAACGTTCCTGTGAAACCTTCATCTACAACGTTGCGAGACTGTCGCATACAAATAACAAATATGACATAACAAATGACATCAGCTCAAATATGATAAAATTGTGATGATCTTGCGAAATTTAGAGAGTTTGCGTAGACTAACATCAAAAGCTTGCGAGAACATCGCAAGTCAGATCCGAAGTTAAAGGAAAGATTAGCTGTCATCCACTATGTAATTCCCTATATAAAGAGTTGAACAGGCGTAAGGGAGAGAGAGATCTTTTTCGAGCGTTGAGTAAGTCATTAGGAGAGAGAAAGTCCAGAGCAGTTGTTAATTTCTTAGCTTCATTTATTTCCTTTCTTGTAAAATTTGTGAGATTAATCAATAAATATTGTGATCGTTCATCCAAAAATGACTTGATTGTATGAATTCTTATGAGGGGTGTAGTGTGGGATTTCCTGCAACTACATAATGGCGCTAGAAACAGGGACTTTTCCTTGTTTTTAGTGTAAAAATTAGTATTGAGATTTGAGAGAATTTGAAGTAGTTGGTGAGAAATTTCATATAATTTTTAACAATTCATTGAGATTGAAGAGATGGCTAGAAGAAGAAATGCTTCAAGACAACCAACTACTGTTAGAATGAGTAAGAGACTTACTGGAGAAAGAAGAAATAAAACCGGAGAACCATCAAGAATGAATACAAGAAATGATGGAGAAAATCAAATTCAACAACCAATTCAGCGTACACCAGCGCAAAATAATTTTTTTTATTATGATAGAGTAAGTGTACACAGTTGGTGATCAGATTCAGCGGAAGAAATGGAAGAGGAACAACAATTAAGAAATGGAAGGCAAGAAGAGAGAGATCGGGAAGTAATTGGAGGAATAATTCATGGAGATGAAAGAAATGAAGCGTTAGAATCATTGAGACAAAGAATACACGAAGAGAGGAGGTTGGAAGTAGAAGAACGCGCAAATTTGACAAGGCAAAACCATGAGTGGAGAGTGGAAAACATGAGATTACAGAATAGGTGATCAAGAAGTACTACAAAATCAAGTTCAAGGTCAATCAGAAGTGAAGTAAGACGGAATTCGCTTCCGGAAAATAATGGAGAAAAATATCGAGAAGAAATACAAAATTCAAATAAAGGACTTTGCGAAAGGAGATAAGTAATTAAATATCGCTACATCCCACCAGGCGAAATTCTCCAAAATGGGAAAAACAACAGGAATCAGGAGAATGACAGACGTCAGGAGCGAAATAATCAAGACGGCGAAGAAAATCAAGAAGAAGGAGGTAGAATATTATATGGAAGAGAAATCCAAAGAAATCAACAGGTAATTGAAGGTGAAATCGAGTGACATTATGCCGAACAAGCACATCTAGCTTGCGAAGGGGAGAGGTTGAGAGCAGAAGTGGAGGAACAAGAGCTCCAAGAGGTAATACGTCAGAACAATCATGATAATCGAGAAAGAAGGCGTGAAAAAATTGCAATAATGTAAATATCAATGATGAATACGATGGAATACAAAGGAGAGCTGAAAGGCAGCAAAGAGAATTGATAAGGAATGAACAAAATCGTAGAAGAGAAAATGAGATATATAATGGTGTGCGGATTCATGAAAGAAATGAAAGAGAAAATCGCAGAGAAAGACAAGAAGAAAATGATGAAGAAGAAAATCAAAATTTCGCAACACAAAATAGGCAAGAACGCAGGAGAAGAAAAGCAGAATTAAAGAGACCAATGGGATCAGCGTCCGGGGTAAATGAACAAATCTTAAGAGAACTGGCAGAAATGAGAGGAATGCTGAACAACATGAGAGAACGAGGTAGGAGACAATTGAATGAATCCATAGAAGAAGATGCGAAAACTCCGTTCTCACAAGAAGTACAATTATGAGGAATACCACTAAAGTGCAGTTTGCCTGCATTAACCTGCATCTTTAATGGAACAACTTGTGCAATTCAACACATTAAACCTTATGTGAGATGTATGTTACAGTGGGAAAACCATGATGCTGTGTGGTGCAAGTATTTCGCATCAAGTCTAACAGAAGAGGTGCTAAATTGGTTTGAAGGTCTACCCAGGAATACTATAAAAAATTTCAACCATTTGCAAACTACGTTCTTAGGGGCGTATATAACTAACAACTCCTCGCGACCAGGCATCGAAGATGTATTTGGATTAAAGCAGAGAATTGGTGAAAGTTTGAAACATATAACCATAATATGGAAGACAATGTATAGTGAAATATCTGGACGCGTGGATGAGAGATATCTCATTTTATCATTCATTAACGCAATGTTCGCAACCAATTAATTGTACATTTAAATTTTCAGAATCAAGAATACAATCACAATGACTGAGCTGCGAAAATTGCAGGAGGAGTATATTTCCCTTGAAGAAAAATCGAATGAGATGAAGTCATACCTGATTTCAAATACAAATTCCGCAGCAGCGAATGCAAGCTTAATACCCAAATTGATAAACACATTGGCGAGCACTTCGCAGACACACCAAGAGAAGATAAGGGAGAATAGTTAGCATAAAATGGTAGCTATGGGAAGTCGAGACCAAGAAGAATTTGAGAGAGAAATAAATTTCTATATCTGAGGTGGAAACAATAAAATTCAAAGATTTGATCAGCCACAAGAAACCTATGGAGGACAAATACAAAATTATCATAGAGGATCAGGAAGTCAAAAGATAATATGGGAAGAGATCAAGATGCCAACTTTGAATGCTAGTGTGGAAAAATTTTGGGAAGCTATAATTTTAATGGAGAACATTCCAGCACCCTGGAACATGGGAAAAGAACCACTTCCAAACCACCAAAATCAAGAATTTTGCTCTTACCATCATTTTCATGGACATTCAACAAATGACTATAGGAATATAAAAAGGATCATTCTCAAGATGATAGATCAAGGAAAATTAAATCATTTTCTAATAGGGCATCCTCAATCTCAACTCTTACCACCACCACCAGAAATTCGCTGAGTAAATACAACAAAGGGAGGAGAAACATTTGTCATAGAAGTTGGGGCGAAGGCGAAGAATTTGTTTTGTAACTCTATTGTACATTCGTACAAAACAATTGAAGACTTTCACGACAATATTCTAAGCAGAGTCTTCGCAAGGGATGGTGATGGAAGAGAAATTATGAACATTGCGAAGATTTCTCCACTAAAAGAATGGCAAAAGAAGATTATTTCTTTCACTGCAAAAGAAGTACCTGAGGGAGGAGAAATGCACGATAATCCATTAGTGGTGAGATTGGAGATTAACCCAAATCCTAAAGATGATGAAGATGATGAAGCAGAAGATTCATGGGCAATCAACAGAGTTGTAATTGATACTGGAAGTTCTGTAGATATTTTATTCTATCATGCTTATAAAATATGGGAGGGAAAGATGAAGATCTAATACCTTCAACCTACAAAATCTATGGTTTTAATGGTACTTAAAATAATCCTAAAGGAGAGATTACTATGCGAATTCCGTTGAAAGGGTTATCTTCTGAGATTCTATTTTGCATTGTTAATGTGTAGTCACCTTACAATGCTTTGATTATGCGACCTTGGTTTCATGGGATTATAGGTGTAGCCTCGACATTTCATCAATGCATCAAATTTCCTCATCCCAGTGTAGTTGGAGTCATAAAGGGAGATTGGGAAGAAGGAAAGAAATGCTATGAAATTGATGTAGAGTCCTGCGAAGAACGGGCTGCAAAGAAGGGGAATTGGAAAGGTAACATCATAAAGCAACAAAGAAGTGAAAGACTCATGGTGGATGCAATAGAGAAAAGAGAAGCAGAAATCTTTCAGAAAAGAAGAAGCAGCGAAGCTCTTGCAGAAGGTAATAAAATAACAACAACTGTGAAAAATACTGAGGCAGAGAAGAACAAAGGTAAGAAACTAGAAATGTGAATGTATTTGCTGATGTTATGACTGCAAAAATATAACTGAGAAGAAAAAGAAAGATGTATGGCTGATTTGTCGCAAAAATTTCAAAAAATATATTTTACTTAATGACAAAAATGAGATCAAGAAATTACAAGAGAGCTGAAATGAAAAATAAAAAATAGAATAATTCTTAGAATGGGGCGAACCTTTATGGCGTACACCCTAGTTCGCGAATGAAATTTCTCAAGAGGCGAATATAAGACCTAAAGTACAACATAGAAGGGGGTATATGTTGCATGGATCATGGATAAGGTCATACCGCTGCTGGAACCTGATTCATGGAGATTTGGGGTCAATGAAAGCCCATCCAGGAGAGGCACCTTGGATTCTCAACTTGAGAATATGACTAAGGTTGGGCGACTAAGGTAATAAGGACTCTCCTAAGGAGTGCATAGTTTGATCAAGGCGCCGAGGTATACGGTTGATCCAAGAGTGTCCGCGGGGTATGAAACTACGCTTGCCATTCTTGGCAAGTCTTGACTATGATGCACTCGGCCCGAAGAAAACCCCACTTAGGGTGCAGTCTCGTAACCATAAGCCATATAGGAAAAATGGATAAGAGGCTGCGAAAATAACTGGTTGTTGTCAAGACCGGGTGGGAGGAGCTAGTCTTGTATGGCAGGAAGTACGTCTCCTTGAAGGGGCAACCAGGGGGAATATAAGGGTGGCACCCTCCGTTAGGGAGCTAATAATTGTCTTAAGACGCAAATGTCATGAGGCTTTTTACTCACGGGAGTATCAAGGCTTGTCATATTTGTGCAACAATCCTGAAGAGGTAATAATACAAAAGATAAGATAAGACGAGGCCAATGGGTTTCTGCATGAAAGTGCAGAGATGTCCTGCGATTTCGTCGCAAGACGAAAATATCACGGGGATTTAGTTTCGCAAGAAAATTTAGGCCTATCATATTGTCGCAGCAAAAATGACAAAAGAACAAAAAGTTAAGGCAAGATCAATGGGTTTCTGCATGAAAGTGCAGATACGTCCTGCGATTTTGTCGCAATGACAAAAGGTGGAAAAATAAGACCTTTACTTAGGAAGGAAAAATAAGACCACATCAGAATACAAGGAAAAATGCAATTTTAAAATATGTGATTGCGAAATTAAGAAGAAATAATTGCGAGATTGTCGCAATAATCGTACTAAACAACAGTAACTTACTTAATCTCTCATTTGAACACAAATAACAGAGGAAAGTATGGGAATGCATAAAATGAGAATATGTTATTTGTCTCCATATGATAGATTTACGCTACTGGTTAATCATATTGCGAGAAAAAATTGTTTTTCTAACACATGCAGGAAGAAACAAAAGAAATATAACATGTATTATAAAGTAAAGAAGAGTATAGCATAACAATTATGATAACAATTATATATGATAATTATGATAACACATTCAGGAAGAAACAAAAGAAATAGAACATGTTTTTCCACATGAACTGTTAATTTGATAGAGTATTGACTTTCCCAGTCTTGTTATAGCTTACTTTCAACCTTTCAATCTGATAATTTTGCAATCACACGAAAACATTGGAATGGTCAGCAAAATTATATATGAGAATGAAAAGAATGTCGTTGCAGGATTTCCCACACTACACCATTGTTAAGATCTTGCTATAATCAACTCACAATTGAAGATTAAAAACGACACTTTATTATTTTGTTCTCAGAAATGTTTACAGAAATGGAAGAATTCAAGATTACAACTATTCTCTTTAAGTTTCTCTCTCCTCAAGACTTTCTTAACTCTCAAAAATACATCATCCTTTTCTGGACATATTGGGTCTCTATTTATAGGGCAGTTACATAATGGATGACACCTAAGTTTTCCTCTTATTTCGGATTTAATCTGCGATTGTATCGCGATGATCATTCTCGCAAGCTTTGTAACCATCGCGGGACAAACATGCTTTTCCCATGAATTCTTCCATCATAAGCTTTTACGTCCTTCTTTAAAATACTTTGTGATGCTCGAGAAATGTTATTAAAGAGTTTGCGGTGACATTCGCAGAAGTGTCGTTAATGTCGCAGAAATACCGTTGTAGCGATATTCTGGTCCTACATCTTGCCTGTTCTCATATCTTTTCTGCGAAGAAGAGAAGATCATGAGAACTTTCAAAATGCCATAACTACTCATCTTTTCAAACTTCTCTGTTCTGACACGTTTCTGTGTCCTTCGCCAGAGAAATCTTTTCTTATATAAATACTTCTTTCATTCCTTTATTTTCCTCTTTTACTTTCTTCTTCTTTCTCTCCATAACCTCTCTGCAAGTTTACTGTTCTTCCGCAGATTGCGCATTTGTTATTGCTGTGACTTCTTTCTTACCTTTCAACCTTCTCTTTCATTCCCATACTCTAAAAAATGGTTATTGCTGGTGCTAAAAATCTGGCTGCTTTTGGTTAGATGCGAGAAAAACTCAAAGGTAAAGGTTTTACTTTGTCCACCATTCCAGGACAAGATCCTAGATCCGAACTTTCTCTTAAATTATTTACCGATGATCAATGTTCTCGCGAGAAAATTATAATATCGCTAGGACAACTTGAAGTTGGTCTTCCCATTCCTCTCTATGATCCGAAGCTTTCACTATTCTATGAAATAATTTCTGACGAAAGGTTTTCGCGAGCGATATATCAATTGGGTGGAGATTGTATTCGATTGCTGCTTGAATATGCTTCTCGCGGTGCTGATAAAGGATCTCGCTACCCTGAAGCTGCGAATAATCCTCAATTTAAAGATGTTCCTATTGCCTCTGCAGATTATATTGTAGATAAATTTTTTTGAAAATTACAAAATAGTCCCTATGAAGAGGGATAGCACTTGCTGGGGTGTCCGCTTGAAGAAAGAAAAGATCGTTTATGATAAGGATCTTATGCTAGACATTGATTGGCATACACCTACTAATCAAGGACCTCGCCACTCCAGTGATGATAAGTGGTTTATTTTTTCATTATGTCTTGAAGGTTCTTATATTTCTGATTCTCGCGAATTACCCGCGAATCTTTCAGAATATCAACCTTGGGTCTTCAACTGGCCTGAAAGAACTAAAGAGGTATAATCTCTATGATCTTTTGTATAATTATTATTCATTATCTTCCTCATGTTTTTATATTTTCGCTAATTACTTCAATTTTTTCCAGATTGACAGGATGAAACTCAGCTATCAGGATTTTAGGAAACCCAGCACTTTCTTAGCTCTTAAATCTTTCACGGATGAAGTAAGAAATATCTCCTCATAAATTTTAACAATATATTATTGCCCCTATTTCTTATCTTCATATGTGCTCGCAGGAAATCGAAGAACTAGAACCAATAAAACCCGCGAGAACTAAGGAGAAATCTTCAAAGGAAAAATCTAATGTTCCTCCCAAAGGGAAGTCTTCTGCCCCTCGCGGTGAAGAATCTGGCGATCCTCCCTTGAAGAGAAGGAAAACCCAATCCTCTTCTTGTTCAACTCTTCAACCCATTCCAGAAAATCCAAGTGTTGATTTGGATAAAGACAATAATGATGAGGATTTCAATGATAACAGCTTCCCTTCTATAAAGAATTCTTCTTCTTCTGATTCTTCGATGGCTCATTTATCTAAAAAATTTGGAGATATTACCCACGGTATAACTTGTAATTATGAAGATGAAGTTATTAGTAAGACATCCCAGGCTCTCGCCAAAGTATGCGATGCTCCCTTACTGGTAGACAATGATTCTCTCCAAGGAATCTCAAGATCGTTGACTCCCAGTCTCTTAAATTCTCTTGGTACCCTGGTATGTTTTTATTTATTCAACTTGTTTATGTATTTATTCCATCGCCAAATCTTAACTTATATTATTATTTCGTGGGTTGGAAGAGCTTCCTTTGCTGTTGCCTCTGATTTGGATAAAAGACGCGTTAATTATGAAAAGAAAGCTGCTAAATTTCGCCAGGATAAGGAAAAATTAGAATTTGAAGTTTCTGAGCTTCGCAAGAAGAATAAACAGTTGGAGGCCGAAGCTTCAGTTGATAAGCAAAAGATCTCTGATCTTGACAAAGTTAACCAGCAGCTCTATGGTATAATTTATTTCCATTCTCTCTTAATTCTTCTTACTCTATTACAGCTTATTCAAGCAAGCCATTTTTAATTTGCAGATGTTTATGGTCTTACTGATGAGGCTACATTCTTCCAATCCTTTCTTGAACCTGTAGATGATAATACCCTTCTTGCTTGCCTTAATAGTTCTTTAAGTAACTTCTCAAATGATAGGATTAAATCTCTCTCTATTGATTAGCTTAAATCCAAACTTAATCTCTTAAAAATTGAACATAGGTTCAATTTAAATTTAACCAACAAGTTTAAGAACCTTTATCTTAGTTCAAAGAAAGAAGTGAATAGATTAAGAAAAAGCAATAGTGATCTTATTGATGAGAAGGATCTTGTTGTTAAAAATGTCTCCAAGGCCCTAGAAAACTTTCATAAAACTCTTCATAATGTTCAAACGGAAAGAGATAAACTTATCCGCGAGAATGAAGATCTTCTTGCGAGGGAAACTCAAGTTCGATCTCGTCTCCTTATTAATAGAGATGATGAGTTTGCTTGGGCTGCGAAGATTCTTGATAATGCTAGAAATGATTTAGGTGTAAGTGTTAGTCTTCATGCTGATCAAGCGGCTTTAATTAAAGACATGATTTCTGAAAGAGAAGGTTATCACTCTTATGATTTCACTGAATTATTTCCTAATTGAATCATCCTTATATGTATTAACTTTGTTATCATTTGCTCGCAGCATCCGAAGAGAACTATCGTAAAAGATTTGATGATTTAGAAGAAGAGAAAAGCCAACTCGCTGGAAATCTATCCTCTCGCAATGAAAAGTATTCTAGATTGAAGGAAAAATTGAAAATCTCATCTTAAAATTTTAGTAACGCCCTTATCCGTGTTCGTAATAACGTTGTTAAACTAGTCTGTGATGATCATGGTATTCCTCATTCTACATACCCCGATCTTGCAAAGGAGATTCCAGCTGATTCCCCAAATTTAGTTATCTCTGATAGCGAAGCTGAGGAGTCTAGCGATGATGATAATGATGAAGAACTATCTGGCGAGGAAGAGAAATCTGACGTAGATAGAGATAATAATGACAATGATGAAGAAGAGAAATCTGGTAATGAGGAGAAATCTGAAAAAGAAAAGAGCTCTGATGAAGGTGGTGATGGATCTACTTAGTCTTGTTTCTTCTTTTTTTCTTCATTGTAAATTTTGTACATTTATTTTTTGCTTCTCGTAACATTGCTGCGAGCTTCTCCAACTTGATGTGTAAACTTCTTTTGCTTTTATCTTTACGAATTAGAAAACAATTCTTTTTTTGCAACATAATCAATCAATCATAATTATTATCCTTTAATTATTTGTATAAATGTATCATCTATGCAATTTTATCATATGATGGATGAATAATAATTTCATCACTCTATGCATTCCCATACTTGCCTCTATTATTCATCTGCAATATGAAAAAATTGAATAGAGATTAGATATTAGTTGTGAATCAAATTAAATTTGCCTCAATATCGGCGATGTTATCGCTAGCAATAACTGCACAACTTTATGATTTATGCGTAGAATCGCAAATCTCATAAATTCTGCGAGCATTATCACAATAATCTTATGGTCTTATTATGCCTTCCTAATTAAAGGTCTTATTTTGCCACATTTTTTCTTTCTGCGAAAAAATCGCAGGACGTCTTTACATTTGCATGTATTGACCCATTGATCTTGTCTTATCAATTTTTTCAACATCTCTGCGACAATATGATAAGTATAAACTCTCTTGCAAGAGTTAAACCTTATGACATTGTCGTCTTGTGATGAAATCGCAGGACGTTTTTACACTTGTTAAATGTAAAAACCCATTGATCTCATCTTAACTTTTATCTTTTGGCTTGTTGCCTTTGTATAACTTTCGTCACGCGATAATATGACAGGCCTAAATGTTCTTGCGATCATAAAGCCCCATGACATTGCCGTCTTTAGACACTTATTAGCTCCCTAATGGAGGGTGCCGCCCTTATCTTCCCACCTGTTTCCCCTTCAAGGAGGGAACATCGGCCATACAAGACTAGCTCCTCCCATCCATATTTTCCAACAACCAGCAGTTTTCACAGCCTCTTGTCCTTTATGCCTATATGGCTTATAGTTACAAGACTTCACCCTAAGTGGGGTTTTCTTCAGGACAAGTGCATCATATCCAAGACTTACCAAGAATGGCCAGGGTAGTTTCGTACGCCCCGGGAACCCTTGGCTCAACCGTGTACCTCGGCGCCTTGGTCATACTTTTCACTTCTTAGAAGAGATTCTCAGTCGTCCAACCAGGGTATAACCTTATATAGTTGGAAATCTAAGATCTCTCTCCTGGATAGGTTTTCTTTAACCCCAACATCTTCATGAATCAGGTTCCAGCAGCGGTATAACCTTATCCCTGAGTCATGTAAAGAGATACCCCCTTATATGATGCATTATTAGGTATTACATTTGCCTCTTGCGAAATTGTCCGCGAACTAAGGTGCTTGCCATAAAGGTTCGTCTCATTCTATTAATCTCTGCGAATTTTTTTTCGCGTTTCTCGCGAGTATTGTAACTCTGATAAAATTTCATTTCTTTGATTTTCTTGTAAAATTTTGCAATTCTTTCAAACAGAGTACTCTTTTCAATTGTATTTTCTTCAAACAAATTCTGCGTAAGCTTCTTTAAATTTCATCATTTTACCTTTCTACTTACTATTTTCTGGTTCTGCTTTTCTTCTATGTTTTGCTGTTTTTTCTTTATCTGCGAGTCGCTCGTCATCATCTTCCTCTCGCTGCTCTATTGAATCAATCATCAATCTTTCACATCTCTGTCGTTTCTTGATATTGTACTTCCAATTGGCCTTCTTCTCAGCTCTTTCCTCACAAGATTTTATATCAATCTCATAACATTTCTTGCTTTCTCCCCAATCTCCCTTAATAACTCCAACACCATTAGGATGGGGAAATTTAATACACTGGTGGAAACTAAATGCTACACCTAATATCCCATGTATCCAAGGTCGACCAATCAGGGCATTGTAAGGTGATTCAATGTCAACAACACAAAACAAGATCGTGGAAGTTATCCCTTTCAATGGAATCAGCATTTCAATTTCCCCTTTGGGTTTATTGGCAGTACCATTAAAACCATAGATTTTATATGTTGATGGAATTAGATCCTCGTCTCTTCCACCCATGGTCTTATAGGTATGATAAAATAGTATGTCAACTGAGCTTCCTGTGTATATTAGAACTCTATTGATAGCCCAAGAATCTTCACTTTCATCATCATTTTCTTCATCTTCTTCTCCTATTTGCTTTGGATTTATCTCTAATCTTACCACCAATGGGTTATCATGCTGCTCGCCAGGTTCTGGTGCTTCTTGTGCAGTGAAAGATATAATTTGTTTCTGCCATTCTTCTAATGGCGAGGCTCTCGCGATATTCATTATCTCTCTTCCATCTGTGTCTCTCGCGAAGACTCTTCTTAGAACATTATCATGGAAATCCTCTATAGTTCTATGTGAATGTACAATGGAATTACAAAACAAATTCTTTGCTTTAGCCCCAACTTCTATTACGAATGATTCTGCTCCATTTACAGTATTTACCCTGCGAATTTCTGGTGCTGGAGGAAATCGCTGAGATTGTGGATGTCCTACTAAAAAGTGGTTTAGCTTTCCTTGGTCGATCATCCTTAAAATTATTCTCTTGACATTCCTGCAATCATTTACTGTGTGACCATGAAAGTGATGGTAAGGACAAAATTCTTGACTATGATTATTATGATGTGGTTCTTTTCCCATATTCCATGGAGATGGTATATTTTCCATCAAAATAATAGCTTCCCAGATTTTTTTTATACTAGCGATTATAGGCGGTATTTAATTTCTTCCCATACTATTTTCTGATTACTTTGGCTTCTGAAATTGTTTTGCCTCTGTCCACCATAAGTTTCTTGCGGCTGATCAAGCCTTTGAATCTTATTATTCCCACCGCGATTGTAATAATTCTTCTCCCTTTCATATTCTTCTTGATCTCGACTGCCCATAGCTACCAACTTTTGCTGGTTATCACTCTCCACTTTCTCTTGTTGTGTTTGCGAGCTACTCGCCACATTGTTAATCATTTTAGGAAGTAAACTCCCATTTGCTGCTGCTAAATTGGTATTCGCGATTGGATATGATTCCATCTCATTTTGTTTATTCTCCAAAGAAATGTACTCTTCTTGTAGTTCTCGTAGTTCAGTCATAATGATTGTATTCTTGACTCTGAAAATTTATATGTACAGCAGATTGGTCGCGAACATTGCATTGATAAAAGACAAGATAAGATATCTCTCGTCTACTCTTCCTTCCATCTCACTGCACATTATCTTCCATCTTATGGTTAAATGTTTTAGACTCTCGCCAACCCTCTGTTTTAACCTAAATACATCTTCAATACCTGGCCGCGATGAATTTTTGCTTATATATGCTCCCAGAAATGTAGCTTGTAAATGATCAAAAGAAGTTATAGTATTTTTTGGCAATCCCTCAAACCATTTTAGCGCCTCGCCAGTAAAGCTAGATGAAAAATACTTGCATAATACAGCATCATGATTCTCGCATTGTAGCATACATCTAACATAAGCCTTAACATGTTGTATGGCACAGGTAGTTCCATCAATAATGCTGGTAAATTGCACTTTGGAGGTATTCCTCTTAACTGTACTTCTTGAGTGAATGGAGTTCTCGCAGCTTCTTCAATATCTTCATCAAGTTTCCTTCTACCTCCTTCTCTTCTGTTATTTATTATTCCCCTCATCTCTGCTAATTCTCTTAAAATTTGCTCATTCGTTTTAATGTAGCTTCCCTTCTCCTGCGTTCATGTACCTCTTGTATTGCGAGATGCTATGTGTATTCATCTACACCCATATTCCTTCTTCTGCGATCTTCTGCTTCACCTTCTTCTTGCAATCGCAGATGTAATTCTCTGCGAATTTATTCATTTCTCTTCGCTGTCTTTCTATTCTCCTTTGTATTCTATCATACTCTTCCTGGATATTATTATTATAGCGATTTTGTGTACGTCTCCTTTCTCGATTTTTATGGTTATTATGTCGTACTGCCTCTTGGAATTCTTGTTCTTCTACTTCTGCCCTTAATGTTTCTCTCTCGCAAGCTAGTCGTGCTTGTTCAGCATAATGTCTCTCAATTTATTCCTTAATTATTCTTCGATTTCTCTGGATCTCTCGCCCATGTAATATCCTCCTACCTTCTTCTGGATTATCTTCATCATTTTGGTTGTCAAGACCCTCTTGATTTCTGTTGTTAAGTCTATTACCTCTTCTTCTCTATGACGTTGCTCTTCATTTAGATTTTGCATTTCCTCTTGGATATTTCCTCTAGCATTTATTATTGGGGAATTTCGCCTTAATTCTTCTCTTAATGATCTTGAATTCGATCTAACAGTACTTCTTGATCTTCTATTTTGTAACCTCAAATTCTCCATTCTCAACTCGTGATTTTGTCTTGTTAAATTAGCACGCTCTTCTACCTCTAATCTTCTTTCCTCTTGTATTCTTTGTCTTGGATCACCTGCTGTTTCATTTTCGCCTTCTCCATGAATTAATCCTTCAACCGTTCCTTGATTTCTTTCTTCTCTTCTTTCGTCTATTAATTGTTGATCTTCTACATCTTCCATCGAATCCGATCTCCAAGTATGCACACTCACTCTATCATAATCCACATTTCTATTTTGTATCGATGTTTGTTGATTCGGTTGTGGAATTTGATCTTCTCCTTCAATCCTTGTTCTATTTCTTCTTGTTCTTATCCTTAAAGATTCTCCTAATTCATTTGTTTCTCCTCCTGCAAGTCTTTTACTCCTCCTTACAGTTGTTGGTGGTTCTGATGTATTTCTTCTTCTTCTAGCCATTTCTTCAACTCTAACAATTTCTTCAAATCTTCAAATTGTAATTAGAGATTTTTTAGCTTGATTCTCCCTGTTTCGGGCGCCAAAATGTAGTTGCAGGATTTCCCACACTACACCCTTGTTAAGATTTTGTTATAATCAACTCACAATTGAAGATTAAAAATGACACTTTATTATTTTGTTCTCAGAAATGTTTACAGAAATGGAAGAATTCAAGATTACAACTATTCTCTTGAAGTTTCTCTCTCCTCAAGACTTTCTTAACTCTAAAAAATACATCATCCTTTTCTGGACATATTGGGTCTCTATTTATAGGGTAGTTACATAATGGATGACAGCTAAGTTTTCCTCTTATTTCGGATTTAATCTGCGATTGTATCGCGATGATCATTCTCGCAAGCTTTGTAACCATCGCGGGACAAACATGCTTTTCCCATGAATTCTTCCATCATCAGCTTTTACGTCCTTCTTTAAAATACTTTGTGACGCTCGCGAAATGTTATTAAAGAGTTTGCGGTGACATTCGCAGAAATACCATTGTAGCGATATTCTGGTCCTACAAAGAATAACAACTCAAATGAAGTTTGGAAATACACCTCTGCTTCCATTTCCGACCAGCTGAATACCCATGGTTGATACACTACGAGATTCGCAGGCAAAACATGAAATCCGGAGATATACGGACCCTTTAGGATTAAAGGGAAGATACACCACTTATCATCGTTGGAATAATGTGGGGTTGTATTATTTCCAGGATGCCAATCAATATCTTGCATAAGTATCATGTCATCAGCAACATCATCCTTCTTCTTTAAACGAACGCCCCAACAAGTATTATCTCTCTTCATGGGAATTATCTCATAATTCGCAAAGAAATTTTCTACAGTATACTTAGAAGAAACAATTTCAACTCCAGCGAATTTAGGGTTTTTAACTTTTGAGGGATAAAGAGATCCCTTACCATCACCACGATTGGCGAGATCGAGCATTAGACAAATGCAATCCCCGCTCAATTGATATACTTCTCGCGAAACTTCACCTGGGAAAGTATTTCATAAAATAAGGGAAGTTCAGGATCATAAGGGGAATGGGAAGACCAACGAGAAGCTGACCTAGCGAGACTATGATCTTCTCATGATTGCAAGGATAATCAAACAATAAATTAATAGAAAGCTCAGATTTAGGGCTTTGACTAGGGATGGGAGATAAAGTAAAACCTTTAGTTTGAAGTTTCTTTTGAGCTTCTTCAAAGGCAATCTCATTTTTACGACCAGATGGAGGCATCTTCAGTATGGGAATGAAGGAATAAGGAGCGAAAGATGAAGAATGAAAATTTGCAGTAGCAGAAGCGAAACTTGCGGAGGAATAGTGAAATTGCAGAGAAAATAAGAGAGAAGGTAAAAAGAAGAGAAGAAAAGAATAAGAAGAGTATATATAAGAGAGTAAAAATTCTCGAAAAGATAAGTGCATTCAATGTGAAGAGTAGACATGAGCGGTTAAAAAGAAGCGGTTAAAAAAGACGTGTCAAGAAATGAATAGAAGAGGGGATACGTGTAATAAAGTTTGCGCAAAGTACGGAATTATGACAGTACAGAAATACTTGAAAAGATAAGCAGTTGCGGAATTCTGAAGTACAAATTCTCATGACATTATCCCCTTCACAAAGAAGACATGATAAGAGGCAAGATGTAGGATCACAATATCGCAACAATAACGTTCCTGTGAAACCTTCATCTACAACGTTGCGAGACTGTCGCAGACAAATAACAAAGATGACATAACAAGTGACATCAGCTCAAACATGATAAAAGTGTGATGATCTTGAGAAATTTAGAGAGTTTACGAAGAATAACATCAAAAGCTTGCGAGAACATCGCAAGTCAGATCCGAAGCTAAATGACAGATTAGCTGTCATCCACTATGTAATTCCCTATATAAAGAGTTGAACATGCGTAAGGGAGAGAGATCTTTTTCGAGCGTTGAGTAAGTCATTAGGAGAAAGAAAGTCCATAGCAGTTTTTAATTTCTTAGCTTCATTTCTTTCCTTTCTTGTAAAATTTGTGAGATTAATCAATAAAGATTGTGATTGTTCATCCAAAAATGACTTGATTGTATGAATTCTTATGAGGGGTGTAGTGTGGTATTTCCTGCAACTACACACAACATCATCCTTCTTCAAACGAACGCCCCAACAAGTATTATCTTTCTTCATAGGAATTATCTCATAACTCACAAATAAGTTTTCTATAGTATACTTCGTAGAAACAATCGCAACGTCAGCGAACCTAGGATCTTTAACTTTTGAGGGATAAAGAGATCCCTTACCAGCACCACGATTGGTGAACTCGAGCATTAGACGAATGCAATCTCCGCTCAATTGATATATTGCTCGCGAAAACTTCGTGTGGGAAAGTATTTCAAAAAATAAGGGAAGTTCGGGATCATAAAGGGGAATGGGAAGGCCAGCGAGAAGCTCACCTAGCGAGACTATGATCTTTTCATAATTGCAAGGATGATCAGAAAATAGCTTGGCCAAAATATTAGATTTAGTGTTTTGACCAGGAATGGGAGGTAAGGTAAAACCTCTAGTTAGAAATTTCTTTCGAGTTTCTTCAAAGATAACTTCATTCTTACGACCAGCTGGAGGAATCTTCAGTATGGGAATGAAAGAATGAGGAACGAAAGATAAAGAATGAAAATTTGCAGTAGCAGAAGCGAAACTTGCAGAGAAACAATGAAATTGCAAAGAAAATAAGAGTGAAGGTAAAAAGAAGAGAAGAAAAGAATAAGAAGAGTATATATAAGAGAGTAGAAATTCTCGAGAAGATAAGTGCATTCAATGCGAAGAGTAGACATGAGCGGTTAAGAAGCAGCAGTTAAAAAAGAAGTGTCAAGAGATGAATAGAAGAGGGGATATATATAATAAAGTTTGCGCAAAGTACGGAATCGTGACAGTACATAAATACTTGGAAAGATAAGAAGTTGCGGCATTTTGAAATACAAATTCTCATGACGTTCTCATCAACAACGTTGCGAAGTCGTCGCAGATAAACAACAAAGGTGACATAACAAGTGACGTCATCTCAAACATGAGAAAAGTGTGATGTTCTCGCGAAAGATAGTGAGTTTCCGAGGATTAACATTTAAAGCTTGCGAGAACATCGTAAGTCAGATCCAAAATTAAAGGACAGATTAGCTGTCATCCATTATGTAATTTCCTATATAAAGAGCCGAGCAGGCTTAAGAGAAGAGAGATCATTTTTGAGTATTGAGAAAGTCATTAAGAGTGAAAAAGTCCATAGCAGTTGTTAATTTCTTAATTTCATTTCTTTCCTTTCTTGTAGAATTTGTGATATTAATCAATAAAAATTGTGATTGTTCATCTTAAAATGACTTGATTGTATGAATTCTTGTGAGGGGTGTAGCATGGGATTTCCTGCAACTACAATTTCCATGGAGTTCTTGAGCTTAACAACACTTTCTATCATAGTCCGAGACCTTATCCATGATATACTAGAAATCAAAACTTATAGTTTTGATCACTAACATTGACAAACATGCTTGAGATAGAAACACATGTGAGTTCGACCGAGAAACGCTCTAACAATCTCCCCCTTTGTCAATTTTAGTGAAAAAACTATCAATACATATGGAATATAAAAAATATATAAATAAACTTTTTAGATCCTATTCCACATGTCTAATCTTCAACATTACTCCAAATCTTCGTCACATCCAAGTACTCCAATGAACTCAAAGGTTGTAAGTTTAGCATCATCGTTGTGGAAAATCCATAGCTATAACAACGAGAAAACAAGAGTTCTCAATCATTGTTATACAATGTCATAGTATCATTACACAACGTCAAAGTCCAATTGCATCACAACTTTAACAATAATACTATGGTGATATGTCACTCCCCCTTAGTCAATACTCCATCTCACATGGAAACCACTCCCCCTTACATAATGATCTGAAAACCATATGTATTTGTAGTGTGAACTACATATTAATTCTCCCCCTTTTTGTCAATAAAATTGGCAAAGGTACAAGAACGGGGTCCTAATGAAATTTTCGTAAGAGACGTTTCATGACTAAAGGTAAGTATATATCATCTTATTTAGATGCAATCATAAAGCTGAAGCTGCATGCATTCATTAAGGAGTCTATGAAGATACAATATGACCCCTATAATATTCCACAGCCACACTCCCCACAAAGATTTGGCAATCAATCACAAGTTTAATTAAGAATTCTCCCCCATAATATGTCATTCGCGAAGGAACAACAAGAGCGACCTTAATTTCAAAAGAAAAGAAGGATTTCTTTGGACAACAAATCACATACAATTATGAATTTGAATCCAAAAATATTCAATTACAAAAGTAACCGAATATGCTCAACATTAGTAAACATATGGAGACTTAAAAACTCAATTAGATTAATCATAAGAGAACCCATAATTAATCTTACCAGAATACATAATTAAACTAATCACAAAAGTAATCAATTTAATCGTTTATACTCACATAAGAAAACCTATGGAGTCATAACTAAATAACCAAACAGGATGATTAATTTAGTTCAAAATGCTCGACATAAAGTACCTTACGGAACACAACTAAGCTAATCACAAAAATAATCAACTTGGTTGTCTAGTGCTCAACATAAGACACATTACGGATCCTCGCATTAATACATGGATCAAGGAAGATCAATTACTGCGGAATACACAAGGATTCATTCTATGTTTTCATCACCACTTGCACAATGACATACAATAGACATAATCCTTGAATTACAAAAGATTTTAGTGGAAATTATATAAATATCCCTCATTTTCAATGGCTTCACAAATACCCTTATCCATCAATAAATATACCCTTCCGTTTCTATAAGAAAATACAATCGATCGTTTATACCTATTCTACCCTCACGGTATAACAGATTAGATCTAATATTATTCTCGACCACATAAAAATCTATCTTCTTCTTCCTGATGTTCTCGCTCTCCACCTCTCACGGACGACAGCTACCACCACCATCTTCATCGTCACCACCTCTATTTAAGTACCACCTACATTTCCGCCACCACTTTAGTAGCAGATTATTGTTCATCTCCTTCTTAATTTTTTTTCCTGTTTTCAGTATCAGATAAAATTCAGAGAGATCGAGAGTTTGGATTTTTAGGGTTGTCTTCTGATGGTTTTCGGTTATTTTACTAAAGATCTATTAGTGATTATGGTCTTGAATATTCTCCATGAAGATTAAATAGGTAAACTATCGACTGTGTTTAAACAAGTTTATATATCTTACGATTTTAATTTGGATTTTGATTCAATCAATTTTAACAAATCAGTTTCCAATTTTCGATAATTTCTATATGATTTGTGTATCAAATGTTTACCGCTGATGATTTAGTTGATTTATGTCCATCTTGTTTGATTTGATTTTGACAATGCTTTTGTTATATATATATATATATATATATATTAATAATGGTAAATGACTTGTTCCATTTAATACTGGTGGTGGTGGATATAACAGAGGTGATAATGGTTGAGATCGTGGTGTAGGAAGAGGTGTTTTGTTACAGTGGAGAAGATAGTTGTTCCTAAAAGATTTTACATTTTCCAAAGAAAACGAGAACAGTTTAACGGGTACCTTAGTAGCTTGAATCATAGATAGTAAATGATTATTGAGTTTCACATTTTAGTGGTGTACAATGGTTCTAATCAGAGCCTAAGAGCAGAATTAGGTTATACTTTTCCTTGGTTACGAGAAGTCATCAGTTTTAATAGTCTTGAACTTAATGTGTCACTGCAGTTTAATGGAATCCCTGGAAACGCACTATAGTTTTATTAGTTTGTAGTACTACCTTGTATTTAACTAATTTTTGTCTGTATGTATATGTTCTAGTTGTGAATATAGTTGTTTAGCTATGGTTGCAGGTGGAATTTTGCTGTTTACTCACTATTATGTAGACATGCAAAAATGAATATACTATTCCAAGCCAACACCACTAAGATGAGCATGCAGTTAACAAGGTACAGACGTCAGATATTCCATGAGAAATATTTTGCCGTTAAGACTAAGAGATGGTTTTTGACGGTGATGAGAAGTTAACAAGGTATGATTCCGATTCTTATTTTAGCAATTTAATCTTGTTAGAAATGACATGCTTGTGAAATTGGTCTGATGCCTAGTTGTTAGTCATAGTTGGATCAACTTTGGTTGTTGATACAAGATTTTGGTATCAACTTTGCTTATTGACATGAGATTTTGAGTTCTAGTAGCGGTGTGCTTGGTGAAGACATTATATCGTCTGGTAACGGAAGTTCTCTTACTGACAAGCACCATAAGAGATAGTAATCCACTCTTTGATCATTGTATTACGGTGGGAGGAAAATTAATGGTGATATTGGTGGCGGCGATGAAGGTGGTATGTATTTCAATCTATCACTGTTCACCACTACTAAAGATACAACATTTATTATTCAACAATAGAAGTATTACAATACTGTTGATATTTTGTTTCATGGTCGAAAAATCTGTGGACTTCAATTTTTATGGGATCAACTATTGTTGTTGACGCCGTTTTTATGGATCAACTACTGTTGTTGATCCCATTTATGGGATCAACTCATGTTGTTCACAGAATTTTCTATGGGATCTATTACTAAGTCTTATTGTTGACAACATTTCCTTGGATTAGTATAGTCATGTTTGTAGTTTAAATCATGTTTGTTAAAAAAATGGCTTAATATCATGTTTGTATGTGACTTTGTGTTTGTGTATTGTTGTTCAACTGATGGTAGTGGTGGTGTGTTGGATTTTATAGATGTAAATCCTTCAAATGTTGAATTTGTGGTGCAATGGTAGCATGACTGACTCCACAATATTTTTTATGGGATCAACTACTAACTCATATTGTTTGATGTGGTGATAGATGATGTTATAGTGGAGATGATGGTAGTGGTGGTTGTGAAGGTGCTGGTGGTGGCTTTTGTTGGGATGGTGGAATCAACAATGGAGATTGACTTATTTTGCAACAATTTTGGCTTTAGGAGCAGATTTGGGAACTACTACATTGGGGATTATGTATGTATCAGGTACTGAAATCACCAACAATGCATGATATTAATAATTTATGGGATCAACTATTGTTGTTGATCCAATAAATGGGATCAACTCCTGTTGTTGACTCCATTTTTATGGGATCAACTACTATTGTTGATAGCATCTCCTTGGATTAGTATAATTATGCCTGTAGGTTAAATGCTTTGATTTTTATAGATGTAAATTCTTTAAAATGTTGAATTTGTGGTGCAATGGTAGCATGATTGATTCCACGTCAGATGATGCATGTTCGACTCACGCCAAATTCACTCATTCATATATGTAATTTTGTATCAAACTTTGGTTGTTGTGGGCCATATATGGTTGTTCTAGAGGTTATATTTTACAATAGTCAGATAACGATTTGGATTTTTAGATTTTTGATTCACTGCTCTAGCACGAAAGGGCTTGACATGTTGAAGTTGATTCACTACATCTTTTTTTGCATCTTTTTTAGATTTCATACTTGCTGGATGTTTCTTTTTTTTTATGCTTTTTGGTTTGGATTTGTTATGTTTTGTAATGAAATACATTCTGATTTGTTGTTATGAATGCTATTCTTGTGTTTCTTAAGGATATGTCAGTTTGCAGGTTCCGGGTTTATTGGTTTTTACAGGAAACATACTTATATAAATATGTTGATCTTATTTATTATTGATCAACTTTAATTGTTGATCCCACTTAAAGGGATCAACTTTTGTTGTTGACCCATTCACTGGGATCAACTTTAATTGTTGACACAATAAAAGAACTAGAATATGTATTAGTAAAGTTATTTTTGAACTTCTATTTTTTGGATCAACTTCGGTTGTTGACGCCAAATTTTGATAGCGGCGGTGGTGGTGGCGGCGGTGGCGGAAACAGCGGCGGCGGTAGCGGTGACATCAATGATAATAGTGGTGATGGTGGTGAAATATTAGTGGCGGTGGTGAAATATTAGTGGTAGTTGTAGTTAGTAAGTGCTGGTGGTGGATTGGTGGTAGTGGTGGAATAGTGGTAGTGGTAGTGGCTGTAAACTAAGAAAAAAATTGTTAATGGATAAGGATAAGGTTTGTAAATGAAAATAATTATAAGTGAGGGTATTAATGTAATCTATTTATTAATTGATAATGTTTTTAAATGATAGGGGTATATTTATTGTTGTATAAGGGTATATTTGTTGGGTGTCAAAAATAGGGGTATTTAATTAATGTACCCAAGATTTTAACCTATCTTCCATCAAAAATTGACCTAATAGGCTTAACTTTTGTATTTGTCAAAAGTCCATTCATTATTTCAATAACATTTCTTAGTTTATAGAGATGAGTTCACAAACATCGTTTTTAGACATAACCTACTCAAGTTCGCGGACTGAGTTTGCGGACTTAAGTTTTCGGATGGATTTCACAAACTCCAGCAGAAATTCTCGGGTTGGAGAACTTCGCGAGTTCGCGGACTGAAGCTCACACACTTCTCCGGTTCTCTTGATCAACAAAGTTCGCAAATTTTGGTTCAAGGAATAAGGACTTATACACATATGTGTTTCCATAACAATGCTTATATCCTCCATTGGTTATATTGTCAAAACTCTCATTTCAATCATTGAAACATTCTTAGAGGAAGTTATATAGTTGTTATTAACAAACCATTTTTCGTCAGAGCAATTTTAAAAGTGATTGAAACTTAACATGACTTTTGTCACTAGGTAAAGATGAACTTGGCTAAAGCGAAAGCTTTACCAACACATATTTCAAGAAATAGATAGGCGATGTATACTCGGCTCAAAATACCACATGTGTATAATCTTAGTATATATAGTAAAACGACTTTTACCTCGAGATAAGAGATAGAGTAGATAGACTTTTGAGTCATAGATAAGTTCAAGTCTCCACATACCTTTTAGTCGATGAAGATCCACCAGTTCCTTGAGTAGTCCTTTGGCTTGTATGATGATTTCCATGGAGTTCTTGAGATCAACTACACTTTCTATCCTAGTCCGAGACCTTATCTATAGTTGACTAGAAATTAAGACTTATAGTTTTGATCACTAACATTGACAAACATGCTTGAGATAGCAACGCATGTGAGTTCGACTGAGCAACTCTCTAACAATCTCCCCTTTTGTCAATTTTAGTGACAAAACTATCAATACATATGGAATACAAAAAATATATAAATAAACTTTCTAGCTCCTATTACACATATCTAATCTTCAACGTTACTCAAAATATTCGTCACATCCAAGTACTCCAATGATCCCAAAGGTTGTAAGTTTAGCATCATCGTTGTTGAAAATCCATAGATATAACAACGAGAAAACAAGAGTTCTCAATCATTGTTATACAGTGTCATAGTATCATTACACAACATCAAAGTCCAATTGCATCACAACTTCAACAATAATACTATGGTTATATGTCACTCCCCCTTAGTCAATACTCCATATCACATGGAAACCACTCCCCCTTACATAATCATCCAAAAACCATATGTATTTGTAGTGTGAACTACATATTAATTCTCACCCTTTTTGTCAATAAAATTGGCAAAAGTACAAGAACGGGATCATAATGAAATTTCCGTAAGAGACGTTTCATGACCAAAGGTAAGTATATATAATCTTATTTAGATGAAATCATAAAGCCGAAGATAAATGCATTCATCAAGGAGTCTATGAAGATACAAGATGACCCCTATAATATTCCACAAACCCACTCCCCACAAAGATTTGGAAGTTAAGCATAATTTCAATTAAGAACTCTCCTCCATAATATGTCATTCCCGAAGGAACAACAAGAATGACTTTAATTTCAAAAGAAAAGAAGGATTTCTTTAGATAACAAATCACATACAAGTATGAATTTGAATCCAAAAATATTCAATTAAAAAAGTAACCGAATATGCTCAACATAAGTAAACTCATGGAGACTTAAAAACTCAATTAGATTAATCACAAGAGAACCCATAATTAATTTAACCGGAATACACAATTAAACTAATCACAAAAGTAATCAATTTAATCGTTTATACTCACATAAGAAAACCTATGGAGTCATAACTAAATAACCAAACAGGATGATTAATTTAGTTCAAAATGCTCGACAAAAAGTACCTTACGGTACACAACTAAGCTATTCACAAAAATAATCAACTTGGTTGTCTAGTGCTCAACATAAGACACATTACAGAGCCTTACAGTAATACATGGATCAGGGAAGATTAATTACTGCGGAATACACAAGGATTCATTCTATGTTTCCATCACCATTTGCACAATGACATACAATAAACATAATCCTTGAATTACAAAAGATTTCAACCTATCTTCCATCATAAATTGACATAATAGGATTAAATTTTGTATTTGTCAAAAGTCCATACATTCTTTCATCAATACTTTCATACCAACACATGAACGACTTTACTTTTGACAAAGTATGGGACAATCAAGTTCACGGATGTAAACATACATATCCCATAACAATATTGTAATATATAAAACCATAAACATTAATACTGCAAAAATCATCTTCCAAACAAGTTTAGAATTTAAACAACTATGTCTAAAAACATGAAGATGAAAACGTTGGACGTAGATATGTGTAATCACAATAATGGATATTCCAATCTCTAGTTATTCTTTTAAACAACACAAGAAAAATATAAGATTTACTAGGCAACCAAAATAAAAACAGACTAAATTGAAAACACTTCAATGCAAAAACCGAACACAAGCTGAAGTCGTATAGACCCTTTTGGATTCCCATGAGTCTTGAGATCGTTGAATCTTGTGACCAACAGCATCTACTGCAACTTCCGAAAAGATGTCTTCATTAAGAAGGACTTTGACTTGTGTTTTCAAGAGATCAAGGTCAAAAGTAACCTTTTCCATCACAATGTTTAACACATCAAGACTTTTCAAAGTATCATCAAGTTGCAGTTTTTGTTCCTTGTAATATTTAAGAAAGTCATGAACCACTTCAGCAAATATCATATCCCCATTTTCAATATTCTCATATGAGTACGCAGTAACATGAGGCATTGGGATGATCATCTTGGACAAGGGTTCTCTTCTTCCTTCCTTTGGACTCAAAACCAATACCTTTAGCAAGAAATCCTCTAGAAAAACCACACGCTCGTGATGAATAAGACATTTCTTGATAAAACAAAAATAACCTTGAGTTCATACGCGACCCATAGGTTTGGTATTTAAAGGTTTCTTAGGGAGGAAGACTATTTAGGGTTTTCAGACTGTCGACTCGAAATGGTAACCCGCGTACACATTTGAAAACAGTACACCCCACAAGAATAAGAAGGCAAGAAAAGAAAACAACATAACTATAAGTACAAACAATACTTAGGCAAACTTGTGTGTAGTAAAAAGTTTATCTATGGACGATAATAAAAAATCTTAACTTAACAAAAACAATTTTGCCATTAGTATACCTATATTTAACACATCTTGCTCAACATGATTTTTATGAGCAAGTTCTTAACCCTTATGATTAATTAGCACAAGTATGATCTCTAAGATCATTAGATGAATTGTGTTTATGATCAATTCTCTTTTTCCTTCTTAACTTAGAGAGGGAACCCTTTTGATTCGAGAAATTATCATAAAACTTAGTGTCATCAAAATATGAGATATAGTTTGAATTCTTACCAGAAGAGTCTTGACTTGAGGAGGATGGCAACCTATTGAAAAATTCTTTGTATCCTTGAATTATCTCTATCAGGTTACTTCTCATATCAACAATTTTTCTTCTTTCTCCTGGAATTTCTTTCATACCAAGGGAACCGTTGTTTTCAAAGAAAACTACTTGATCTTTCCTTAGATGATTCTTATTAAGTCTTATGTTCTGCTTACGAGCATTTGAGGTATTGAAATGACCTTCCTGGTAACATACACAGGGTAAGTATGAAAACCAATGGGTTTAGACATACGAATGTCAGTTACACCTTTGAGGATTAAGTCTAAGGTGTGTTGAAGTTGAACAAGAGAATTTTTATTCAACTTAGAGTTTCGTTTTTGTTTAACAGAACCTTTTGCTTCGCAAAAAAAAACATACTTTCTAATCACATGGGTGATTAGGCAGTTTAGTATTAACATTCTCGTCAAGATATTTCTTCCTTCCATGTGGTGTGGAATTTCCTTGATTAGAGGATACTAACACATCTTCTTTCTTGATTGGAAGGGACTCCGAATTTAATTCTGGTGCTGGAGTATTTTCAGTTGTAGAAAAAGTAGTTAGTATATTGGACTGCTTAGAGCATCCTTGAATAGAGAGATTACTCAAGTGATGTTCTATTTCCAACGCTTCCTTTTTAAGGCTTGCCTCAAGAGTCATACATAAAGAATGATCTTCAGTATTTTCTTTGAATTCGCAGTCTCTTATTACACCAAGAAGAACATTGACATGTTGTTTCAACCGATTGAATCTATCATCTTGGATTTTAACAAGATTTAGAATCAAATCACTCTCTTTAGATTTTTCCCGTTTATTTTGAGAAATAGACTCTATTGAAGGGTAATCGGGACAGCACATGTCAGAACCTGTCTTCCTAGTTTGAACACAAGTTTCATCTATGTTCGAGATGGAAGAATCTTTCTCTTTAATAGAAACAGACGAGACATAGTATTTATTTCTAGAGACGCATATATCAGAGATACTACTCTTGTCCATAGAGTCAGATCGCTACAAACACATACTTGTAAGGTCTTGAACGTGTTTGACTGCTCTGATACCAATTGAAAAACAAGGGGTCTAAAAACCACACCCGATCTTTCGCTTAGAAATCTGTATGGACAAACTCCAATATACTTTATAGAGAATCAACTAGACAGTTAGACTCAATCAATATAAAAGTATATCAAAGAGTTTATATCTCTATCTCTCGATTTAAATCTTACTCAAGCAAACTGCGAGTCTCGATTAAATACAAGAGAGATAAATTTGGATGGTACCAAAGACCAATATCCAAGTGTCAATCAATTTAAATCAACAACCAAAAGGTCGGATATTCTAATTGATTGAACAACAACGCACAACCTGTATTATTTCAATTATAAAGATAAACAATATAATGCGGAAAATGAAATAACATAGACACCCGAATTTTGTTAACGAGGAAACCGCAAATGCAGAAAAACTCCGGAACCTAGTCCAGATTAAACATACATTGTATTAAGCCTCTAAAGACACTAGCCTACTCCAAGCTAACTTCGGTCTGGACTGTAGTTGAACCCCAATCAATCTCACACTAATCCAAGGTACTGTTATGCTTCTACACCTCTGATCCCAGCAGGATACTACGTACTTGATTCCCTTAGCTGATCTCACCCACAACTAAGAGTTGTTCCGTCTTTTGATAAATCAAGGTAAACAGGAACCAATTGATAAAACCAGACTTATATTCCCGAAGAAAATCTTAGTTTTATCAATCACCTTACAATAGTCATAATCGACGCATCGAAAAAAGATATTGTGGAATCACAAACGATGAGACGAAGATGTTTATGACTACTTTTATATCTTGCCTATCGGAGATAGAAATCTCAAGCCAATTATTACAATTATACTTGTACGATAGAAATAGCAAGATCAGATCACACAACTACGATAAAAGTAGTATTGGTCTGGATTCACAATCCCAATGAAGTCTTTAAGTCGTTAACCTGATTTAGAAGAAGAAACCAAAGGTTAAAGGAGGATCGACTCTAGCTTAGCACAACTAGTATCACACAGAATGTGTGGGGATTAGGTTTCCCAGTTGCTAGAGTTCTCCCTTATATAGTCTTTTAAATCAGGGTTTGCAATCAATATTAGCTTAGTAACAAAGCATTCAATATTCACCGTTAGATGAAAACCTGATCAGATTAAAGCTAATATTTATCAACCATTATAGTAATATTTAAGAACTCATCATTGATCTTTAGGATACCATCAAGAGTATCTGTATCATTTCAGTAGGCAAACGCCAACTGCTTCTGAATACAGTATAATTGTCTTCCAAGACGTAGAATATGGAACGTAAGATCTCCATTGATGTAGACTTGATCATATGAGTCACTTGATTCCCTTTTTGCTCCACCCATCCGATTTATAATTCTCTGTGAGAGAGTTTTGATGTCTTTCTCATCTTTAAATCTGTTTTTCAAAGCTTTTTCACAGAGCTTGATGATAAGATAGGGATAACCAAGATTTCTATGAAAACCTGTGACATTGATAGATTCGATGATCTTAATCATTTAATTGATAATCATTCTACATATATCAATTCGCTTCTTTCCTTCAAGAAGAAAGTAAATTAATTCAGCAAATTCTCTATTCCATGAGGAGGAATCTCTTGAACATGCAAACAGAGTTGCTACAGCCAGTTTTCCGAACACCCTTAGATGAAACGGTACATCTTTGGTCATCATCTTTCCCATTCTCCATTCAACGGTTTTTCCAGTGATAATTTTTGAAATGCTATCGTGATCAATTTCGGAACCTGTAACCATATGGCCTTTCACACAATAGTTGATGATTTCAGATATCATCTTTCTGTTGACATGAAGAAAAGTACTTCCAACCAAGGTACTAAAAGTAAGTTTTTCATGATTAATTGTAATACCCCGATTTCGGCAGTGGTTGGCCGAATGGAATATAAGTAATGATTTGTCCTTTCTTAACACCGAGGCCTGATGAGTACACTTGATTGAGTAGTGGGAAAAACTTCTTAGTTAAGCGTGCTCGGCCGGGAGTAGTCACAGGATGGGTGACCTCTCGGGAAGCTACTGCTGGATAACCGCAGTAGTGCCGTTAAAAATCCCACACTGTCGGATAACCGCAGTGGCTAAGTGGGGACAGTATCGGTGAAAGGATGGGTCATTACAAATGGTATCAGAGCCGACGACGGTTCACCTGCCGAGGGTGGGAAGGTACGCTGGCGGGAATTGTCCAGGTGCTTCTCATGAGGGGCAGGGAACGTCGGAGATCTGGGATTGAAAATATATTCCGGAGTCGAGGACGGCTCCAATTTAAGGTGGTGGTATTGTAATACCCCGATTTCGGCAGTGGTTGGCCGAATGGAATATAAGTAATGATTTGTCCTTTCTTAACACCGAGGCCTGATGAGTACACTTGATTGAGTAGTGGGAAAAACTTCTTAGTTAAGCGTGCTCGGCCGGGAGTAGTCACAGGATGGGTGACCTCTCGGGAGCTACCGCGGATAACCGCAGTAGTGCCGTTTAAAATCCCACACTGCTGGATAACCGCAGTGAGTAAGTGGGAACAATATCGGTGTTAGTTGGGATACAACTAGGGGTCGTTCGCCTGTGCTCGGGTGGGGGAGTATGCTGGGCGATTATGTCAGATACTGCTCTCACAGGAGACAAGGAACGTCTACATTATATCGAGGCCTTTTCAGCACAATTGGCTCCAGAGTTGGCAGAAAACTCTGCAGTTAAGCGTGCTCGGGCTGGAGTAATCCATGGATGGGTGACCATCCGGGAAGTTTCTGCTGGATTACCGCAGCGATGCCCGTTAAAAATCCCACACTGTCGGATAACCGCAGTGGCTAAGTGGGGACAGTATCGGTGAAAGGACGGGTCATTACATTAATGTTGTGAATATTTCCATAAAAAAATTCTTACTATATCTAGTGAATATTTTTCAAATCCGAACATATTTCCCCAAATTCGGTCTTGAACAAATTTCACATAATTGGTTTATGAAACCTCGGGATCGAATCTCTTTTCTTCAGTGAAGGTTGCTTTCCTCAAGGCTTGGCATCTTTCAAAGAATGTGGTGTCAACGAAATTCGTAAGGTCATGCTTTCCTTTGATCAAGTGAGGATGCTTTATTTTCTCCACCTCTTCAGGAAGAAAAAATTAATTCAAGACATACTTGTCTATTCCATTGTTTTCTTCGTTTTCTTCCATTGATTTCCTCTTTCTCATACTTGCAAAAATATGAAAAAACCTAGTTTTGGTTTTTACTAGTCTTCCCCAATATGTTCGAACACATAGCAAGATATTATCTTTTATAGGAAGACTTGAGATCGAAAATCGGAAATTAGCTAGTATTAGGAAATACTAGCAAAATCGGAAACCGATACTTGTGAGGAGACAACACCGATTTTGTTTCTAGGTCTTTCTTTTGGAAAACCAGTTCTTCATGAAATGGATCTTTATTTAGGATTGTGTAGGATCATAATATCGCCACAATAATACTCTTGTGAAATTTATAACGACATTTATGCGAACTCATCAACAACACACTACAAATGTCGCAAATTAATGAGGTAATAGACAACGACAACATAAAACACGAGAAAGATGTGAAGATTTTGTGATTGTAGATAAATCTCGCAAGAACATAGTGGAGCTCGCGAGAATGAAGCAGAGCTCGCGAGAATAAAGCGGGAGCTCGCTAGAATGAAGCGGGAGCTCGCTAGAACAAGGAGGGAGCTCGAGAGAATATGGAGAAAGCTTGCGAGAGTGTGGAAAGGGATCCTAAAATAGGGGAAGTGTGAGCTATCATCCATTATGTAAACACCTATATAAAGAGGAGAGCGGGAGAGAGAAAAGAGGGGGAGACAATTTTGGTAAGAGAGAGAGAGAGATATTTTTATAGAGAGAATGTGTTTTTCTTTATCATCTTCTTCCCCAAAAACTAGATCTAGAATTCTACACATTAATGGAGATTATCAATGTAAATCAAATGTAAATTTAAACAATCATAGTGAAGAATCATGGATGTAGATCAAATTGATAGAACCATGTAAAAAATATGTGTGTCCATTTACAATTTTAGTATTTTAATCATCATTTTCATATCAAATGAATTTAGATCAAGAAATTATTATCAAGATATTACATGGGGTGTGTTGGGGGATTTCCTGCAACTACATTTTGGCGCTAGAAACATGGATGAGTAAAGGATTTATCCTTTCTGTAATTTGTTGATTCAAGAAGTTCCCATGAAGATTAACTACTGTTCATATTTTTCTAGATCTACAAAGTTTAGGTTCAAAAATAGAAATTTCAATGGAAGAGAAGATAAGAGGAAATGACATGGTTCTTATTGGATTGAAGGATATTCAAAGAAATTAGTGATCGTCAAAGTTGGATCTCACTGGAAATTTAAGTTACAAGAGTAAAATAGGAAATTTAAGGGAGTATTTACATTAACATGCGATAAATAACATGAGCAGTTGAAAGCAAAGATAAGAAAAGACAGTGATGTCCAGGAGCAGATGTTGATTGGGAAAAAGAATCATGAAAAATGAAATCAAACAGAATCTTCGCTGATATTGAATCTTAAGAGGATATATCTCTCTTTTACTCTTTAAATCTTATTTGTTAAATTCCCAGATCTAACATTTTCAAACAAATTTTTTTTGACATGATTCACACAAACATTATTTCCCAGGAGAGAAATTATGAGGATTACCAGCGATAAATTAGAGTTCATATTCTGAATTGCTAATTGAATTAACATGATTGCTTGATTGTTTGTAGCGAAGAAAGGAAACATATAATTTCGCAAAGAAGTTGTCACCAGCAAAAAGGAGAATATGGCGAAGAAATCAACTCTAGTACAAATACTTTACATCACACGCGAAGATAAAGCTTTTATTTGTGAAGAAAATCGCAGCTCACAAAAAAAAATTATGCAAAGTTCTAGAACAGCTGGTTTAAGTGGTTGATGACGAAGGGAATACGAAAACAAGAAACTATGCGAATAAAACATTAATAACAACTCAAGATGTCAATCTATGGCAATGAGGAAGCATTCAGTTCAGGTGGAGATAACAACTTAGGAGCAGAAAAATACTCAGGAGGAGTTATCGAATATGAACAGGGAAGATAAGCTCCATAGATGCACAAGGAAAATAAGATTGACCCAAAGGAAGAATAATTAGCATCATAGAGAAGTTCATCTTCAAAAAAAGGTACATGAGCGAAGACAACTTGCAGGCCAAAGAAGTTGACAAGTGAAGAAGTTCGCAGGCGAAAAAAGACTCAGTACCGATGAAGCACGGATATATTGGGAGTAAGCATGACAGAAAGGGACGTATAGTGAAGAATATAGATGGAGATATTGATGAGCAGAAGGAAGATTAACGAAAGTCAGTACAAGGAAAAATCCAAACCAAGCTACATCAACAATCTGTGACAACCTGGAGAAGCAGTTCCACAAGTTTGCAACACAAAGAAATGAAACTTAATCAACGCAAAGAGATCATATCAATCAATAGCGCAAAGACAAAAAAAAAATTCAGAGGAGGAGCAATATGAATTTCTGCCACGGACAAGCAACGAACCAATATGAATTTCAAATGCTGCTGTTAGAGATCATTACCATTTCAAGCACATTGATGATACTGCGTCAACAGTTCATGTGAAAGCCAATTCTTATGATGATCCATCAATACAATTTCAAGCACATGTGGTAACTTGCATGTTCATCAACTAGTGTCAAGTTAATATCAAGTTCAGCTATTGTTCTGAGTGAGAAAAGGGAAAACATCCAAAACCATCAATTGCGAAGAACAGGATGATTACACTTCGTCATAGACTTAATTTCTCTGTTGGTTGATTATTGTTACAGTGAAGAACAACATGAAACTTATCAGGCGAGAAGATACTTCATAGAGAAGAATTCGCATCGTCACCAGATCACAACAATCATCAATCAACAGCAAACAAGCTTATCTAATTTCAGAAACAACCAGCGAGAAGTTCTCAACAAGCAATACATTACGAGCAAGGACCAAAGATTATTAACATCAACAAGATCTAATTCATGAAATGTACTTAGTCAACTGCATAATGAGGAGGATAAAGAACATAAAGAACGAAGATGAATTTCTGCGAAGAACATAAAGAGCGAAGATAAATTTCTGTGAAGAACATAAAGAACGAAGACAAATTTCTGCGAAGAGCAAGTACAAAAAAACTTCTGCGAAGAAATAAAGTGGAAGTACAAGAAAAGCATAAGGAATGGTGATATATTGATGGACGACAACAGAGGTGGAAAGGATATCAATAACAACATGACCAGAAAAAGACGCATACAGTAAAAGATAAATACGTACCTGGAAAAGAAGCAGGCAAACAACGAAGTACATGCGAACAAGGCGCAAAGTAAAGAAAGGTAAAATAAATAAGAGTAATAGAACAACCAAAGACGAAGGTAAAAGCTAGAAGCTCAAATAACTTTGGGAGATTCAGCTCGTAAATGAAGAAGAAGAGCAGGTAAAAGACGAACAGGACAAGACAGCTCAATTCATTCTATCTATTACAAACTCTCATTAATTTTTATTTGTGAAGGAAGTAAACTACCGCAGATAAGGAAAAAGAGACAGCGAAGTGATATGCGAATTAAACCACACCAATAGCCCTTGTTTGCAGCGAAGTGATCGCATAAAGAAAGATCTAAAAGAATGAATTTGATGATGTGTCAGCTAAAATTTCTTCATGAAAGAAAAGTAGTGGCCACTAAAATTTCTTGTGCAGGATTCAGCCAACAAGATGATGATATCTAAGAAGAATCAAAGTAAAACTATTGCGAAGAAAACACACAGAAATAAAGTTGCTCACAGAGGTTAAACACAAGACATCAGGCGAAGAAAATCTATGATGAAAGCTTATATAAAGGACAAATTGTTCAGAATCAGGAAGTTGGTACAATGGTTAGAGGCAAAAACTATAAGTTAAATACCGCGGGTTCGAGTATTTCCGTTGGCGCAGAATTTTTTTCCTTGAAAATACTTACATTGCAGATGTTTACCTCGCAGAAAACTTCGCAGATATTCACCAAGACGTTTACCTCGCAGAATACTTCGCAAAAATCTTTTATTTCTTCCTGTATTTATCAATCTGCGAACATTTGTAGCAACAATGAAAAATTCGTAGATATTCGTGTGCTTCGCAAAGACGTTTACTACCCAAATACCAGCATGAAGAAGAAATCAGTAGCAGGCAAGCCCAGTTTTCCCAAGCCCAATAAAGTTCACCCAACAGTAAACAAAATATCAAGGCTAAAGTTTGCACAGATGTTGTACAGTTGCGAATTTCTAGTACAATTAGTTGGATAGAGGCAGAGGCATGAATTTGGTATTTCATTACTTCGCAAGATCTTTGATTATTTCGCAAAGAAGAGAGTTGGTGATTATTTCGCAGAGATATCTCACAAAGAAATGACAGAAATGAAAAAAATGACAAAAATGAAAGAATTGACAGAAATGAAAGAATAAAGAAACGCGAAAATTTCGCAGAGATATTAGAATGGGACGAACCTTTATGGCGTACAACCTAGTTCGCAAATAAAATTTCGCAAGAGGCAAATGTAAGACCTAAAGTACGTCATATAAGGGGGTATCTGATTGCATGGCTCAGGGATAAGGTTATACCGCTGCTGGAACCTGAGTCATGGAGAAGTGGGGTCCATCTCCATGAGAGATACCTATCCAGGAGAGGTACCTTGGATTTCCAACTATATAAGGTTATACCCTGGTTGGACGACCGAGGGTCTCTCCTAAGGAGTGCAGAGTATGACCAAGGTGCCGAGGTACACGGTTGAGCCAAGGGTGCCCGGGGTATATGAAACTACCCTGTCCATTCTTGGCAAGTCTTGGCTATGATGCACTCGACCCGAAGAAAACCCCACATAGGGTGCAGTCTCGTAACTATAAGCCATATAGGCATAAAGGATAAGAGGCTGCGAAAATAACTGGTTGTTGTTAAGACCGGATGGGAGGAGCTAGTATTGTATGGCCAATGTGCCCTCCTTGAAGGGGTAACCAAGGGGAAGATAAGGGCGGCACCCTCCATTAGGGAGCTTATAAGTGTCTTAAGATGGCAATGTCATGGGGCTTTACGTTCGCTAGAAAATTTAGGCCTGTCATATTATCGCGTGACAAATATTCTATAGAGGAAAAAAGCCAAGAGAAAAAGATAAGATGAGATCAATGGGTTTTTACATGAAAGTGTAAAGACGTCCTGCGATTTCATCGCAAGACGGCAATGTCATGGGGCTTTGTTCTCGCAAGAAAACTTAGTCCTGTCATATTGTCGCAACAAAATGACAAAAAGTGGATAAGGCAAGATCAATAGGTCTTTACATGCGAATGTAAGGACGTCCTGCGATTTTGTCGCAAATAAAAAAATTGGAAAAATAAGACCTTTAACTAGGAAGGCAAAATAAGACCAATAGAATAATCTCAAACATTAACTATTTTCTTTTAAGAATGCAGGAAAGATTTGTTAATCGCAAGAGAAATAATGAGAAGCAAGAAATGCTATTCAGAATTTCTCAGAAGTATTATTCAGAGTCTCTCAGAAGTGTAGGATCAGAATATTGTCACAATAATATTCTTGCAAAATAAACAACAAGACTTGCGACACATCAATGATATTCTGCGACATGTCTCAGAGTGACGTAAGGAATGACATATCAGATGAAAACGACAGAAACATGATTAAAGTGTGACATTTCTGCGACGAACGAATAAGACTTGAGAATGAATAAGGCGGTGCTAATTGTGATTTATCTCAAGAACTCGGATCCGAAATTAAAGGGAATCTTAAATGTAAATGAGCTGTCATGAGCTGTAATCCATTATGTAAATACCTATATAAAGGAAATGAATAGTTACTGAGAGGGGGATGATTTTTGAAGGGCTAGGAAGGTTTTTAGGAGAGAGAAAATCTTTATCAAGTGTTCTGTGTTCTTGATTTTTGTAAAATTCCTTAAGATCATATTAATGAAAAAGTGTATTTAATCTTCAAATTATGTCATAAATATTGATAAATTCTTGAACAGGGTGTAGTGTGGGAATTCCTGTAACTACATTTTGGCGCCCAGAAACAGGGATGAATAGTTTATAATCATAGTAAAAGTTAGGTAAAAGAAAGAAATTATTCAAGAGTTAGAAGAATATCAAGAAAATCGATGGAAGAAAAGATGGTTAAAGTCAAAGATAATCAAAATAAAGTGGAGTGTGATGTAATAACAAAGATGATGATAGATAAGTTCCATGAAGATATTAGAGGAAGGATACACAAGCGAGATTTTGAAGGAAAGAAAATCATGTTGGAAGAGGAGGTATCACCGCTAAAAGATTGGGAAAAACATAAGATCTCATTCACGACAGCAGAAATTTCGAAAGAAAATTTAAGCCATACATCTCCATTGGTGATCACAATGTCTGTTGTACCAACAAGAAAAGAGAAATCAATAAGATCTATAGAAGAGTGGGCTGTGAATAGGACTCTGGTGGACGCAGAAAGTTCTGTGGATATAATGTTTTACCACACATTCAAGAAAATGGGATACAAATATGAAGAAATGCTTAGTCCAACATATCATATTCATGGATTTGGAAAATCTCTAACAAAACCTAAAGGTGAAATTATAGTACGAATTCCGCTGGGGGAAATAGAGACACAAATAACTTTGTGTGTAGTGGACGTGAAATCACCATATAATATGATGTTGGGAAGACCATGGATACATGCAATCAAGGCTGTATCATCAACTCTACATCAGTGCATAAAATTTCATATGCCTAGCGGAATTGGCGAGATTAGAGGAGATACAGATTAAACAGCAAGCGTTGTGTTTCAAAATGAAGTAAAGAATTGTGAAAATCAAATTCAGTTGCGAAAAACAAAAAGAAAAATGAGGAAAGAAGAAAAGAAAGAAGAAGAATTTAATATTTACATGATAAGATCAGAAGAAGGAAAAGGAATATTTAACGATGTATCGCAAGAAAGTGATGAACCAGCGGAGGTAATAAAATCACCAACACCAATGGGAGAACATGAAGCTAGTTATATTGCAGCAGAACCCACAAAAGAAGTAAATGTTGGCAGTGAAGAAGACCCAAAAATGCTGAAAATTGGAACTAAGATGGATGTGGAGGAAGAAGAGCAAACTGTAAACCTTCTGCGAAAAATACAGAGATATTTTTGCGTGGAATATGAACGAGATTCCTGGAATAGATCCATCTGTTGCGTGCCACAGATTGGAGATTAACAAAAATGTCAGACCATTCAAACAAAGAATAAGAAAGATTGCGACTACTTATCATGCCAAGATAGAAGAAGAATTGCAGAAGATGCTAGACGCAGGAATTATAAGGCAAGTAAAGTATCCAGAATGGATCACCAACATGGTAGTAGTTCCTAAGAAAAATAAGGGGATAAGAATTTGCATTGATTTTACTGATCTAAATAAAGCATGTCCTAAAGATAGTTTTCCTTTTCCAGATATTCCGCAGCTGGTGGAATCTGCCGCAGGAAATGATCGAATATCTTCGTTAGATGGATACAAGGGATATAATCAAATCCCACTTGCAGAAGAAGATCAAGAACATACTGCATTCTTTGCTCCCAGAGGACTATATTGCTACACAAAGATGCCTTTTGGGTTACGAAATGCAGGAGCAACTTATCAAAGGATGGTGGAAAAGGTGTTCGCGAAATGGATACATAAAACTTTAGAGGTATATGTGGATGATATGTTGGTAAAAAGCAAAGAAGCTAAAAATCATGTGCAGGACTTAAGGGAATTTTTGATCGATGATGCGCTTTTTAATATCAAAGTAAATCCTGAGAAATGTACTTTCGGAGTATCATCTGGGAAATTCTTGGGATATATTGTATCAAAAGAAGGAATACAATTTGATCCTGAAAAGGTGCAAGCAGTTCGAGATATGCCAACTCCAAAGCAACAGTAAAAAAGATGTGCAAAAATTGAATGGACTTTTAGCCTCACTAGGAAGATTTATTTCGATCATCGTGATAAATGCAAGCATTTCTTCAACATACTAAAGAAGGGAACAAAATTAAATGGACAGATGAATGTGAGAAAGCTTTTCAAGGAATTAAGGAATATTTGATGAATATATCCATTTTACAGAAGGTGAACCAGAGAAGAATTGCTGATATATCTTGCGACAACTCCACATGCTTTAAGCGCAAGAGATACTTTTTGCGAAATGACGCAGGAGTTGAAAAACCTATTTACTACATCAAGAAAACATTTAATGATGTGGAGAAAAATTATTCAAGATTGAAAAGCTAATTTTGGCATTAGTTTATGCGGTTCTAAGCTTCAGATATATTTCCAAGCGCATAAAATCAAAGTACTAACAAAAGTACCAATTGAGTCAGTAATGAAAAATTCAAATAGATCAGGCAGAGTCGAAAGATGGAACGCACAAGTGGGGCATTTTCAGATCCAATATGCAATTCTATCTTCGCCAAACTCTCAAATTGTCGCAGATTTTCTCGCAGAATTTACTTTGGAGGATGATGAAGCTGTAGAAGACATGATCGATATAGAAGAAGAATATGGGGATCCTAGATATCTTTTAACATAACCAAATAGGTGGGAGATATTAGTAGATGGATCATCCAATGGAGTGAGAGTCGTTTTTATTTCTCCAGAAGGCGCAAAAATGGCATTTGCATTTCGACTGGAATTTGAATCTACCAATAATGAGACAGAATATGAGGTTGTAGTACATGCTCTAAGATTTGCGATAGAAATGAAGGTGGAGAATGCAAGAGTTACCAGTGATTCACAATTGATTATCCGCCAAATTGAAGGGGAATATGCAACTAACGATATATCTTTGAAAAAATATAAGAAACTTGTTGAAGAATTATCTGCGAAAATTCCAAAACTCAAATGGAGGCATATTTCAAGAAGAGATAACAAGCTTGCAGATGCTTTTGCGTTTATATCAAGTATGATGGTAGATCCGACTGCGAGAAATATAAAAATACAAACACTCATAGCACCATCAATTAATAAAGAAGAAGAAGAAGAGGAAGCTGAGGCGATGGTAGTAGAAAATAATGGCGAAGAATCAAGTCGAATTATCGCAGATTGGCGTGCGGAAATTCACGCATATCTAGCAAGGGGGAGATTCCAAGGAACATATTAGAAGCACATAAATTAAAAAGTAGAGCAACAAATTATGAGTTAAGAGATGGGGTATTATATCGAAAATCTTTAAATGGGCCTTCCCTCAGATGTTTGACACAATAAGAAGGAAAGCAAATATTAAAAATGTTACATAGTGGGGATGCTGGTAATCACAGCGGCGAGAGATCTTTAGCATACAGAACTAAAATGCAAGGTTATTATTGGCCATATATGCATGAAGATGCAAAGAATTTATCAAGAAATTGCGAGGAATGTCAGATATTTGCAAAAAGAATACATGCACCAGGTGAAACATTAACATCCTCAAAAAATGTTTGGCCATTTGGAAAGTGGGGTTTAGATATTGTGGGACCATTTGTACTGTGAACAGAGCAAAAGAGATACTTAATTGTCGCAACAGATTACTTCACAAAATGGGCGGAAGTTAAAGCAGTACAACATATTCGTGATAAGGACATTTTCACATTTATATTTGAAAATATCATTTGCAGATTCGGAATTCCAGCGCAGTTGGTGTCAGATAATGGAAAACAATTTGAAGGGAAAAAAAAAATTGAAGGAAAAAATATAGAGTTGTTACTTAATGCATTCAAGATAAAGTGCGGAAAATCGACTCCTTTATACCCACAGGCCAATGGTCAAGCTGAAGCAACTAACAAAACAATCGCAGATATTCTCAAAAATAAGTTAGAAGGGCATCATAGAACGTGGTGTTAACAAGTTCATAATGCAGTTTGGGCTTATAATACAACACGAAGAGAAGCAACTGGGGAATCCCCTTTTTGTTTAACATATGGGGTTGAGGCAAGATACCAACAAGTTGTTATTCCTACAACAAAAAGAGAAGCTTGGGAAAAGAATCTTAGTGCTGGTATGATTCTAGACAAACTTGATAAGGTAGAAGAGAAGAGAGAAAAGGCATTACAACATATGGAAAACTACCATCGCAGATTAGCTCGTGAATATAATAAACGAGTAAAGAAGTGTGAGTTCCAAGTTGGAGATCTAGTTTTGCGAGAAACACCAGAATATCAGCGAGAAAATGGAGGAAAATTAGCGAAAAAATGGGACGGGCCATATATCATCAAAGAAATAGTTGGAACTGGAGCATATAAATTAATGGATCCAGAAGGAAGAGACATGGGTCAAAGACTTGGCAGACCATGGAATAGACAATATCTAAGAAAATATTATCAATAAAGGTTTGAAAGACTAGAATGAATGGATTACACGCAAGAAATTATGAGAGAATAAAAGAGTTGTTTTGCAAGAACAAAGTTGGCTAAATATAAAAGCTATTTTCCGCAATAATTTGCGAAATAATTAAGAATTTTAATGAAAATGCATAAGACGGGCGAAAATTGCCTAAAAACATATAAGAATGGGACGAACTTTTATGGCGTACACCTTAGTTCGAGGATTCTATTCCGTAAGAGGCAATGTCCTTAAAGTGCGTCATAAGGGGGTATCTCTTTGCATGGCTATGGGAAAGGCTATACCGCACTGAACCTAGTCATGGAGATTTGGGATTATAGAAAATCCATCCGGAGAGATAACTTGGATTCCCAACTATATAAGGTTATACCCTGGTTGGGCGCCCGAGAGTTTCTCCTAAGGAATGCAAAATATGATCAAGGCGCCGAGGTACATGGTTGAGCTGTGGGTGCCCGGGATGGATGAACCTACCCTGGCCATCCACGGAAAGTCTTGGATTACGATGTGTTCGGCCCAAATAAAACCCCACTTAGGGTGCAGTCTTGTAACTATAAGCCATATAAGGCATAAAATACAAGGCTGCGAAAACAACTGGTTGTTGCGAAACCGGATGGGAAAGTGCTAGTCTTGTATGACCGATGTATAATCCTTGAAGGGGAAACTGGGGGGAGAGATAAGGGCGATACCCTCCATTAGGGAGCTGTGTATCAAAAAAGACGGCAATGTCATGGGACTTTATAATTGCAAGAATATTTAGGCCCGTCATATTGTCGCGTGACACATACAGCAATGTCATGGGACTTTATATTAGCAAGAATATTTAGGCCCGTCATATTGTCGCGTGACTGGCCAAAAAGCCTAAAGAGAAATGTTAAGATGAGATCAATGGGTTTTTGCGATAAGATCAAAAGATGAGATAAATGAAATCAATAATAAGAGGATATAAATCGCAAAGACGTCCTGCAATTTCATCGAAAAGACAACAAAGTCATAAGTCTTAAAAAGCAAAGAGAGATTAATCTCACAAGAAGGCTTAGATTTATCATATTGTCGCAGAGATTAAAATTAAATGATAAGGCAAGATCAATGGATTATTACAAGATCAATGTAAAAGTAAGAATCCATGTGATCTTGTCGCATAAAAGTGGCATAATAAGACCCTTAACTAGGAATGCGAAATAAGACCACAAGAGAGGTTATATCTGCAAAGCATATAACAGATTTTTCGCAGCGTTGATTGAGGTAATTCATTTATCATATTGTAGATTGATAACAAGAGGCAAGTATGGGATTTATTACAAGGGTAACAAATTCAATACTTCACAAGGAAGATTATGAGGGGCAAATATGGGGATTATAAAACAATATTTCATTATCTTCCTTGAGAAGAATTAAAATAATTAAAAAGAAGATAATCAAGTTACAAGAATTTATGAAGATTGGATTCAGATTAATAAAAATATATAATTAGAAGAAGATAATGGGTTTACAAAAACTGCAATGTTTCGCAAAAGAGATTCAAAAATTACAATCATTCGCAGGACAAGGAAAAGAACAAGATATTTCGCAAGAATATAAAACTCCAGAGAATATTCTTCCTTAATTTTATCATTCTTGTTCTCTACTATTATCTTCATCAGCGACACCTTTTTCAGTTTGGGTTTCTCCATCACCAGTGATTGTTTTGTGAGGAGAATTATGTTCTTCTGATTCTTTATGAGGATTTTCTTGATATTCTCCATCATTGAGAGGGTTTTCTTCTTCTTCTATTTCTTTAGGTGGGTTTTGTTCATCCTCAGAAAAATCTTCTTCATTACTTGAATAATTTAGATCTTCATCTATGAGACAAGGGAGTTCGTTATTATCTATCTCCAAGGGTTTGATCTTCATAGGAGGTAAAGAATGAGAGAATAGAACATTGTTTATGAGAACCTCAGCGCCTAAATGCGCCTTACGGAGGCAATTCTTTTCCCGGTTTCTGATCTCTATATCTTTGAAATATTCAAGATAGTCAAATCTTCTTAATGCTCTGTTGCGAGAGTTAGAAAGCGCAGTGTTCTTTTTGCGAAGTTTGGCCAACCTCATAGACAGATCAGATTGAAGCTTGAAGGTGCTTCTCAGATTCTGCATAAGAAAAATCACATATTATATGGAATTTTCGCAAGAAATAAGATGGGAAAATACAATGAAATAATTAAATAGACGAGGCAGTCAAAATGACTACCTTCCTTTTGCGAGGATAAAGTTTGAATTATGTTAAGGAAGCAATTCTTCCATTGATTCATGGTATCATCGAAAGTATCACCAACTTTACCTTTCAAACGAGATTTTATACTTTTTTCTTTAGAAATAAGATGAGTATTTTCTTCTTTTAAGGAGGAATGGGAGTTCTTCAGTAGAGCATAGTCATCTTTGAGACTGTTGACTTTTACGCTCAGAGATAATCTACCTTTTATAAGTTTCTCTTGTTCAGCGGCATATGATTCGGTTATCTTTTTAAGCTCATCTTTCAATACACGAAGATATTGCTTTTGGTTGTCACACAGCTTTTGAAGATTACTCAATTGCTGCGAATAAACCATGGTTTTACTCACAAAGCTACGTTTCTCTTGAGATAAGGTTTTTTTTTCATCTAATAAAGATTCCACCCTCAAATTAGTCTGATTTAATGAATATAAAAGTTGAGTGGCTTCATTACTTAGGCGATCTCGTTCAAAAATTAGCTGATTATTCTCATTCTTAAAGATTATTTATCTCTTCAATTGAATATGTGTGAAGAGTATTAAATCTATCAAATTGATTCTTCCACTCTTTCCCAATGCGGGCCTCATCAGCGATTGTTTCCCATTCAAGTATCTTCAATAATTGGTTATGTTTTGAAGCTAAATATGCGTCAACAAATAAATAAAGAAAATTGAGTACATAGAAAACAAAGGATTATTGAGGCAAAAACAGAGGCAAGAAAGTTGTACCTTTCAGATCATCATTTCACTTTGCGAATATTTTCAGATCTAATTCGAATTGCGAAACTTATGATCGAGAAGTTCACATTCTAAAGTTTTTGCTTGAAGATTCTTCTTCAAGGTTTCAATTTCACTTTCTAAAGCAGTTATCTTAGATTTAAGAACCGCAGGATCCAAGATGCTTGCTTAGAATAATACAAATATCTTGTCTCGCAGGGTCTGTAGAATATTTCATAGCATCATTCAAAACTTCAGATAGTATTTGAAAAGCAGCTTCAACCCCTGTTGCTATTTCTTGAGAAGAAGGAAGAGAAGTAGAGGAAGAAGATTTGGTGACAATAACTTGAAGATTAGAATCACTCGCGGTAGTAGGGGTGTAAAAAGGAACTTGGTTAGTCGCAGTTACAGTCTCATTCACCGCAACATCCTTCATCGCAACTTCATTCATCACGGCTTCATTCACCGCAACATCCTTCATCGCAACTTCATTCATCACGGCTTCATTCACCGCAGTTTTATTTACCATGGTTTCATTCACCACAGTTTCATTAATCGCAGGATCATTGGCTGCTGATTCATTCACTTTAGTTTCAGCTATTAAAGATTCATCCATCGCAACTCTTGAAATATTGGTGGAAATATTAGCATCAATAGGTTCATTTGGAATTGATGAAGAAGTAATGGTGGTGTTAATATTAGAATTTATGCGAGGAGAAGGAGAAGATTTATCTTGCGGCGGAACAGGGTCTGCAGGTAAGAAATCAAGAATATCCACTTCATCTGGAAGAGCTTTAATTTGACGAGAACGCTTAAGAGGTCTAGAAATATTTTCTTCACCCTGCGAATAATAATGTAGATAAGAAACAGAGGCAACAATATTGTTATTTCAAAGAAATAAGTGTTTCTTACTACCTTATCATTCTCAGATCTTTTCGCCTTTCCAACACGCCTTTTTTGAGAAACTTTAGGGTTAGGGTTTTTGATAGTAATCTTAATCTGAGAAGTAGTGTTACTGAAAAGGATAATATAGAATATGGGGATTACAAATAAAACAGGCGATAGAAATGATGAAACATGAACAAAATAAGGTTCAAGATAAGAACATACCTTTGAGTCTCCATTAGAGCAGCAGCAGGAAGGATATTAGGAAATAAAAAATTGCAGACGAAAAAGAAAGAAGTTGAAGAAAAGAGAGATGACGAAAGAAAATCTTTCCTCGAGTGGGAAATCTATTTATAGATGAAGGATGGGTAACCGGGTTGATCGGTAAAAAAGTAAAGATTGACACGTGCCAACGGTAAAACGTAAAATAGGGAACTTTGTCGGGTAAAAAGTAAGGAGTTGCGGCAAATCAAGAAACTTAAGTTCTCATGATCTTTATATCCTTCGCAGAAAAGATATGAGAAGAGGCAAGATGTAGGATCAGAATATTGTCACAATAATATTCTTGCGAAATAAACAACAAGACTTGCGACACATCAATGATATTCTGCGACATGTCTCAGAGTAACGTAAGGAATGACATATCAGATGAAAACGACAGAAACATGAGTAAAGTGTGACATTTCTGCGACGAACCAATAATACTTGCGAATGAATAAGGAGGTGCTAATTGCGATTTATCGCAAGAACTCAGATCTGAAATTAAAGGGAATCTTAACTGTAAATGAGCTGTCATGAGCTGTAATCCATTATGTAAATACCTATATAAAGGAAATGAATAGTTCCAGAGAGGGGGATGATTTTTGAAGGGCTAGGAAGGTTTTTAGGAGAGATAAAATCTTTATCAAGTGTTCTGTGTTCTTGATTTTTGTAAAATTCCTTAAGATCATATTAATGAAAAAGTGTCTTTAATCTTCAAATTATGTCATAAATATTGATAAATTCTTGAACAGGGTGTAGTGTGGGAATTCCTGCAACTACAAGAAGAATTATTTACAATTTCGCAGCACTATTCATAATTTCGCAGTACTATTTGCGGCACTATTCGCAGTACTATTTCAGGAACACTATTCATAATTTCGCAGAACTATTCAAAAATTCGCAGGTTATTCAGAATTTCGCAGGGTTATTCATAAATTCACAGATTATTCATAATTTCGCAGAATGTGGTTATTCAGCTCATTTATCTCGCAAAATTTGAAGCAACTTGAAGAGATTATAATATCACAAGAACATCAGACAAAGGCAAGATAAGAATAAAGAAATAATTCGCTCATTCAACATTTTCTCAAGGATTCTACCTTCATAGATAAAGAACAGAGGCAACTATGGATTACCAAGAAAACATTTTATGTTCTTTATCTTCTCGGTAAGAATCATTTCCAAAATGGACAAGAATTCTCACCAAAAATTAGGTAATAATTTCGCATGAATAGAGGCAATACTTATGACTTTCATTCAAGAACGGATATTTCTTATATTTTGAGGATTGAGTACTTCTTATATTTCTTCAAGGATACTTCATAATTCGTATACTTCAAGAGTTGATACTTCTTATTTACTTCGCAAAGATATGGAATTTCACAAAAGAATAGAGGAAAGTACGTACTTTTCAAGTCCAATATTCTTTCGCTCGTTCCTTCATCAGCAAAGATCCAAGACTACTACAACAACATATTTTTTCTTAAAGATTGCTTTTCAAGCAATATTCAAGAAAAAAAGAGGCAAGATGTAGGATCAGAATATCGCCACGGCAATACTCTTGTAAAATTTATAACGACATTTCTGCGAGATCATCAACAACACACTGCAAATGTCGCAAATTAATGAGGTAATAGACAACGACAACATAAAACACGAGAAATAAGTGAAGATTTTGTGATTATAGATAAATCTCGCGAGAACATAGCAGAGCTCGCGAGAATGAAGCAGAGCTCGCGAGAATGAAGCGGGAGCTCGCTAGAATGAAGCGGGAGCTCTCTAGAATGAAGCGGGAGCTCGCTAGAACAAGGCGGGAGATCGAGATAATATGGAGAAAGCTTGTGAGAGTGTGGAAAGGGATCCTAAAATAGGGGAAGTGTGAGATATCATCCATTATGTAAACACCTATATAAAGAGGAGAGCAGGAGAGAAAAAGAGGGGGAGACAATTTTGGTAAGAGAGAGATATTTTTAGAGAGAGAATGTGTTTTTCTTTATCATCTTCTTCCCCAAAAACTAGATCTATAATTCTACCCATTAATGGAGATTATCAATGTAAATTAAATGTAAATTTAAACAATCATAGTGAAGAATCATGGATGTAGATCAAATTGATCGAACCATGTAAAAAATCTGTGTGTCCATTTACAATTTTAGTATTTTAATCATCATTTTCATATCAAATGAATTTAGATCAAGAAATTATTATCAAGATATTACATGGGGTGTGTTGGGGGATTTCCTGCAACTACATTTTGGCGCTAGAAACAGGGATGAGTAAAGGATTTATCCTTTCTGTAATTTGTTGATTCAAGAAGTTCCCATGAAGATTAACTACTGTTCATATTTTTCTAGATCTAGAATTCTACCCATTAATGGAGATTATCAATGTAAATCAAATGTAAATTTAAACAATCATAGTGAAGAATCAGGTGGAGATAACAACTTAAGAGCATAAAAATACTCAGGAGGAGTTATCGAATATGCACAGGGAAGATAAGCTCCAGAGCCGCACAAGGCAAATAAGATTGATCCAAAGGAAGAATAATCAGCAGCATAGAAAAGTTCATCTTCAAAAACAGGTACATGAGCGAAGACAACTTGCAGGACAAAGAAGTTGACAAGTGAAGAAGTTCGCAGGCGAACAAAGACTCATCTCAGATGAAGCAAATATATATTAGGAGTAAGCGCGACAGAAAGGGACGTATAGTGAAGAAGATAGATGGAGATATTGATGAGCATAAGGAAGATTAACGAAAGTTAGTACAAGGAAAAATCCAAACCAAGCTACATCAACAATCTGCGACAACCTGGAAAAGCAGTTCCACAAGTTCGCAACACAAAGAAATGAAACTTAATCAATGCAAAGAGATCACATCAATCAACAGCACAAAGACATTCAAAAACATTCAGAGGAATGAGCAATATGAATTTCTACCACAGACAAGCAACGAACCAATATGAATTTCAAACGCCGATGTTAGAGATCATTACCATTTCAGGTACATTGATGATACTCCGTCAACAGTTCCAGTGAAAGCCAACTCTTATGATGATCCGTCAATACAACTTCAAGCATATGTGGTTACTTGCATGTTCATCAACTAGTGTCAAGTTAATATCAAGTTCATCTATTGTTCTCAGCGAGAAAAGGGAAAACATACAAAACCATCAATTGCGAAGAAAAGGATGATTACACTTCGTCATAAACTTAATTTCTTTGTTGGTTGATTATTGTTACAGTGAAGAACAACATGAAACTTATCAGGCGAGAAGATACTTCATAGAGAAGAATTCTCATCGTCACCAGATCACAACAATCATCAATCAACAACGAACAAGCTTATCTAGTTTCAGAAACAACCAGCGAGCAGTTCTCAACAAGCAATACATTACGAGCAAGGACCGGAAATTCTTAACATCAACAACAGCTAATTCGTGAAGTGTACTTAGTCAACTGCATAATGAGGAGGATAAAGAACATAAAGAATGAATACGAATTTCTGCGAAGAACATAAAGAGCGAAGACAAATTTATGCGAAGAGCAAGTACAGAAAAACTTCTGCGAATAAATAAAGTGGAAGTACAAGAAAAGCATAAGGAATGACGATATATTTATGAATGACAACAGAGGTGGAGAGGATATCAATAACAACATGACCCGAAAAAGACGCATACATTAAAAGATAAAGAGGTACCTGGAAAAGAAGCAGGCAAACAACGAAGTACATGCGAACAAGACGCAAAGTAGAGAAAGGGCAAATTAATGAGAGTAACAGAACAAACAAAGACAAAGGTAAAAGCTAGAAGCTCAAATAACTTTGGGAGATTTATCTCGTAAATGAAGAAGAAGAGCAGGTAAAAGACAAACAGGACAAGACAGCTCAATTCATTCTATCCATTACAAACTCTCGGTAATTTTTATTTGTGAAGGAAGAAAACTACCGCAGATAAGGAAAAAGAGACAGCGAAGTGATATGCGAATTAAACCACACCAATAGCCCTTGTTTGCAGCGAAGTGATCGCAGAAAGAAAGAGCTAAAGAAGGAATTTGATGATGTGTCAGCTAAAATTTCTTCATGAAAGAAAAGTAGTGGCTAATAAAATTTCTTGTGCAGGATTAAGCCAACAAGACGATGATAGTTCCCATGAAAATTTCTAAAACTAAAATTTCTGAACCTAATCCATGATTTATAGTTCCCATGAAAATTTCTTGAAGCAAAAACGATGTGATTCACTCGAATCTATTCATGAACTATAAATCCACGGTTTCCAATAGCATTCCTTAGTTTATTATGATAAGTTCACAAACATCGTTTTTAGACATAACCTACTCAAGTTCGCGGACGGAGTTCACAAACTCCAGCAGAAATTCTCGGGTTCGAGAACTACGACAGTTCGCAGACTGGGTTCGTGGACGGAGCTTGTATGCTGAGTTCGCGGACTGAGTGGTAGGCTGAAAATTACAGCATACTTATGAGCTACAGGTGGAGAACCTTAGAAACTATTGCAAAAGGATTCAGGACAAACAATGATGCAGATTATAAAGACTAATGAACTGAGGAAGAAAATAAAAGAACAACTAGCAAATATGCAGATGAAACTGAGAACAATATGAACAGATGGCTAACTACTATAATTATGATGCTGATGAAGAATATATAGACAGATGGTTATAATGATCAAGTGCACCTAATGACAAATAAGCTACAATCTAAACTGAAACAACAATGTATAGAGTTTGAACATAAATAGCAAAGTTACAGATGCAGGGGAATGAAAAAAATTAAAGCTACATCTCAACATTAAAGAGTTAAGATGAAAGCTATATGAATTGAATGCACGATATATAAACAGATGGATTACACTAAGCTGCAAAATGCTATTATACTAAGAAATAACTAACTAATTTGAAAAAGTTACAGCTAGAAATGCAAGAGTAAAATGCAGTTTTTACATAGATAGATGGTTAACAGCTAAGTTACACTACAATACAAGCTACAAACAAATGCAAAAATGCAACTGAAAACCTACATCTAAAATGCAACATAACTAAGCTATGAATGCAACACATATACACAACTGGAATGATAATGCAACTAATCAAAAACTATCAAGATAATCAAATGCAACTAATCAACTGATAACAAAACAAAGCCAAGTTGTAGTTTATATAGACATATGAACTGAGAAGGAAAATAGCAAGATAATCAAAAACTACAGTTAAACAGAGATATTGGTATGATAATGCAACTAAACTAACAATGGAAGATATATATGACTGAAAGATTAAAAGTACTGCTAACAATATATAAGATGATTAAAACAAAAACTAAAACAAAGGCTACAACTTACAGCAAGCTAAAAAGATATAGAGTACAACAGAAAAAAAGAAAGACAGCTTAGTTACTAAACAACTTAGTTATACTAATAGTGACTGCAAAACAAGCTGAATTTGAACAAATATTTACAAGACTGAACTGAAAATCAGAAAAGTAAAAACTTTTTGTCAACTACACTGCCACAAAGTCCCCGGCAGCGGCGCCAAAAAACTTTATAGGCTTAGTAAAGTTACCTACAATTATAACTGCAAGTGCACAGTGTTGGTTTGCAACGCAGGGCAAGCACAAGTCGATCCACAGGGACTTGGAGAGTGTAAGCTGAAGCTATGGTATTTACTATACTGATTCAAACAAAGAGTAACCAAAGGGGGTTTTGTTTGCCGATACGGCTAGATGATTTTAAAATAACTTAAATAACAAAACAAGATGTAAAGTAAGATGGAGAGGATACTAGGGCCTTCAAATCCACCACTATCCTACACTATGCATTCAACTGGTGATGTTATTCTTTTCCTTATAGAAGATAAGGGTGACAATCAAATCTGCCATATATCTAAGGTGTTCCTCCAATAGATAATTCAATCACAACTAAGGTATCTTTCCATAGCACTAACTGTCTTCTCAGGGCACAATTAGTCTAAGGATCAATAATAGTCTCTAAAGCATAAGATGCAGCATAATCAACATAGTGATATTCTAACTACAATGGATACATGCCATACACTGTGAAAGCAAAATGTTGATGTACTAAGATTGAAATTATCCTAACAATTTAAGCATTCAAGAACACACAAAGTATGAACAACACAATAACAGGCTAGGGTTTCATCTAAACCCTAGTTATGGAATTAGAACATAATAAAGATGATAGTAATAAAAACAGAATTGATTTATGCTAACAAATAAACCCTAAAAATTCCCCCGCCCCCTCTCACAGTACAACTCATTCAATTTATACCTAAAATTCTCTTCTAACAATCAATTTCGAAATTAAATGCATACCCTACAAACCCAATCATATGAATTTCTTGTCCCCTCTTCCAATTCACCTCTGCAAGTCATTAATTCCATGTCTTGAGAAACCCTAACTTCATCTGTCTCGAACTCCGCTTCTAGGTTTGGGAGAAGCTAAGATAGAGAGAGAGCTAGATCTAGGGAAGGTGAAGGTGGATGTGCTGGTGTTGTTGGGAGACGAAGGTGATGATGGCTCTGATGGTTTCTGCAAATGGTCGGGGGAGGAGACGATGGTTCTGGCTCTTGTCGGGAAGAAGAAAGAAGAAGTGAATGTGGGGAGTGTTTGGCTAGGTGCTCGGTTGGGTGAAGCGAATTCTGATGTACTACAAGGAAAAGAAGTTGGATGCAGCTGCTAGATAAAATCCAACGACTCAGGATGGAGCGGGATTGGATTCGGGTATGGGTTCGAATATGGGTAGATCAAGCCAATGTACTTGTAAACAGATTGCAACTGATGTGCACGCGGGTTGTAAGTTCTCTTCCACAGCTGCTAGTCTCCAATTTTCTGCTCTTTTGGATCCTCAATTCATCCAAGCTTTATTTGGTACCTAAAAACACAAAGTTAATTAGTACAAGAATTTATTCTTGAAAACAAAGAAAACACAGAATTTGGGATAATATCTGATTTTAAAGTGTAAAAGATGAGTTAAATGCCAATAAAAAGGTATAGAAATATGCAATATTTGGCACTCATCAAATACCCCCAAACCTGAATTTTACTTGTCCTCAAGTGAAACAAAAATTAAGAAATCCTAACTATACCACTGTCGTTGGTCTCTCGAATGCATTTATCGTATGCACTAAGCCTTTAAACCCCTAGGTGTCCCTAGTGGACAAGTTGTAGTCTCGTGAGGGCCTACCAGAGATGTACCCACAAAACCTTCTCCAACTTCAGAGTGTAAAAGAGTCTCAAGCATCCAAGGGGCTATGTGGACATATAGTTTCTGCATGCTAGTAACACGAAGTTAGAACTACCAAAGAATGCATTATCATCCTTAAGAGTTGAGCAAGAATAACCATACCATATGAAAGAATTCGGGTTCGAGAGTAATCACAAGCCTCGACTTCTGCCTCACCAATAGGGTTTTATGATAATTGCACTCAAAAAGGCCGCTTTTTTAGTCTCTCATGTGTGCATACAGGAATAAAGAGATAAATCCTGCACACGTTGATGGTGGGAAGGAGAACCTTCCAAAATAATTTCTGGAGACTCCACAAAATTGTGGACAAAAAGAATCTTTTTCTGATGATCTCTAAGAAAGGAAATCAACCATTATCAAGGATGGGAGTACTCACTTACCTTCACATTTGATCGGCAATCAACACCACTCTCACAGCATCCATAGAAATGTCTTCAATCTTCGGTCTTCAGTCTTCGGTCTTCAACTGTTGATGATGAACTTCTGAACTTCGCAAAAACTTGACAATTTGTAACTTTTCTCTTCAATTTCCTTGTTTCTTGGAATTTTCTTCTTGAATTCTTCTTCTTTACCATGGTGGTATCAAAACTAAACTAAGAAAATAAACTACAATTTTATTTTTATATTTTTCGGGTTTATTTATTTTATAATAAAAAAAAAATTATTACAAAGGATCCTCAACAGACAGGAAACTAGTCGGAAGCCGAGCAACAAGTTGGGCTCCAACTCTCTTTTGTAGTACCACACTTAGCCTATGAAAAAGAAAATATCCAACTCGCACACTAGCATCATAGCTGGCCATGTAGTTACGAAGATGTTTAACGAACTCAGTCGTTGTATCCCCAAACTCACCAAGAGTAGTAAAGCCAAAGCACCAAAACCGTAGCCTTGCAAAGTGCACTTATCCAAATACTTGGTATTCTTACGAATCACGGCCTCCTTAATAGCTTGACCTAGCTCCAAAATACAACTACCATTCCCAGCAAAGGGAGAAACAACCGTCACATCCAAACAAACATCCCGCCCATTATCCCAATTGAGCACAAGAATATCAGCTGGCCTCAAATATTTTTTGATTTTTTTTTTCAAGAAAGTAAAAACATGAAATGAAAATAACAACAAAAACAATAAAACTACTAACTCCATGGATGAAGTACTTTATCACTCAATTCTTCACAACTTGTATTGTCTTGATTTCATAAACCTCACTAATTCTGATCTTATTTTCTTTTCTTTGAATTGTTGCATGTAAACCTTGGACTATTTTGACTTTTCTTCAAATATTCTGATGTTGCTCTGCTCGTTGATGATGATGTGGATCTGTTGATGTTGTTGAGAGAGAGAGAGAGTGATGCTAACTACAAATCGAACTACAAGAAGGAGTTTTCATCTTTAAACGTCACCCTCATGATTGACAAAATTAGCAATCAAGAGATCAAAAATAGTGCTGAAAGTGGTGCGAAGTTAGGTAGCTCACCATTCCTACCCGGAATTGACGTACGGTGACACACACTCTAAAATATTTTTTAGAAAGTCACAAAAATTGAAGGTCGGTGCCTCGCTTGATGTAAAAATGGGTAGTCTCCACTAAGGGTGATCTAAATTCTACTACCAAATATCTTTGCAACACCTAATTCTCCCTCCGACATGGTTAAATCCAACGTTAACGCTCTAATCAACTAAGAAACCCGATTGTGTTCTCCAGTAATTCTAAGTTCAGTTATTTCGGTCAGACTCTTTATGTAAACATAGCTAGAAGCATGCTAGTGACTCTAAGATCTCTAAAAGTTGGAGGTTTTTATGTACATATTTACAAAGAGTTTTGAAAAATTTTGAATTTGATTTTTAATAATAATAATTTTTATTTTTTTTAATAATAAAACTAAAACTAAAATAAGAAGACTAAAAACCCTATATGCAAAACGCACCCCCAAACCTAAATCTAAGTCCTCAATGTTTCAATAGATGATAAGAATTTAAACAATCACATACCAAGAGAACTATGCTGAGTAAAGAAAAGGTTAGAGATAACCGGATGCAAAAGGATGGTGCTAAACCATTAGTGGATGAATACTTTGAAAGCAACAACAAGAGTGATACGACAAAAAGTTCGGTTAGCACACATAAAAACTATGCAAAAAGGAAAGGAAAAGGGAAAGAGAATGGATTTTTAGTTCATATGTATGTACACAGGTGAACTAGTTTAGTCCACATAGACGGGGTCTTCCAAGTCTACAGTCTCAACTTCTGGTGGAAGATGCTCCAGAAATGGTTTCAATCTCTGACCATTGACCTTGAAGATGTTCTTGTTTGCTGGGTTTTCGATTTCAACATCTCCATGGGGAAAACAGTATGTACCAAGAATGGACCTGACCATCGAGAACGTAACTTTCCTGGAAACAGATGCAAACGAGTGTTGTACAATAGAACTTTTTGACCAGGTGTGAAAGACTTGCGCAAAATGCGCTTGTCATGAAATACTTTCATTCTTTGTTTGTACATTTTGGCACTATCATATGCATCATTTCTTAATTCTTCTAACTCATTGAGTTGAAGCTTCCTTTGGGTGCCAGCCTTATCAAGGTCGAAGTTCAGTTTCTTTACAGCCCAATATGCACGATGTTCTAACTCTACAGGTAGATGACAAGCTTTACCATACACAAGTCTGTAAGGGTACATACCAATGGGAGTCTTGTATGCAGTTATATAGGCCCACAAAGCATCATTTAAACGTAAAGACCAATATTTCCTAGAAGGATTAACAGTCTTCTCAAGAATATGCTTAATTTCCCTATTAGAAACTTCAACTTTGCCACTGGTCTGAGGATGGTAAGGTGTTTCTACCTTATGAGTGATTCCATACTTGCACACAAGTGATTCAAAAGGTCTATTGCAAAAATGACTACCTCCATCACTGATTATTTCTCTAGGTGTTCCAAAGCGAGAGAAAATGTTTTCTTTAAGAAAAGAAAGAACAATGTTATGATAATTTGTTTTGGATGCAATGGCTTCTACCCACTTAGAGACATAATCAACAACAACAAGAATGTACAACTTATCTTCAAAGTTAGGAAATGGACCCATGAAATCAATACCCCACACATGAAACAGCTCAACAATCAAAATGGGTTGTAAGGGCATCATTTTTCGTCTTGAGATAATTCCTAATTTCTGGCATCGGTCACAAGCAACACAAAAAGCATGGCTATGTTTAAACAATGTTAGCCAGTAAAAACCACTCTGCAAGATCTTTGCAGCAATTTTCTTGGCGCTAAAGTGGCCTCCACATGCATGGTCATGACAGAAAGAGATGACATCCCTTTGTTCAGAATTTGGGACACATATCCTAATGATTTGGTCTTGGAAGTACTTAAACAGATATGGGTCATCCCAAAGGAAATTTTTAACTTCATCCAAGAATTTAGAATGGTCTTGTTTAGACCAGTGCAAAGGCATTCTACCTGTAGCAAGGTAGTTTACGATATCAGCAAACCACGGCATTTCAGACACAAGCATCAATTGTTCATCAGGGAATGATTCTCTAATAAGCACGGATTCATCAACAGATTCAACATTCAACCTAGACAAGTGATCAGAAACAACATTTTTTGACCCTTTCTTATCTCGAATTTCGAGTTTGAACTCTTGTAACAAGAGTATCCATCGAATTAGACGAGCCTTAGCATCTTTTTTAGACAAAATATATGTCAATGCAGCATGGTCAGAATATATGATGATTTTAGATCCTATCAAATAAGATCTAAACTTATCCAATGCAAACACAACATCTAGCAACTCTAACTCAGTTGTTGAATAATTCATTTGAGCGTCATTAAGTGTTTTACTATCATAGTATATCACATAAGGGTGTTTGTCTACTCGCTGGACTAAAACATCTCCTACAACATAGTCATACGCATCACACATAATTTCAAATGGTAAGGTCCAGTCGGGTGGTCTGACTATAGGGGCAGATGTAAGGAGAGCTTTCAATTGCTCCCATGCTTCCTTACAAGCATCATCAAAGACAAATGCAACATCTTTTGCAAGAAGATTACACAAAGGTCTTGAAATTTTACTAAAGTCTTTGATGAATCGGCGGTAAAAACCGGCATGGCCTAAGAATTATCTTATGTCCCTCATAGAACGAGGTTGAGGCAAGTGTTGAATGAGATCAACCTTGGATTTATCTACTTCAATGCCTTTTTCCGAGATGATATGCCCTAGAACAATGCCTGAGTCAACCATGAAATGACATTTTTCCCAATTCAAAACCAAATTCTTTTCCTTACACCGAATCAGCACACGAGTAAGATGATGCAAACATTCATCAAACAAAGACCCAAAGACAGAAAAATCATCCATGAAAATTTCAAGAAACTCATCTATCATGTCGGAAAATATGCTCATCATGCAACGTTGAAAAGTAGCGAGTGCATTACACAACCCAAAAGGCATACGCAGATAAGCAAATGTTCCATAAGGACACGTAAATGTGGTCTTATGTTGGTCTTCGGGCGCTATGTGAATTTGGTTATAGCCCGAATAACCATCCAAGAAACAATAGTACCTATGTCTCGACAACCTTTCTAGCATTTGGTCAATGAAGGGCAGGGGAAAATGGTCTTTCTTTGTTACTGTGTTCAATTTTATATAGTCAATACAAACTCGCCACCCTGTGGTTACACGGGTGGGAACAAGCTCATTCTTTTCATTTTGAACTACAGTAATTCCAGACTTCTTGGTACCACCTGAATGGGACTGACCCACTGGCTATCTGGAACTGGGTAAATGATACCCGCATCAAGCAATTTCAAAATCTCACCCTTAAAAACATCTCTCATATTGGGGTTAAGTCTCCTTTGCATTTCCCTAGATGGTTTAGTGTTTTCTTCAAGATTTATGTGATGCATGCAAATTGTGGGACATATACCTTTAAGGTCTGAGATGGTCCAACCTAAGGACTTTTTATGTTCATTAAGCACTTCTAAAAGTTGACTTTCCTGTTCTGTGTCTAAACATGATGCAATAGTCACAAGCAAAGTATCAAAAGGACCTAAGAAAGCATACTTCAAAGTATCAGGAAATGGTTTCAAATCAAGCTTAGGTGGTTCCACTGTAGTCTGCCATTTATCAATATCCATGGGTGGAACAGATTCAACCAAAGAGTGAATTTCACCAATGTACTTAAACTCGAAGAGATCTAAGTCAAAGTTATCTAAGCATGCTTGCAAAGGGTCCACAGACAAAATTTCAGGCAATGAGTCTTGGACCAGACTCTCAATCATGTTAATCTCATGCAATTCAGTATCATTACAATCAATGGGTTATTGACTAGTGTTAAAAACATTCAGTTCTATAGTCATGTTACCAAAAGACAATTTCAACACTCCATTACGACAATTTATGATAGCATTAGACGTCGCCAGCAAAAGACGTCCTAAAATAACAGGAATGTGATTATCTGGGTTTTGCACAGGTTGAGTATCTAAGACGATGAAGCCCACAGGAAAGAAAAATTTATCAACCTTGATTAACACATCTTAAACAATGCCATGAGGGATTTTCACAGATCTGTCCGCTAATTGTAGCGTAACAGGAGTGGGTTTCAGCTCCCCAAGTCCTAACTACACATACACAGAGTATGGAAATAGATTCACACTTGCTCCTAAGTCTAGTAAAGATTTTTCGACCACATGGTCACATATGGTGCATGTAATTGTTGGACTACCTGGGTCTCTAAACTTAGTTGGAACTTGTTTTGAATTATTGAACTTACCTGCTCAGTGAGAAAAGCACGCTTATGCACATGAAGCTTTCGCTTTTGTGTGCACAGATCCTTCAAAAACTTAACATAGGTGGGTATCTGCCTGATTTCTTCGAGAAATGGAATGTTTATGTTAACTAGTTTGAACATTTCCAAAATCTCGTTGTACTGTTGACCGCCTTTTTGCTGCACCAACCTTTGTGGAAATGGAGCAACAAGTACATGAGACGGTGCAGGGACATTAACATCAGTGGAATTCTTAGAGTCATGATCATGCTCAGATTCCTTCTCCACAACGGGTGTTTTCTGTGGAGTTGTATGCACTGGTGAGTCTGATCTAGACTCGCTTGACTGTGGTATACCTGCATTTTTCTCAATAACTTTACCACTATGAAAAGTGGTGACAACATTCACAAGACTATGTGAAGTTTCATTGCAAGTTGAAGAACCTGCCTGAAATACATTCTTTGGATTTTGTTGGGGTTGACTAGGAAGTTTTCCCTTTTATCTCTCATTCAATGCATCACAAATTTGACCCATTTTAAGTTCTAGACTTTTGAAACGTTGGTCGGTGGTCTTTTGAAGTTGTAAAATACTTTGGGTCAACAGACCGACACTGTCTTCAAAGCTAGGCTTGTTCTATACAGGGTACTGAGGGTGTGGTTGCACTTGGGGGTTTCCAGGATATGAGTATCCTTGGTTATTATTTGTTGTTCCCCCTTGTATAGGCCCTTTAGACCATGAAAAGTTAGGGTGATTCCTTCACCCTTGGTTGTAGGTCTGAGAATAAGGGTTGTTCACTTGCCTATGGTATAAAGCATTGGCTTGCTCGGTTTTAGACTTTTGAAATGCATGTAAGTCTGGAAAACTGTCCACTAAATGGTCTGAACCACGGCATGCGGTACAAGTGGCCATTTCAATTTAGTTACAGAGAGTAGGGGTAATAGTTTTCACATTCTTCTACAGTTCTAGCACTTCTACTCTCCTAGCCAAGGATGCAATCTTTGCATTTCCCTCAAAGTCAGACTCAATTCTATGGACATTAGCTACAGAGGTAGTCCTTTTCGGTTCACGGATGGACTCCCACTGTTGAGTCTTTTCAGCGACTTCGATTAAGAAATTCCAAGACTCATCAGCAATTTTGTCAATAAATGCACCATTGCACATTGACTCAACGGTGGTTCGGGTCCTGACATCTAGGCCTTCATACAAAATTTGCACAAGTCTCCATTTTTCGAAACCATGGTGAGGACATTGGAGCAATAATTCATTGAATCTCTCCAAATATTTTGCTAGAGTCTCTTCTTCTAATTGCACAAAACCATTTAGACTTTGACGAATTGACGCAGTCTTATGGTTGGGGAAAAACTTTTTGAAAAGTTCTTTTGTGAGATCATCTCATGTTCCAACGGATTGTGGTTGTAGGGAATGAAGCCAGGACTTGGCTTTTTCTTTCAAAGAGAAAGGGAACAATCTCAGCTTGAGGGACTCTTCCAGAATTTGGTTAAAACGCAGAGTCCCATATATGTCTTCAAAGTCTCTAACATGGTGATAGGGGTTTTCAGCATCAACCCCTCTAAACACATGCAACATGTGAATTATGCTTGCTTTCAGTTCAAACTGACCAGCATTAGCTGGTAGAATGATGCAAGAGGGCTGACTTACCCTTATGGGGTACATGTAGTCCTTGAGACTACGTGATTGGTTCTCATCACCCATTGTCTCAGGTTGGTATGGGCTTTCTACTGCAGAACTAGGTATGTAAACAATATCTTCTTGGCGGATTCTAACTAGTCGATTTGTTTGGTCTTTAAAAGACACAATCATAGCCTACCTAGCACATCAATCGTGTTATAAAGACAAGAATTAACAACCAGGAGAGTCAAAATTCAGGGCAACGGAGTCTTGAGAATCAAAAGCCTAACACTAACACCCAAAACTAGCACAATTTCCCAAGCCAAGCCAGAGATGCAGTTTAGATAAGTAGCAGTTCTCAGAGAAGGGAGTTGGTGCTTATTTCAATGGGTATTGTGATTATGCAAGCATACAAACAATTTTCACGAATTCAAAGATGGACTGCTGAACAGTAAAGTTTTGATTTCAACAAGCACATATTTTACGCAAGTGTCACAAATTCAGCAGCTAATTTGAACAACCATTCAAAGTGCACAAGAAATGATTATGCTCACTCAAGGTGAAGCATGTGCTGTGTGACTGTGTTAATCAACAGGCTTGGCATGTGAATATGGAGTTACAATACTAATAAGTTACAACATAAAGGTTTGGTTGACATCAACAGGTTTGGTTGACCTCAATAGGCAGCTAGTTCAACAAACTCATTCAATAATAAACTCAGTTATCCAAAGTAAAACTCAAATTGATTTCTAAAATAGAGTTTGAGAATACACTACCGCCAGTATAAAACTGGGTTTAGGCAATTCCACTAATTATCCTGCTCCTTGTCCTTCCTTTCCTTGGCTTTTGCAGAAGTATTGCAGGTACCTATGAGCTCAAAGGAGAGTTTCAGTATACAGATTTGCACAGATGGAGCAAGGGTATAAAAATCAACAGATGAGAGTTGCAGAATATTGATGAATACAAATGCAACTAACTTCAGGCAAGCAATGGAGAACCAAAAATTACAGCTAAGAAAGTGAAGGAAATCAACTGGATATATTTTTCTTTTTCTTTTTTTAGAATCATGTGGGATGAGATGCAGTTAAACTATCTTGAAAGAAAACTAAATGATATAAACATGTAATAGCAAATGATTATGACTAAAGTTAAAACTACAACTAATGCTAGTAACGCTGAAATGCAGATTATACAACAAATGGGTTACAAAATTACACTATAATAGCTGAAAAATAGCAATCTAAACACATATAAACTTCAACTAGATACAAGATAATGCAAGTAAACAAAAATGATGAAAGATAGAGTACACAATGGAGTTAACTAAGATGCAACTAAGATGAACCAAATGCAAAATATATAAACAGATGGATTCACACTTCTATGATAAGAACACAAAAATTAACTAACAAATACTAATCAGAGGTTACAGGATACTAAAACATTACACACAACTGAATTATGCTAGAAGATGTTATAGAAGTGACAGAATTACAACATACTAATAAGCTACAAAAACTAATGTAAATTAAGCTACAACTAGTACTAATAACAAAATGCAGAAAGTCTAAAATCTAAACAAGTATATATACAGAACTTAACTATAATGACAACTAAATGAAACTGAATATGGAATGGTTGAAATTTTAAGAACTACAACTACTACTACTGAGCTAATATGCTGCTAAGTTAAAGCTACAGATTTTCTAATCTAAATCTAAGTTGTGCTAAGATAGTTTACAACAGCTAAAGTTACAGCATGCTAAGATAGAAAGCTTGAGATGGAAATAGGTACACTAAGTTATACTAATGATGCAGGATATATAACAGATGGTTTAACTACTAAGTTACACTATAACACCAAAAGTAAAAAGAAAACAAAAGTAAACTAACACAATTACTAACAGGATATGAATAAGAAACTATATGATTACTGAATCCAATATCTAACAGGATGTAACTATGATGTAAAATAAAACAAAACAGATTTAATAGAAACAATGCACTTACAGACAATGAGATTACTTGAATGCTTCACTAAAATGAGATTTAAGATGTATGATGATGCAGGTTACTGAAAATTACAGCAGACTAATGAGCTACAGGTGGAGAATATTAGAAAACTACTGCAACAGGATGCAAGACAAACAATGATGCAGATTATAAAGACTAATGAACCGAGGAAGAAATTAAAAGAACAACTAGAAAATATGCAGATGAAACTCAGAACAATATGAACAGATGGCTTACTACTATAATGATGATGCTGGTGAAGATTAGATAGACAGATGGTTATAATGATCAAGTGCAACTAATGACAGATTTGCTATAATCTAAACTGAAACAACAATGTATAGAGTTTGAACATAAATAGCAAAGTTACAGATGCAGGGGAATGAAAAAAATTAAAGCTACAACTAAACATTAAACAGTTAAGATGAAAGCTATATGAATTGAATGCACGATATATAAATAGATGGATTACACTAAGCTGCAAAATGCTATTATACTAAGAAATAACTAACTAATTTGAAAAAGTTACAGCTAGAAATGCAAGAGTAAAATGCAGTTTTTACATAGATAGATGGTTAACAGCTAAGTTACACTACAATACAAGCTACAAACAAATGCAAAAATGCAACTGAAAACCTACATCTAAAATGCAACATAACTAAGCTATGAATGCAACACATATACACATCTGGAATGATAATGCAACTAATCAAAAACTAGCAAGATAATCAAATGCAACTAATCAACTGATAACAAAACAAAGCTAAGTTGTAGTTTATATAGACATATGAACTGAGAAGGAAAATAGCAAGATAATCAAAAACTACAGTTAAACAGAGATATTGGTATGATAATGCAACTAAAATAACAATGGAAGATATATATGATTGAAAGCTTAAAAGTACTGCTAACAATATATAAGATGATTAAAACAAAAACTAAAACAAAGGCTACAACTTACAGCAAGCTAAAAAGCTATAGAGTACAACAGAAAAAAAGAAAGACAACTTAGTTATACTAATAGTGACTGCAAAACAAGCTGAATTTGAACAAATATTTACAAGACTGAACTGAAAATCAGAAAAGTAAAACTTTTTGTCAACTACACTGCCACCAAATCCCCGGCAGCGGCGCCAAAAAACTTTATAGGCTTAGTAAAGTTACCTACAATTATAACTGCAAGTGCACAATGTTGGTTTGCAACACAGGGAAAGCACAAGTCGATCCACAGGGACTTGGAGAGTGTAAGCTGAAGCTATGGTATTTACTATACTGATTCAAACAAATAGTAACCAAAGGGGGTTTTGGTTGCCGATACGGCTAGATGATTTGCAAATAACTGAAATAAAAAAAACAAGATGTAAAGTAAGATGAAGAGGATACTAGGGCCTTCAAATCCACCACTAACCTACACTATGCATTCAACTGGTGATGTTATTCTTGTCCTTATAGCAGATAAGGGTGACAATCAAATCTTCCCTATATCTAAGGTGTTTCTCCAATAGATAATTCAATCACAACTAAGGTATCTTTCCATAGCACTAACTGTCTTCTTAGGGCATAATTAGTCTAAGGATCAATAATAGTCTCTAAAGCATGAGCAGCAGCATAATCAACACAGTGATATTCTAACTACAATGGATACATGGCATACACTGTGAAAGAAAAATGTTGATGTACTAAGATTGAAATTATCCTAACAATTTAAGCATTCAAGAACACACAAAGTATGAAAAACATAATAACAGGCTAGGGTTTCATCTAAACCCTAGTTATGGAATTAAAACATAATTAAGATGATAGTAATTAAAACAGAATTGATTTATGCTAACAAATAAACCCTAAAAATTCCCCCACCCCCTCTCACAGTACAACTCATTCAATTTATACCTAAAATTCTCTTCTAACAATCAATTTCGAAATTAAATGCATACCTTACAAACCTAATCATATGAATTGCTTGTCTCATCATCCAATTCGCCTCTGCAATTCATTAATTCCATGTCTTGAGAAACCCTAACTCCATCTGTCTCGAGCTCCGCTTATAGGTTTGGGAGAAGCTAAGATAGAGAGAGAGTTAGAGCTAGGGAAGGTGAAGGTGGCTGTGCTGGTGCTGTTGTTGTCGGGAGACGAAGGTGATGATGGATCTGATGGTTTCTTCAAATGGTCGGGGGAGGAGACGAGGGTTTTGTCTCTTGTCGGGAAGAAGAAAGTAGAAGTTAAGGTGGGGAGTGTTTGGCTAGGTGCTCGGTTGGGTGAAGCGAATTTTGATGTACTGCAAGGCAAAGACGTTGGATGCAACTGCTAGATCAAATCCAACGGCTCAGGATGGAGCGGGATTGGATTCATGTATGGGTTCGGATATGGGCAGCTCAAGCCCATGTACTTGTAAACATATTGCAACTGATGCGCATGCGGGTTGCAACTTCTCTTCCACAGCCGCTAGTCTCCAATTTTTTTGCTCTTTTGGCTCCTCAATTCATCCAAGCTTTATTTGGTACCTAAAAACACAAAGTTAATTAGTACAATAATTTATTCTTGAAAACAAAGAAAACACAGAATTTGGGATAATATCTGATTTTAAAGTGCAAAAGATTAGTTAAATGCCAATAAAAAGGTATAGAAATATGCAATATTTGGCACTCATCACTGATCTCACGCACTACTCCGGTTTCACTTGATCAACAAAGTTCGCAAACTTCGGTACAAGAAATAAGGACTTATACATATATGTGTTACCACAACAATACTTATATCCTCCAATAGTTATATTGTCTAAACTCTCATTTCAATCATTGAAACATTCTTAGTGGACGTTATATAGTTGTTATTCACAAACTATTTCTTGTCAGAGATATTTCCAAAATGAATGAAACATAACATGACTTTCGTCACAAGGTAAAGATGAACTTGGATAAAGAGAAAGCTTTACCAACACATATTTCGAGAAACATACAAGCGAGACATACTCATCTCGAAATATCATATGTGTATAATCTTAGTCTATATAGTAATACGACTTTTGTCTCAAGATTGGAGATAGAGTAGATAGACTTTTGAGAGATAGATAAGTTCAAGTCTCCACATATATTTTAGTCGATGAAGATCCACGGGTTCCTTGAGTAGTCCTTCGTCTTGTATGATGATCGCCATGGAGTTCTTGAGCTCTACTACACTTTCTATTCTGGTACGAGACCTTAGCTATAGTAGACTAGAAATCAAGACTTTATAGTTTTGATCACTAACATTGACAAACATGCTGGAGATAGCAACGCATGCGAGTTCGACCGAGAAATGCTCTAACAATATCCCCCTTTGTCAATTTTAGTGGCAAAACTATTAATACATATGGAATATAAAAAATATATAAATAAACTTTGTAGCTCCTATTCTACATGTCTAATATTCAACATTACTCGAAATATTCGTCACTTCCAAGTAGTCCAATGATCCCAAAGGTTGTAAGTTTAGCATCATCGTTGTTGAAAATCCATAGCTATAACAATGAGAAAAGCAGTGGTTCTCAATCATTGTTATACAGTGTCATAATATTATTACACAACATCAAAGTCCAATTGCATCACATCTTTAACAACAATACTATGGTGATACTTCACTCCCCCTTAGTAAATACTCCATCTCACATGGAAACCACTCCCCCTTACATAATGATCCGAAAACCATATGTATTTGTAGTATGAACTACATATTAATTCTCCCCCTTTTTGTCAATTAAATTGGCAAAGGTACAAGAACGGGATCCTAATGAAATTTCCGTAAGAGATATTTCATGACCAAAGGTAAATGTATATCATCTTGTTTAGATGCACTCATAAAGCCGGATCTAAATGCATTCATCAATGAGTTCATAAAAATACAAGATAACCCCTCTAATATTCCACAGTCACACTCCCCACAAAGATTTGACAATTAAGCACAAGTTCAAAAGAACTCTCCCTAATAAAATGTCATTCCCAAAGGAACAACAAGAGCGACCTTAATAATTTCAAAAAGAAAAGAAGGATTTCTTTATACTCAAAAAATTACATACAAGTATGAATTTGGAATCCAACAAGAAATATTCAATCATATTAACCTAAGAGAACCAATATTAATTTGGCTAAATATGCTCAACACAAGTAAACTTATGGAGACTTAAATCAATTAGATTAATCACAAGAAAACTCGCAACTAATATAATTGTCATACATAACCAAATTAATTACAAAAGTAATAAATTTAATTTGCCACACTCGACACAAGAAACCTATGGGGCAAATGACTAAGTTAATCACGAATAACCAACCCAGTCAAAGATATGCTCAAACATAAGAAAACTTACGGAGTGTTAACTAAATAATCACACAAGATGATTAATTTAGTTCAATCATGTTCAACATAAAGTACCTTACGGAACAAAAACTAAGCTAATCACAAAGCAATCAACTTTTGTAGTTTTAGTGCTCAACATAAGATACTTCATGGAACAACACAATATTTACACAAAAATTATGGATCGGAGAATCGAACTTATACCGTGGAATAAGCAAGGATTAATTCTATGTTTTCATCACTATTTGCACAATGACACACAATAGATATAATCCTTGAATCACAAAATATTTTAACCTATCTTACATCAATAATTGACAATATAGGCTTAACTTTTGTGTTTTGCCAAAAGTCTATTCATTCTTTTATCAATATTTGCATATCAATTCACGAACGACTTTACTTTTGACAAAATATGGGACAATTAAGTTCACGGACGTAAACACACATATCCCATCAAAATATTGCAATATATAAAACCATAAAGATTAATACTGCAACCATCATCTTCCAAACAAGTTTAGAATTTAAACCAATAAATCTAAAAACAAGAAGATGAAATTTTTTGGACATAACTATGTGTAATCACAATAATGGCTATTCCAAAAACACTAGTTATTCGTCTAAACAAAAGAGAAAAATAGAAGATTTACTAGGAAATAAGACCTTTGAAGAATTTTTTATCTTCCCCGAACTCCTTGTCGTCAACAACCATTGGAACATAAGGTTCATTAAGGTAGGAGTTTATATCAATAAACCTTCTTGGTTGCTATTGTCGAACCAGGGCCTTCTGAATCTCATGAGTCTTATACACAAAAGCCTTTATTTGCTTGTAGATGGGGAAAAATGATTTGCTGGTTTTTGCGGAATTGAGGACGACCATGCGGAGGAGATTCCTTAAACCGAGCAAAATATTTAACCTCACACAGATGCACCACTATGAAGGGGGTGCTTTAAGTTCGAGAGACCAATCTGTAGTACTCCGGCCTAAACCAAGACAATGGTCGTTCCAGAGTAAATTCGATCACAAGAGAGGATGGATTGATCTGTAGGAGGGAAGCTGAGAAATGTGTGAGATCAATGATGATTTGAGATTGTAGGTGTGTTATGAATTCAGCATGAAATGCTCTAAATGATTGAATCTTGCCTTATTGAGAGTAATTTTTGTGAGTTCGTGTAGACAAAAGAGCGTCTGTATGAACTTTGGTGAGAAATTGCTCGTTCAGACGATTGTTGTTCGAATGTTTGAAAACTCTTCGAATGCTTGTTCTTTCAATCAGGATTCAGAAACATTATATAATTCCGGAGATGAAAACACCATGATCCCATGAAGTGTGACAGTTTGCTGGAATCCAAGATTGGGGAGGTGGGAAATCGTAATAAACCAATTACTCATCGTGCAGAGACTTGGTTAATTTTCCACCCACTACTTTGCTGATTCTTCCAGCTGATTGCACGACTTGCTCACATTCTCATCGTGGGTGAACCCACGTGCCATAGACCGCCAAACCAAAAACCTAGTTAATATCCCCCCATGTGACACGATTGATGTCTCGTGGTTCGTTTAGTCAGTTGTTGATTTCATGACTTCGTGGAACAATGAGTCCACGCATTTGCTGAGTTAAACATGATTTTGTGAAATGTTATGAAACTCATGAATTGAACGCGTCTGCTGATACGGTGATAGGATCCTCATGTTGAGGAGAGCAAGTGTTGCTCGATAATTTGTTGAATATTGATAGATGAACCAATATTCCTTGATTTGAGTAAATATTGCTCATCTGAGCAAGTGTTGCTCGTCTGATGAATTATTGGCAGCGTGACCAAAATAAAATATTAATTAAAGCGCTGGTAGTTGAACCGAGCATAATTAATAAGAATATTGATCAGGAGATCGATGCAAAATTATTAGTGTTTGAATCTGGAATCATGATCCTTGGATTCAGAAACCCTAATTTGATCAATTGATGACCAATTGATGGTTTATTTGAAAATTAACCATGGAAAGAAGGAGAACCGGCTTCATGGGACCATGGATCAACCATGAAATTCTCATATGCTCATGTGATCAAAAACCAATACCTCTTTGAAGAGTTGGTGAGTTATTTAAAGAATGATTAAATGTTGGTTTAATCATTTGCTGAATTACTGCTGGGTTCAGCATTAGGTGATAAAACCTAATTAATTATGAAAAGTTAAGGGACTGACCAAGGGGTCATGAAACCGGACCTGGGTGGTCACAGGATCAAATGATGATCGCTCCGTCAAATTCTGAAATTATTCGGAGATTTTAGGACCCAATACACGCAATTGTGCAAATTAGGTCAGATTGTGAGAAACACGTGGGAATAGCTCATTGCGAGCCAATAATCTAACCCTGGTCAGTCAAGGTAACATTCTTTCATCATTGAGACATCCGTGTTTCAGTCCTGAGAATTTTGATATTTTCTAGTGCTCGTTTGAGCGACCATTTGAGAAAATATGACAAAATTAGGGTTTTCTGATAAAACCGTCAAAACTTCATCAGATGAAGGAAAATAATGAAAAAGTGAAAATATTATGGAGTGTGGGACCAATCATGACCGTGGGAAAGGCTAGCTGGCCAAGGGATCCATCCCATACGTTTTCCATAATTTTATAATATTTTTCATGATTTTAGGGAAATATGATAAAACGAAGGAGTTTTGCTAAAATTAAAGAGTTTTGTTGAAATCAAGGAGTTTCCATGAGATGAGGGAAACATAAAAAATCATAAATAATAAAATAAGGGACATCTGGGCGTGTGGGACCGGCTTGGAGCATGACTGGTCGGCCAGGGCCCGGTCCCGTGCGTTTTCCCTATTTTATGCATTATTTCATGATTTGAAGGAATTTTCATAATTTGAAAGTAATATCATGAAATCAAGGAATTTTCATGGGATTATGAAAACATGAAAAATATGCTAATAAAAGAGTGGGACGTGTGAGCCATCTAGGGTTTGGCCGACCGACCATGGCCCGTGCACACGGGTTTTCCTAATTTTATTATTTTTCATGGGACCAAGGAAATATCATGAGATTAAGGAGTTTTCATGAAATTAGAGAAATAATAATAAAATAATGAGGAATCATGAGGTTTGGGGCCTGTAAGGACCAAGGCATGGCTGGTTGGCCAATGGTCAAGCCCATCACGTTTTTTCCCTAATTTTATATTATTTCCTCCGCACGAAGGAAGCACCATGAAATTGAGGAGTTTCCTCAAAATAAAGTATATTCGTTCAAATGAAAGGGTTTTTCATAAACTCAGGGAAAACAACAAAAATATGATAAAAATATAAAACTGACGTGGGATTGACCACGGCACAGTCGGCTGGTCAGTGGGTCCATGCTCCCAGCGCCTTGGTCAATTTTTATTTATTTGTTATTTTTCATCCTATTTTGCATAGGTTCATCGTTTTATCTTATTTTTAAATACTCATTCGTGCGGTGGTTATTAATGTATCATTGTTGAATACACTTGCACCATTTGAGACAGGGCTCGCTTAGAAAGAAGCTCTGATGCCCGTGCATCCAATATTTATTACTAATCCATGGATTTCTGCTGGGAAGGACCATGGATTGCGTAATGAAATATTTTGCAAAAATGTTTGAATATTTTCAGAAATTCTGCGGATGAATCCAAGAATTTAAGTTTGAGACATGGTTCGCTCAGAAGGCAACTCTGATGCCCGTGCGTCTAATATTTATTACTAATCCATGGATTTCTACTGGAAAGAACCATGGTTTGAGTAATGAAATATCTTCGAAAACATTTAAATATTTTCAGAAATTCTGCGGATGAATCCAAGAATTTAAGTTTGAGACAGGGCTCGCTCAGAAGGCAACTCTGATGCCCTGCGTCCAATATTTATTACTAATCCATGGATTTCTGCTGGGAAGAACCATGGTTTGCGTAATGAAATATCTGCGAAAATATTTGAATATTCTCAGAAATTCTGGGGATGAATCCAAGAATTTAGGAATAATTAATTTATGACTTTATAATAGCGGAGCAAACTATCTAGGAGCATTAATTATTCTGATATGAACTTGCTGGAGATTCATATATTTTACATAGCTAGGGTAAACTCGTTGTTTGTATCCTGAAAACGTCATCACTCTATACTAGCAGAGCAATTTGTTTGGGAGTTGCTCATCCCGTGATAGAAATAGTTACTGAAGTGCTCAGTACTACTCGTGAGATATGGCGTTGTCCAGCTGTGAGACTACATATCTATATGCACTCTGAGAGAAAGTATTCTCAATCAGAGGATTCAATGAGAGATCTGTGTCTCGATATTCACGTCTGATTGCTGGATCAGAGGTTTGTATAATTATGGGTTTACGATTTTACCATTTGTCGAAAATCCACCATCTACATTGCTGAATCTCCTTTCGCATCTCCTTCAACACTTCAAGAACATCAGAAAACTTCTGAGAATTTGAAGGAACAACTCTTGGCTTCCTCATATTCCTCATTTTTCTTTTCAAGGATGGAGGCAATAGAGATTTTTCTTTTTCCTTCATGATTGATGGATTAACAATCGTATTATCGTCATTTCCATCTAAAGACATCATTCTTGGAGCGTTCATGAAAGTATGGGTTTGTGAGAGGAATTCACAATTAGCTCAATAACTAGTCTTGAGATAAAAAGAGGTTTTAGAGAAGGAAAAGAAATGTAGGGTTCGAAACCTTTAAACATGTTTGTAAATGATCAACTCTTATCCCTATGAAGAGTAGAATTGTCGATGATACCCTTTTCTTTTGTTTGATAGACAAAAACGAAGACAAATCTAAGAAAATAAGAAAATAACTTTTCCTAAAGCCTGAGAGGTACAAAATCATTATCTCTTTTGATAAGGAACATGAGACAAGATTTTAAAAACAATACAATCAAGTTGTGTTGTGGTGAACAACAATTTATCCATCAATTTCCTCTTGTGAGGAATCCACAGACCTCTGTCAATCAAAATGATTTGACCATACTTTCTTTTCTAATGGTCTTGGTCTTCCTTTGGAAACTAACTTCTTAGACGAAGATAAAATCTTACATACCTCAGTGGTCTTCTGAGCAAGTTTAAGCTTTCTTGCTAAATGATTTGCTCTTCGTTGAAGTTTGTTGACATGCCTTTGTTGGTGTTTGAACTTGTAGCACCTTGAGAGTTCATGACCCTTTAATGAACAATATGAGCACGTCAGACTTGGATAAAAATAAGGCTTCTGGAATGTGCAATCAGCTAAGCACATATTGGGACCTGAAATATTTTAAGCAGTGTTTCCAAAAATTGGGTCAACTTTCTCTTCCAGAATTGTTGGATTTTATTCTGAAGAATATCAAGATTGATACGTGTATTGCAGCAATTATCAAAATTAATATTTTCACCAAGAAGTGCAATACTTGATTTCTCGTCTTCATTAGAGTCATAATTGTCAGACATTTCATCAAGAGTTGCAGCAAGACCTTTGTCCCCAGTGTATTTTCTCCGATTCGGACACTCATTTGCAAAATGACCAAAACCTTTACACTTAAAGCACTAAGGCATATCCTCATCATCAGTTTCATCAATATCCCTGTTTTTAGGAGGAACACGATTATGAGGTTTGACTGATGCCTTAGGCTTATCTTTGGAGAACCGTTTACTTCTCTTCAACAGAAGATCCCTAAACTATATTGTGATCATCGAGACTGATTTGTCAAGATCTTCATCTGATGAATCTGTCTCAGAATGATCATCTTCAGAGATATACACTTTTTTTACTTTTATCAAGTAATTTGGTGTCCTTAAGTGATTTGAACGCAATATCCTTAGATTTGGACGAATGTTCATAATCAAAGATCTTAATCTTTCTAACCAGCGTATTTCTGGACAGAGTATCAAGGTTATTTCCCTCAACAATGGCATGCTTCTTAGAATCGTATCTAGATGGCAGCGATCTGATAATTTTCATCACAATGTCCTTTTCAGAAATAGTCTTACCTAATGCAAAAGATGCATTCACAATTTCAGACACTTTGTGATTAAACTCATCAAATGTTTCTTCATATGCCATACGAAGGTTTTCCCAATAGGAATTAAGATTTTGAAGTCTAGCATCCTTTTCACCGGAATTACCTTCGAATACAGTTGCTAAGATATCCCAAGCTTATTGCGACTTAGTGCAATTTGACACATTGTGCTGAAGATTTGGGGTAATGTCATGTATGATCGCATTCAAACAGTCGGAGTTTTGTTTTGCAACAAGAATCTCGGCATGAGTATATTCACCAATATTCTTAGGAACGTTTACACCTCCAACTGCCTCAACGGGAGCATCATACCAATTAGAAACATATACCCATGATTGGAAATCACGTGCTTGAAGAAAAGCTCGCATAGCTATTTTCCATCATAAGTAATTAGAGCCATCGAAGACTGGTGGCATGTTAATTGAGATAGCACCTCTGTCCATAGAGTCAAATCCCTACAAACACAGACTTGTAAGGTCTTGAACGTGTTTGCCGGCTCTGATACCAATTGAAAAAGCGGGGGTCTAACAACCACACCCAATATTTCGATTAGCAATCTGTATGGACAAACTCCGAGTTAATTTGCTAGAGAATCAACTAGACAGTCAGACTCAATCTAGATAAAAATATCTCAAGGAGTTTATTATCTCTATCTTTTAATTTGATTTACTCAAGCAAATACAATCCGCGAGTCTTAATCAAAGAGAGATAACTTGGATGGTACCAAAGACCAATATCGAAGTGTCAATCAATTTAAATCAACAACCAATAAGGTCGGAAATTCTAATTGATTGAACAACGCACAACCTATATTATTTCAATTATATAACAAAATATAATGCGGAAAAGAAATAACACAAACACCAGAATTTTGTTAACGAGGAAACCGCAAATGCATAAAAACCTCGGGACCTAGTCCAGATTAAACATACACTGTATTAAGCCGCTACAGACACTAGCCTACTCCAAATTAACTTCGGTCTGGATAGTAGTTTAACCCCAAACAATCTCACACTGATCCAAGGTACAGTTATGCTCCTACGCCTCTGATCCCAGCAGGATACTGCACACTTGATTCCCTCAGTTGATCTCACCCACAACCAAGAGTTGCTATGACCTAAAGTCGAAGACTTTCATAAACAAATCTATCTCACACAGAAAAGTCTACAAGATAGATAAATTCGTCTCCCACGAATAAACCTATGAGTTTTGTTCCGTTTTTTGATAAATCAAGGTGAACAGGAACCAATCAATAAAACCAGACTTATATTCCCGACGCAGCGAAAAAAGATATTGTGGAATCACAAACGATAAGACGAAGATGTTTGTGATTACTTTTATATCTTTCCTATTGGAGATAGAAATCTCAATCCAATTATTACAATTGTACTCGTACGATAGAAGATGCAAGATCAGATCACACAACTATGATAAAAGTAGTATCGGTCTTGCTTCACAATCCCAATGAAGTCTTTAAGTCGTTAACTTGGTTTTAGAAGAAGAAAACCAAAGGATAAAGGAGAATCGACTCTAGCTTAGCAAACTAGTATCACACAGAATGTGTGGGGATTAGGTTTCCCAGTTGCTAGAGTTCTCCCTTATATAGTCTTCAAATCATGGTTTGTAATCAATGTTAGCTTAGTAACAAAGCATTCAATATTAACCATTAGATGAAAACCTGATTAGATTCAAGCTAATATTTATCAACCGTTAGATCGAAAACTTAGGTTGTCATACACACATGTACTAGACAATTTTAGGTTCGTGTAACCGTACCCAAACTTGTACATTAGTTGGTTCAACACTAGTTAACCAAATGGTTAGCCAAATGATAACTTTTATATCAACCATATTCTTCTTCACCATAACTAGTCCAAATGACTCAAATGAACTAGTTAGAGAGTTGCTCAATTGCTTAGATCTTTATGTCCTACACAAGACATAATTTAAGCAAAAACGATGTGAATCACTCGAATAAATTCATGAACTATAAATCCACGGTTTGCAATAGAATTCCTTAGTTTATTATGATAGTTCACAAAAATCTTTTTTAGACATAACCTACTCAAGTTCGCGGACTCAAGTTCCCGGATGGAGTTCACAAACTCCAGTAGAAATTCTCGGGTTCAAGAACTACGCCAGTTCGCGGACTGAGCTCACGCACTACTCCGGTTTTACTTGATCAACAAAGTTCGAAAACTTCAGTTCAAGCAATAAGGGCTTATACATATGTGTTACCATAATAATGCTTATATCCTCCAATGGTTATATTGTCTAAACTCTCATTTCAATCATTGAAACATTCTCAGAGGACGTTATATAGTTGTTATTCACAAACTATTTCTCGTCAGAGCGATTTCCAAAATGAATGAAACATAACATGACTTTCGTCACTAGGTAAAGATGAACTTAGCTAAAGCGAAAGCTTTACCAACACATATTTCGATAAATAGATAAGCGAGATATACTCAGCTCGAAATATCACATGTGTATAATCTTAGTCTATATAGTAATACGACTTTGGTCTCAAGATAGGAGATAGAGTAGATAGACTTCTGAGTGATAGATAAGTTCAAGTCTCCATATACCTTTTAGTCGATGAAGGTCCACTGGTTCCTTGAGTAGTCATTTATCTTATATGATGATCGCTATGGAGTTCTTGAGCTGATCTACACTTTTTATCCTGGTCCGAGACCTTAGCTATAGTAGACTAGAAATCAAGACTTTATAGTTTTGATCACTAACATTGAAAAACATGCTTGAGATAGCAACGCATGTGAGTTCGACCGAGCAATGCTCTAACAGAATTATTAACTGAAAACTCAATCCTTGAAGGATTACATATTTTCCAAAAATGCATCAAAGACAGCGAGACATCAACAGTCTTTGATATGAAAATGTATACGAATATACTTTGATAGGCTATCCAAAATATATTTAAGATTCCTATAGGATCAGAATATCGCAAGAGAAACACCCTTGCGAAGTCATCATCATTAATACATTGCGAAGCCGTCGCAGACTAACTACAAAAATAACGTAACATATGACGATAGCTTAAACACGAGAAAGATGTGAAGACCTTGCGATATTTAAGAATGTTGCGAATATCAACACTTGAATACTTGCGAGAATATCGCAAACCAGATCCGAAAATAAAGGACAACTTAGATGTCATCCACTATGTAATATCCTATATAAAGAGCCGAATAGGCATAAGGAAGAGAGAGATCAATTTTGGAGTATGGAGAAAGTTTTGAGGAGAAATAAAGTCCAAAACAGTGTTGTATTCTTGATTTCATTTCCTTCTTGTAACATTTCTGGAATCCATTAATGAAAAGTGTAGTTTTTTATCATAAAGATGTGTTGATTATTATGAATTATTGTGAGGGATGTATTGTAGGATTTCCTGCAACTACAATTCCAAATCTCACAAGAACACAATAGCCGAGATTCATAAAAATCTTAACTGGAATCTTATGTATCTTCAAAATACGATCTATCCCATTGACCATTAAATCATTATTTACCATAATGATATACAATCCTATGACAATCAAAGGATTATGTAAGTCATTCAGGACATACATATGCATGATTCCTAACAGGTTTAAGAATAAAAGTATTATATATTTCAAAAGTGTTATCCACCATAAATTCCTGAATTAGTCAAATCCTGCCATTACGTTAACTGGATCATTAAAAGATTCACTTTCTTATATTATGGATCGCACCAAACACAGATTGTTAAATCTTTTCATGTTTTCCTTCTCTGATACCAATTCAAAAGGCGAGGGTACCCCAAATATACCTCAAGCTATAACTTTTCCTTTCTATAAGTTCTTTCCCTGAAAGTGATTGTCTATGGAGTGAGTCAAGACAATACAAAAAATCGGTTCACACTTTGTGTGATCATCTATGGATACGAGATCGAGACAATACAATAACAAAGTGTGTTTACTTGATACAAAGGTTCAGACTTAACCAAACTCAATAGGATTCGCGTATCAAGTAAATAGGAATTAACTTTTGTGCAATTTACTTTAATTATAATAAAACAATTATAATGCGGAAATATAAAGTAAATGACACAGCAAGATTTTGTTAACGAGGAAACCGCAAACACAGAAAAACCTCGTGGCCTAGTCCAGAATTGAATACTCTCAGGATTAAGTCGCTATACAAAATAATACCAACTTCGTATAGTTGAGACCAAGCAACTAAACCTATAGTTCACCTAGTTCCGTCTGTATTCCCACGCCTCCAACCTGTAAACAAGTCACGTACTTGGACCAATTCCTTTGGTTCGTATTCCAAACAGTAAAGGAACAACACATATATTTGGTATCAACTCTCTTTAACCAAGTGATATGAGTTGTGCAAAGGTTTCCTTGTTTATCTTAACATAAACTCCTTTGCCAGGTTCCAATATCTATCTTATGTTCAATCACCCAAAGGTAATCATTAAGATTAAGCCAACAACACTCTTCAACCAAGTGATATGTGTTGATGCCGATCTTCTTCAATTAATTAATCCAATCTACCATAAGGATAAACTGATTATTAATTGGATCCTCTTTTTCCCAAACAAATATTGTGCATACCAAAGATTGTAAAAGCCAAGTTAGAAGTCTTCAATATCTTTTTTGTCTTCAAATCTTCTTAGATCTTCAATAAACACTTGCACACAACTACTTGAATCTCTTGTGATCAATCACACACAGAATGGAGTCTGTTAACAATGGATTATCACAAGATCATCTTTAGATTTAACAATAGTCTAAAGATCCCTGTCGAAACCTTGAACTAGTTTGTGTGAATCTTATATCAGAAGAGAAGATTCTCAAGCATAAACAAACTAGGTGCAATCAAAGTTCAACCACCGTTAGTCAATCAAATCAATAGGAAAACTAAATATAAACCACAATATCTAGTTTCCCACCAACGGCTCGTGACGGAGCTTCTCAATCCCAAAGAAGACTTTAAATTGAGCGGCCGTAAGAGATTTCACCTAATTTGATTACTCTCATCTCCGATAGGTGGCTTCAGCAATAACAATACAACAAAGGAAGCTTACTGTCACGAAGGATTAGTTTGATAGAAATGCAAACTCAAAGTATTTATAGACAAGGAAGTTTGGACACCAAGGAATTTCCAAAAATGAAAATATTTTCCAGATATTTTTCCATATTAACCCAAATTCGGTTTTCATAATTCCTGTGAATGCACTGTCCAAACATAATGATCGAAATCTCCTTGGAAAATTTTTAACTAGCAAATGCACATTACTAATTCTTATTTTCCATATATCATTAAAAACCTTAATTAAAAGATTCTTAACTTATTTAAATTCGATCTAGGGATTTACTTCCTTCTTAGTTGTTAAGGAATATCTTTGAACAATAAAATAATACACATTAATGCGCATGTTCAAAGTGTGCTGACATCTTACTCTTGCAAGTCCTTTTTCATACTTGCTCACTTGAAAATGATTTACCACACTTCCAAACAAGTTTAGAATTGGTTCATCTGACTTTCAAGAACTATGTGATTGATCAAGTACCACTCAATCACAAACCATGGGTGTATGGTTTTACCAAAACAAGTTTCGGTTCTACCTCCATGTGAGTATTGTGTATAGTCACACTAGCTTACCAAAGATATGGCTGACTAGGTACTAGGATCAGTTCCCCACATATATTTGGTATCTAACTTGTATGCATTGCGCATGTCCATAGGATCGGTTCCCCCCTTGCCTAAAAATTTGTTGCACATGTTCATAGGATCGGTTCCCCTTTATTCTATAAACCTTTCTTCACCTCATATGAGGATCGGTTCCCCCTTTGTGATATCTTGCACCTCTTCATAGGATCGGTTCCCCTTTCCCAAATTTGATCAGACACTCACAAACCCAATCATACCCCAGGTGATTACATAAGATCGGTTTCACTAATAAAAGTCATACCAATACATAAGTCAGGCCTCGTGTGAATATTTTTACCAAGAACACAAACAAGTCATGAGCGGTTATACTAATCACACATATTGGTTGTTCATAAGATTTGCAATGAAGAACAGCCCCAATAACGCCTGGAGATTTCTTTTTCAGTTCACAACACATATCATGAACTTACTTCCTTAAAACACATGTAAAAACATTATTTCCTAAGATGAAATCCTCACCTCATACCCATACATAATCACAATAGAATTCATACGATTATGTCGATGTCTCATATACAAAGTTTAATGGTTAAGCAAGAAACTTCATATTGTATTCCTTAATACTATGTCTATCTAGAGTGTTCATGCTTCGCAGTTTTATGTTTTCAATATGCAAGACTTGAAAGATACGTTAGGGAATGAAACAGTTCAAGTCAAATATCACTAACCTCAAGTGGAAGGATGATGTTGTGGTTGTAGCTCCGTACTTCTTCACTTCTTCAAGTCTTCGCAATACTTGTAATGTCTCACCCTAATACTTTCAAGCTAAACTATACGAAGTTGAATCTAGTACATTTAAATCATACGACTCTTAAATGATTTTTGGTTCACTAAAATATGACAACCGAACTTGACATACCAACGCTTGGTGGGTTCAACAGAGTTATGCTCTAACAGCTTCGGGAAATTATTTCCTTGGTAACATATCAAAACAAATTACTTTGTAGTTTCGGTTTTGATATTGGTTATCAAAAATGGTGTGTGGAACCCTCGTGCTTAACTCTATAGGTTGCAAGTATATTGAGATTTGTAAGATCCTTTCGGTTTGTCCTTTATTTTTTCTTTTTTCTTTTTTTATTTTGTGACAAAAAGGGGGAGAAATATATGGAGTAAATAAGTGATACTGCCATTGATTTATATTGATTGGTATCACTATGGGAAAGGACATTGGTACTTAAACGTTTATCTAACGAAAGAGTAAAAGCATAGACTAAGGGGGAGTAGCATATCATATGATACGGATAACAAAGACGTGCAGATTGATAAAATATACCAATCTCACCTTTAGGGGGAGTATTGGCTTTGTTATTATAATGTCAACAACGGCATTTATGGATTGAATGTATACAGGTTATTGTGCTATTGAATTCGGGAATCAAGCGTATGTGTAATGAATTCTTGTAATTTGTTTATCCATATGATGTAAGAGTTTTGTCACTAAAATTGACAAAGGGGGAGATTGTTAGAGCATTGCTCGGTTGAACTCACCAAGCGTTGGTATGTCAAGTTTGGTTGTCATATTTTAGAAAATCAAAACTCATTTAAAGAGTCACTTGATTATGTACTAGGGTCAACTTCGTATAGGTTAGCTTGAAAGTATTAGGATATGAGACATTACAAGTATTTTGAAGACTTGAAGAAATGAAGAAGCAAGGATCTACAATGACAACATCATCCTTCCACTTGAGGTTAGTGATATTCGACTTGAACTGTTTCATTCCCTAATGTATTCATGAACTTGTTTTGTGAATCGAAAAGGAAATCACCAAGCATTATTGTTATTCATTGCATATCTTTTGAACTACCAATATGTGTGATTAGTATAACCGCTCATGACTTGTTTATTTTCTTGGTAAAACTATTCACAAAGGCATGACTTTTGTATTGGTATGACTTTTATTAGTGAAACCGATCTTAAGTAGTCACCTGAGATGGTATGATCGATTTTGTGATTTTGTGTATGACCATGGGAAAAAGGGAACCTATCCTAGTAAGAGGTGCAACATATCACAAAGTGGAATCGATCCTTGTATGAGGTGCATCAAGTTTTTAGTATAAAGGGGAACCGATCCTATGGACATGTGAAACACATTTTTAGGCAAAGGGAAACCGACCCTATGGACATGTGCAACACATACAAGTTAGATACCATATATATATGGGGAACCGATCCTAGAACCTACTCAACCGAATATTTGGAAAGCTAGTGTGACTATGCACAGTACTCACATAGAGGTAGAACCGAAACTTGTTTTGGTAGAACCGTTAAACCCATGGTTTGTGATTGAGTGTTTTTGATCGGTTTCAAGGTTGTAAGTATGAAAGAGGATTTACAAAGTAAGGATGTCGACATACTTTGAACACATGCAGTAACGCTTATCTTTTATTTTTCAAAGAAATAAGTTAAAGGAATCCCGGATCGAAAAATAAATAAGTTAAGAATCTTTTATTTAAGGTTTTTAATTTTATTTTAGGAAAATGAGACATAGTAATGTGCATTTACTAGTTGAGATTTTCCAAAGAGATTTTCGGTCAATATTTTGGACAGAGCATTTCCAGGAATTATGAAACTGAATTTGTAATTTTATTGCATATCTTGAGAATATTTTCGGTTTTGGAAATTCCTTAGTGTCCAAACTTCCTTGTCTATAAATACTTGAAGTTTGCATTTCGGGCAAACTTATCCTTCGTGACAGCAAACTTCCTTAGTTATGTTGTTACTGGTGAAGCCTCCTATTCGAAGAGGAGAGTAACCTAATTAGGCGAAATCTCTTACGACCGCTCAGTTAAAGTCTTCTTTAGGATTGAGAATCTCTATTAGTACCGTTGGTGGAAAACTAGATAATTGCGGTTTATCTTGTGTTTTCGATAGGTTTGATTGAATAACAGTGGTTGAACTTTGATTGCTTCTGATATAAGATTCACTCAAACTAGATCGAAGTTTCGACAGAGATCTTTAGACTATTTGTATATCTAAAGACGATCTTGTGATAATCCATTTTTAACAGACTTCGTTCTGTGCGTGATTGATCACAAGAGATTCAAGTTGTTGTGAGCATGTGTTTATTTAATATCTAAGAAGATTTGAGACAAATCAGACTTTGAAGATTTCTGATTTGGGTTTATAATATTTGGCATGCACAATACTTGTTTCGGTAAAAGAGGATCCAACTATAATCAGTTTATCCTTACGGTAGATTGGATTGATTAGTTGTGTAGATCGACATCAATACAATTCTTTGGGATTAAAAGTATTGATTACAAAATCTTAACAATTACTTCGGTAAGTTATAGATAATATAGATCTAAGAACTTGACAAAGGAGTTTATTGAGATAAACAGAAGAGACTTTGTCGAACTCATATCACTTGGTTGAAAAGAGTTGATACCAAACAGATTTGTTGTTACTTTACTATTTGGAATACGAACCAAAGGAATTGTTCCGAGTACGTGACTTATTATAGGTCGGAGGCGTAGGAATACATACGGAATTAGGTGAACTATAGGTTTATTTGCTTGGTCTTAACTATACAAAGTTGGTTTGATTTTGTATAGCGGCTTAATCCTGAGAGTATTCTATTCTGTACAAGGTCCCAGGGTTTTTCTGCATTTGCGGTTTCCTCGTTAACAAAATCTTGATGTGTCATTTACTTTTATTTTTCGCAATTATAATTGTTGTTATTATAATTAAAGTAAATTACACAAACGTTAATTCATATTTATTTGATAGCAATCCTATTGTGTTTGGTTAAGTCCGAACCTATTTTCATGTAAACATACTTCGTTGTTGTATTGTCTCAATCTCGTATCCATAGACGATCACACGAAGGGTGAACCGATTAGTTGTATTGTCTCGACTCAATCTATAGACAATCACTTTCGGAGAAAGAACTTATAGGTGGATTTTTTTTTAGCTTGAGGTATATTTGGGTACCCTTTCATTTTCAGGATGATCAGGACAGGGGAGTTGTCACGATACCCGAAGATCCTCCCACTCCGAAAGAACGATGTTAGTGTCAAAAATAGAAGGGGGATTACGACTTCAAAATCAAGAGATAATTAAGGTCATACTCTGGATACAAGCCGCCTATTTTTGGTAAAAGAATCTGGCTGGGTCGAAGATGATTCACTCTAGTCCGACATGATGAAAATATGTGAGTTCAACAGAAGAATCTCAATTCCAAATCTAGAAGAATGGTCTAGTTTCACCTGAATATGTATATACGCTGCAGAAACCCTAAGAGGAAGCGATGCTGAAAAACTGCAACGGGACTTATCCGATAGACGAGGATTCAATGCCCACCTAGTCATGTTTCTTGTTGAAACCCTAATTAAATCTGGTAGAAGACCGTCAGATAGTCAAAAGAGGAATGCTTTCAGCTCAGTTCAAAATCTGTGATCTGGCGGACTGACTCACTGTTTCTAATTCAAGACAACTGCCACTTCCCTAGTAATGTTTATTCACTTTGACTTGATCATTTCATCTCTTGACTGTCACCATCTAGTGCTTACCCCGCAACAATTTCATTGTTACGTGCTAAGGAGGGGACTTAATGTTGATGGTGGTTTTTAGTTTAGGGCTAAAATTGTAAGACCCTATATTTAATGTGCCGTCATTCTGCAAAAAAAAAAAAGCAATTTAAAATTAATGAGTGCCTAGGCCTCTTTACTCATATATATATTGTAGGATCAGAATATCGCAACAACAACACCCTTGCGAAGTCATCATTATTAATACATTGCGAAGTCGTCGCAGACTAACTACAGAAATGACGTAATAGATGACGACAACTTAAACATGAGAAAGATGTGAAGACCTTGCGATATTTAAGAATGTTGCGAACATCAACACTTGAATACTTACGAGAATATCGCAAACCAGTTCCGAAAATAAAGGACAACTTAGCTGTAATCCACTATGTAATATCCTATATAAAGAGCCGAATAGGCGTAAGGAAGGGAGAGATCTTTTTGGAGTGTTGAGAAAGTTCTGAAGAGAGAGAAAGTCCAAAACAGTGTTGTATTCTTGATTTCATTTCCTTCTTGTAACATTTCTGGAATCTATTAATAAAAAGTGTAGTTTTTGATCATAAAGATGTATTGATTATTATGAATTCTTATGAGGGATGTATTATAGGATATCCTGCAACTACATAATGGCGCTAGAAACAGGGATAATGTGGTTTTAGCGTGAAGATTGGTATTGTGATTTGAAAGAATTTGGAGTAGTTGGTGAAGAGTTTCATATAATTTTCAATAATTCATTGAGATTGAAGAGATGGCTAGAAGAAGAAATACTTCAAGACAACCAACAACTGTTAGAAGGAGTAAGAGGCTTGCTGGAGAAAGGAGAAATGAAATTGAGGAATCTTCCAGAATGAACGAAAGAAACAATGGAGAAAATCAAATTCAACAACCAATTTAGCGTATACCAGCACAAAATAGAACTATAGATTATGACAAAGTGAGTGTACACACTTGGCGGTCATATTCAGCAGACGAAGCTGAAGAAGAACAACAATTAAGGAACGATAGATGAGAAAAGAGAAACCGAGAAGCGGTTGGAGGAGTAATTCATGAAAATGGAGAGATTGAAGCACTAAAGGCATTGAGGCAAAGGATACATGAAGAAAGGATATTAGAAGCGGAAGAACGTGCTAATCTGGCAAGGAAAAATCATGAATTGATGATGGAAAACATGAGACTACAAAATAAGAGGTCAATAAGTACTACAAGATCAAGTTCAAGATCAATTAGAGGAGAAAGGAGGCGAAATTCACCTGTAGTAAGTATTAATAGAGATATTCCAGAGGAATTACAAAATCCGGATGAAGAACGTCGTGAAATAAGAGAAGTGATTGAAGATAGTTACATTCCACATGGCAAAATTCCCCAAAATGAACAAGATAACAGGAATCAGGGGAATAGGAAACGTCGGGAACAAAATAATCAAGATGGTGAAGAAAATCAAGAAGAAGGAAGAAGAATATTACATGGGAGAGAAATTCAAAGATACCAACAAGTGATTGAAGACGAAATTGAGATACATTATGATGAACAAGCACGTCTAGCGTACGAAAGGGAAAGACTGAGAGCAGAAATGGAGGAAAGAGATCTCCAAGAGGTAATACGTCAGAACAATCATGACAATCGAGAAACAAGACGCGAACACAATCGCAATAATGTTAATATTAATGAAGAATATGATAGAGTACAAAGGAGAGCTGAAAGTCAACAAAGAGAATTGAGGAGGAATGAACAAAATCGCAGAGGAGAAAATGAAAAGTATAATCATGTGCGAATTCATGAAAGAAATGAAAGAGGAAATCGCAGGTAAAGACAAGAAGAAGAAGATGAAGAGGAAAATCAAAATTTCGCAAAACAAAATAGGCAAGAACGCAGGAGAAGAGAAGCAGAATTAAAAAGACCAATGGAATAAACACCTGGTTTAAATAAACAAATATTAAGAGAATTGGCGGAGATGATAGGAATGCTAAATAACAGAAGAGAGGGAGGCAGGAGACAATTAGACGAAGCCATAGAAGAAGCTGCGAAAACTCCATTCACACAAGAAGTGCAATTGAGAGAAATACCCCCAAAGTGCAATCTGCCTACATTAACAAGTATATTTGACGGAACAACTTGTGCAGTTCAACACATCAAAGCGTATGTGAGATGTATGCTACAGTGGGAAAACCATGATGCTGTATTATGCAAGTATTTCGCATCCATGTTAATAGGAGAGGCATTGAAATGGTATGAGGGTTTACCAAAGAATACTATAACATCTTTTAATCATTTGCAGACTACGTTCTTAGGGGCGTACATAAGTAATAATTCTTCGCGACCTGGCATTGAAGATGTATTTGGGTTAAAACAAAGAGTTGGAGAAAGCTTGAAGCACTTAACCATGAGGTGGAATATAATGTGTAGTGATATGGCTGGACGAGTAGATGAGAGATACCTCATTTTATCATTCATTAACGCAATGTTCGCAACTAATTTGTTGTACATTCAAATTTTCAGAATCAAGAATACAATCACGATGACTGAGTTGCGAGAGCTGCAGGAGGAGTATATTGCTCTTAGAGAAAAACAAAATGAGATGGAATCATACCCAGTTATGAATACAAGTTCAAAAGCAGTGAACGCAAGCTTGTTACCAAAGTTGATAAACACAGTGGCGAGCACTTATCAAGGACAAAAAGAGAGGATAATGGAGAATAGTCAGCATAAAATAGTAGCTATGGGAAGTCATGACCAAGAAGAATTCGATAGAGAAATAAACTTCTATAGCCAAGGTGGAAACAACAAAATTCAAAGACTTGATCAACCACAAGAAACTTATGGAGGTCAGAGGAAAAATCATCATAGGGGACAGGGAAGTCATAAGATAATATGGGAAGAAATCAAAATGCCACCTTTAGATGCTAGTGTGGAGAAAATATGAGAAGCTATAATCTTGATGGAAAACATACCAGCACCATGGAACATGGGGAGTGAACCACCTCCAAACAAAAAAAGTCATGAATTTTGTTCTTATCACCATTTCCATGGACATTCGATAAATGATTGCAGGAATATAAAGAGAATCATCCTCAGAATGATTGATCATGGAAAACTAAATCATTTTCTAATAGGGCAACCACAATCTCAACCATTACCACCTCCACCAGAAATTCGCAGAGCTAATACAACAAAGTAAAGAGAAACATTTGTAATAGAAGTTGGAGCGAAGGCAAAAAATCTGTTTTGTAACTCTATTGTGCACTTGTACAAAACTATTGAGGACTTTCATGATAGCGTTCTGATCAGAGTTTTCGCAAGAGATGCTGATGGGAGATAAATAATGAATATTGCGAAGACTTCTCCGTTAAAATAATGGCAAAAGAAAACCATCTCTTTCACTGCAGAAGAAGTACTTGAGGCTGGAGAAATGCATGAAAACCCATTGGTGGTAAGACTAGAGATCAACCCAAGACCAAGAGATGATGAAGATGATGAAGCGGAGGATTCATGGGCAATCAATAGAGTTTTAATTGACACTGGAAGTTCCTTGGACATCCTGTTCTATCCTGCATATAAAACTATGGGAGGGAAAGATGAAGATTTAATATGCTCAACCTATAAAATCTATGGCTTTAACGGTACTGCAAATAAGCTAAAAGGAGAGGTTTCTATGTGAATTCCATTGAAAGGATTATCTTCTGAAGTTCTATTTTGTGTTGTCGATGTAGAGTCTCCATATAATGCTTTAATTGGCAGACCTTGGTTACATGGGATTCTAGGCATAGCGTCAACATTTCATCAATGCATCAAATTCCCTCATCCAATTGGAATTGGCGTTATAAAAGGAGATTGGATTGAAGGAAACAAGTGTTATGAAATTGATATAAAATCATGCGAAGAACGAACTGCAAAGAAGGAGAATTGGAAATATAACGTCAAAGAAAGACAAAGAAGTGAGAGATTAATGGTAGATGCAATTGAGAAGGGAGAAGAAGGAATTCTGCGAATCCAATGCTTGCTGAAAATAAGAAATGGCGAAAATCTCTCGGAAGGTAAGAAAGTTACAAAAAACAACGACGATGCAGAGGCAGAAAGCAAAGGTAAAAAATTTAAACTGTGAAATGAGAAAAGAAAGAGATATGTATGGATGATTCGTTGCAAAAATTTTCAAAAAAATATTTTATTTAATGACAAAGATGAGATTGATAAATTACAACAGAGCTGAAATGCAAAAGAAGAAATAGAATAATCATCAGAAAGGGGCGAACTTACTATGGCGTACACCCTAGTTCGCGAAATCAAAATTTCGCAAGAGGCAAATGTAAGACCTAAAGTACGTCATAGAATGGGTACCTGTTGCATGGCTCAGCGAAAATGTTACACCGCCCCTGGAACCTGAGTCATGGAGATTTGGGGTTAATAAAGCCCATCTAGGAGAGGTACCTTGGATTTTCAACCAAAAATTATGGCTTAGGTTGGACGACTAAGGGTCTCTTCTAAGGAGTGCATAATATGATCAAGGCTCCGAGGTACACAGTTGAGCCAAGAGTGCCTGGGGCGTCTGGAACGTACCAAGGCATTCTTGGCAAGTCTTGACTATGATGCACTTGTCCTGAAGAAAACCCCACTTAGGGTGCAGTCTCGTAACCATAAGCCATATAGGCAAAAGGGATAAGAGGCTGCGAAAACAACTGTTTGTTGTTAAGACCGGATGGGAGGAGCCAACCTTGTATGGTAGAGGTACGTCTTCTTGAAGGGGAAACTAGGGGGAAGATAAGGGTGGCACCCTCCATTAGGGATTTGATAAGTGTCTTAATACGCAAATGGCATGAGGCTTTTTACTCACGGGAGTATCAAGGCTTGTCATATTTGTGCGACAATCCTGAAGAGGCAATAATACAAGAGATAAAGATAAGATGAGGTCAATGGGTCATTACATGAAAGTGTAAGGACGTCCTGCGATTTCGTCGCAAGACGGCAATGTCATGGGGCTTTATTTTCGCAAGAATATTTAGGCATGTCATATTGTCGCAACAAAAATGACAAAAGAGAAAAGTTAAGACAAGATCAATGAGTTTCTGCATGAAAGTGAAAAAACGTCATGCTATTTTGTCGCAATGATAAGAGGTGGCAAAATAATACCTTTAACTAGGAAGGCAAAATAAGACCACATAATAATGAAAAAACCAAGAATTATCTCTCAAAATACATGATTGCGAGATTATGCAGAGATATCTGCGAAACTGAGGCATAAATTTACCAAAAGATTACGCAAAAATCTTAATATTCAAAAATAATTTGCTTAATCTTTCATTTGAATACAAATAACAGAGGCAAGTATGGGAATGCATAGAATGAGAAAATGTTATTTGTCTCCATATCAAAGATTTACACGAGTAGAAAGACGCAAAACAGATAAAATTTATATCGGAAGATGGCGAAATTCGCAGTGATAGATTACAAGAACAGAAGATCAAAGAACAAATATACATATATTAGAAAAAGTTGAAGAAGGAAGAAAAAATTATTTCTTGTTTGATTCTTCATCATCTTCACCGGATTCTTCTTATTCGTTATCATCAGATTCTTCTTCTTCATTTTCATCAGATTCTCCTTCGCTAGCATCACTATCAGAGATGAACAGATTAGGAACGTTCTTTGGAATTTCTCCCGAGAGGCATGGATATGTGGAATGAAGAATGTTATTATCATCACAAACCATCTTAATAGTTTGGTTGCGGAAAAGAATAACATCATTCTTAAAATTCGCAACAGTAATCCTTAATTAATTTTTCAATCTCGAACACTTATCATTGCGAGAAGAAAGATTCTTTGCGAGCTGCCCTTTTTCATTCTCAAGTTCTTCAATTCTTTTGCGAAATATTTCTTCATCCTCTGCGAACATATAACAATGAGTCAATAACTTGATGAAAATTTATGAAAAATAAATGATTAAATAAGAAAGAACAGTTAACGACCTTCTCTATCAGAAATCATATCTCTAACCAAGGCCGCGTGCTCAGTGTGGAGACTAACGTCTACACCTAGACTATTTCTGGCGTCATCTAAATTTTTTGCAGCCCAAGCGAATTCATCATCATTAGTTATGAGAAGACGGGAACGAATTTGACTCTCTCTCTCTCGCTAAGCACATCATTTTTGCGTTTAAGTTCATCTCGTTCAATTTGAACCCCAAGAAGAGTTTCATGAAATTTCGCTAAGGATTGAGCGCCTTGGTTAGCAATGCGATCTTTATCATTTATGAGATCACTGTTCTTGGTCCTTAAGGTATTGATTTCCTCTTTATAGTTATGGTAAAAACGCTTAAATTTGTTGGCTAAACCCAAACTATATCTATGGTCAATTTCTAAGAGGCGAAGTTGGATCTGAGTTCATTTATGGAAAGAGATTTAATATTATCATTGGAAAAACTATTTAAAGAATTATTAAGACGCTCGAGAAGGGTATTATCATCTATAGGATCGGGAAAAGAATGAAGAAGTGTAGCTTCATCAGAAAAACCATAAATGTCTGCAAAAATGGTTGATCAAATAAGATAAAACAATAGGATAAGGGAATCAAGGGGAAAAAGGAAAAAATCATACCATATAGTTGTTGATTTGCATTCTGAAGGCTATAAATTTTATTCTCCTGAACATCAGTTCTGGATTCTAATTGTTCATTTTTCTCGCAAAGACTGACAGCCTCAACTTCCAATTCTTCATTCTTTTTGCGAAGTTGAAGATTTTTCTTCTCAAAATTCCCACATCTCCTAACTAAGTCAGAATTCACCGCGTAGGAAGCTTTTCCAGCCTGCGAAAGAATAAGGCGAATTTTCAATATAAACTACAATTTAGAATCAAAAAGTAAAAGAAAAAAAATACAAGTATGAAAATTTACCAAGATATTAAGCGAATATAAGAAACTTGGGGATACAAATCTGGAAACTCCGCGAAGAGACTCATTATTCTCTAAGAAGGGGGCATCACAGATAGCATCTATAGACTTGCGGGCATTAGTTAGAGGAGTATCACCAATTCCTTGCATATAACCAGAGAAGATGCTGGATAGTTGTGCCATTGAAGATTCAGAAGAGGCACCTTCTTTTGCGAATACAGCATCGTCATCTGTACTCTCATCAGAATGGGAGCTTGAGGGAGAAGGAGAGCGAATATTTCTTTTCTTTGAAGATGAAGCAACAGATTTCTCCTTGCGAAGAGCACTTTTACATTTGCGTTCGATCTTCGCAGATTTAGATCCTTCCTCTTCAACAAATACAACACCAATCTCCGCACACGAATGAAGATAAGAAACAGAGGCAACAATATTGTTAAAAATAATAAAACAAAGTATTTCTTACTCCATCCATGATCGAACGAAGTGCTGCTAGGGTGCTTGATTTGCTAGTTATTTTGTAGCTTCTTCTTAATTTGTTAATCTGAAATTTTCGCAAGATTAATAAATATGGAGAAAAGTGAAGACAATAAACTGAATGAAAGAAACATACCTCCTTCTCTTTCGCAGGCCAATTAAATACCCAAGGTTGGTAAGTAGCGAGATTCGCAGGAAGCACGTTTGAACCAGAAATATAAGGACCCCTCAGAATCAATGGAAAGACACACCATTTCTCATCTTTAGATTGGCGAGGAATGTTATTCTTGCCAGAATTCCAATCAATTTCATGCATGAGTTTTTTATCGTCGTCAATATTTTCTTTCCTCTTCAAGCGAATACCCCAGCGAGTTTTGACATTCTTTATAGGTATTAATTCATAATTTTTAAAGAAGCCCTCTGCGGTGTATTTTTCGGCGAGAATTTCTAGATCCTTAAATTTAGGATCCCTAATATTTTCTGAATAAAGAGATCCCTTGCCAGCACCTCGGTTGGAGAATTCAAGCATCAAGCGAATGAAATCCCCACTTAATTGATATATTGCTCGCGAGAACTTCGCATGAGAGAGTATCTCATAAAATAAAGGAAGGTTAGGATCATAAAGAGGGATAGGAAGGCCAGCGAGAATTTGACAGAGTGAAACTATGATTTATTTATCATCACAATGATATCATAAAATAGTTTAGCAGAAAGAATGGAGGTAGCTTCTTGATTGGGAATAGTGGATAGTATAAAACCTCTCTCTTTGAGAAGTTTCTGAATTCCCTCAAAAGAGGTTTTAGCTTTGTGACCGCTTGGAAGCATATCTGAGTATGGGAATGAAGGAATGAAGATCAAAAGAAAAAGAAGGATGAAAATTTACAACAGCAGAAGCGGAATTTGCGAAGAAACAGTAAAATTGCAGAGAAGAATAGAAGAAAGAGAAAAGAGAAAAAGATAAGAATAAGAATAAGAAGAATATATATAAAGAGAAAAGTTCTCGAGAAAATAAACTCATTAATGAGAAGAGTGGGCGTGCACGGTTGAAAAGGATGTGTCGAGAAATGAATGGAAGAAGAAATACTGCGTAAGATACATAATCGTGTCAGTACAGAAGAGTATGACATTGCAAACAGTTTGTAGGGACAGAATATCGCAAGATATTGGGTTACGAACATAATAACAAATACAAGAGAAAAGTGTCGCAAGATAATTCGATAATAGAAGAAACACGGGAAAAGTGTGAAAATATTATGAATATAAAATAAATTTACGAATAGAAGTCGCGATACTTCGCAAGCTATATACAGTTGCACAGATTTCACTATATATAGTAGTTCAAATGTTAAATTGGAGAGGTTTTTTAAGTGAGTATTAGAATAAGTCTTAGGAGAGAGAACATAGAAAGTTGTAACTGTTCTAAGTTCCATTAACATACTTCTTTGTAATCAGTTGAGAATCTTAATCAGTAAATTGTCATTTTTCATCAAGAACTTCTTAAAGTTTTATGAATTCTACCGAGGGTGTAGTTGTAGGATTTCCTGCAACTACATAATTGGCGCTAGAAACAGGGACTTGAAGATTGATATAGCAGAAATTTGAAAGAGTTTTGGAAATTTGAAAATAAAAATGGAGTCAGTAGATGAAGATTGCAAAAGATAAGAATGTAATATGATCACAAATACAATGATTGATGAATTTCATAACAACATGAAAGGAAGGATACACAAACGAGATTGTAGAGGAAGAAATATCATGGAAGTGGAGAAAATAACAACTTTGAAAGAATGGGAAAAGAAGAAAATCACATTTTCAGTAGCAGAAATCCCAAATGAAGACTTGAACCACAATTCACCATCAGTAGTCACAATTACGATCATGCGAGAAGAAAAGAAAACTACAAAATCTATAGAAAAATGGAAATTAAACCGAGTTTTGATTGATACAGGGAGTTCTGTTGATATTATATTCTATCATGCACTTAAGGGGATGGGGATTAAAGATGAAGAGATCGCAAATTCAGAATGTCTTATCCATGGATTGGGAAAATCTACAACAAAATCCAAAGGGGAAATAATATTACGAGTACCGCTGGGAGAAATCGAAACACACATAGTTTTATGTGTGGTAGATATGGAATCTCCATATAATATGCTTATGGGAAGACCATGGATTCATGCGATTAAAGATGTTGCTTCGACATTACATCAATCAATTAAGTTTCCTACACCAAGCGGAATACAGGAAATAAAAGGGGATCTTGATAGTGCAAAATTTTGTTATCAGATTGAAGTATAACAGTGTGGAGGGAGAGCAAGAAAGAAACAATTTCGTAGAAAACTTGCGAAAGAAGCGAAAAAGGAAGAGGAGTTCAGAGTGTATACAATAAGAGCAAGAGAGGGAAAGGAATACCAAATGAGATCCCAGAAAAAGAAGGAGAACCAATGAAAGTAATCAAAGAACCAACACCTATGGGAGAGCAAAATCCTAGTTACGTTGCAGCAGAACCAACCAAAGAAATAAATATTGGAATTGAAGAGGAACCTTTAATCTTGCGAATTGGAACTAAGATGGACGAAGAAGAAGAGAAAAGAACTATTGATCTCTTACGAGAATACAAAGATATATTCGCAGGAAGTATAGATGAAATACCAGGAATTGATTCATCAGTGGCGTGTCATAGATTGAACATAGATAAAAGCGTAAGACCATTCAAACAAAGAATAAGAAAGATCTCACAAAATTATCATGCACAAATAGAAGAAGAATTACAAAAGATGCTGGATGCAGGAATCATAATAGAAGCAAAATACCCAGAATGGATTGCGAATATGGTCATTGTTCCGAAGAAGAATAAAGGGATAAGAATTTGTATAGAGTACACTGATCTAAACAAAGCCTGTCCCAAAGACAGTTTTCCATTGCCAGACATACCATAAATGGTGGAATCAGCTGCAGGTCATGATAGAGTCACTTTACTCGATGGATATAAAGGGTACAATCAAATATCACTCGCAGAAGAATACCAAGAACATACTGCCATTTTCGCTCCAAGAGGTTTATATTGTTATGTGAAGATGCCATTTGGTCTGCGAAATGCGGGTGCTACATATCAACGAATGGTCGAAAAGGTGTTCGCAAAGTGGATGCATAAAACCTTAGAGGTGTATGTAGATGATATGCTGATAAAAAGTAAAGAGGCCAAAGATCATGTGCAAGATTTGAAGGAAATATTTGAGCAAATGAGAAAATTCAATATCAAATTGAATCTTGAAAAATGTGTAATTGGAGTTGCGTCAAGAAAATATTTGGGATACATAGTATCAAAGGAGGGGATACAAGTCGATCCAGAGAAAGTACAAGCAATTCGTGACATGCCAACACATGCAACGGTAAAAGAAGTGCAAAAGATAAATGGACTCTTGGCTTCACTTGGAAGATTTATTTCACGAATGTCAGATAAGTGCAAACATTTCTTCAACATACTTAAGAAGGGAGCAAAATTCAAGTGGACTGATGAATGTGAAAAAGCTTTTCAAGGAATCAAAGAATATCTTGTGAATACATCCATATTACAGAAACCAGAGAAATATGAAGAATTATTGGTATACCTCGCAACAACTCAATATGCTTTAAGTGCAGTTCTATTGCGAACAGATGCAGGAATAGAAAGGCCCATTTACTACATCATTAAAACTTTTAACATAGAAGAGAGAAATTATTCTAAAATGGAGAAGTTAATCTTAGCCTTGGTTTATGCATCATTTAAGTTGCGAATATACTTTCAAGATCATGTGATAAAAGTGGTAACCAAAGTCCCGATTGAGTCAGTCATGAATAACACAAAAATATCAGGAAGAATAGAAAGGTGGAATGCACAAGTAAACCATTATAAGATAAAGTACGAAGTGTTATCATCGCAAAAGTCACAAGTTGTTGCAGATTTCTTGGCAGAATTTCCTTTGGAAGAAGATGAGGCAGTAGAAGAAATGATGGATATTGAAGAAGAATTTGGGAATCCAAAAGACCTATTAACAGAACCAAATAGATGGGAAATTTTAGTAGACGGATCATCCAACAGTGATGGGAATGGAGTAGGATTTGTGTTGATTTCACCAGAAGGAGAAAGAATAGCATTCTCATTCAGATTAGAATTTGCATCCACGAACAATGAAACAGAGTACGAAGCTGTAGTGCATGCATTGAAGATCGCAATAGAAAAGAAGCTCGAAAATATAAGAATAACAAGTGATTCTCAGCTGGTAATTTGTCAAATTAAAGGGGAATATACCACAAATGAGTCTTCTTTTAAGAAATACAAGAAACTCGTTGATGAATTATCTGCGAAGATACCAAAATTAAAATGGAGGCATATAACAAGAAAATACAATCGACTCGCAGATGCTTTTGCATTCATTCCAAGTATGATGACAAACCCTAATACAAGAAACATCAAAATACAGAAAATTCAACATCCACCAATGAATAAAGAAGAAGAAATTGAGGAAGCAGCTGCGATGGAAGTAGAAAGGGAACTACCAGACGGCATCACAGAAAATCTCGCAGATTGGAGAAAGGACATTCATGCATATCTCGCAAAAGGGGAAATACCCAGGAACAGACTAGAAGAACATAAATTAAAGAGTCGTGCAACAAATTATGAGTTATGAGAAGGAATTTTATACAGAAAATATTTCAAATGGACCACCTCTCAGATGTTTAACTCGTGAAGAAGGAGAAAAAATATTGAAGATGTTACATGGAGGAGAAGCTGGTAATCATAGTGGGGGAAGATCTCTAGCTTATAGAGCAAAAATACAAGGATATTATTGGCCTTATATGCACACAGACGCAAAATTGTTGGTGATACAATGCAAAGAAAGTCAACGACATGGGAAAAGAACTCATGCACCAGGGGCACCACTAACTTCTTCAACAAGCTGTTGTCCTTTTGGGAAATGGGGATTGGACATTGTTGGTCCATTTTTACCTGGATCTGGGCAGAGAAGATACTTAATAGTCACAACAGATTATTTTACGAAGCTCGCAAAAGTAAAAGCAGTACAACATATTCGCGATAAGGATGTTTTTACATTCATATTTAAGAATATCATTTGTATGTATGGAGTTCCAGCACAATTAGTATCCGACAATGGGAAACAATTTGAAGGGAAAAATATAGAGATGTTACTCAGTGCTTTTTGGATAAAATGTGGGAAATCAACTCCATTATATCCACAAGCTAATGGAAAGGCAGAGGCAACAAATAAAACAATTGCAGATACAATCAAAAATAAATTACAAGGACATCTCAGAGGGTGGTGCGAGCAAGTGCCTAGTGCAGTCTGGGCATACAATACAACTGTAAGGGAGGCAACTGGAATGTCTCCTTACTGTTTAACATATAGAGTAGAAGCAGTATTGCCAATAGAGGTTGTAATTCCGACAATAAAGAAAGAAGCTTGGGAAAGAAATTTAAGTGCAGGGGTGATATTAAGTGAACTGGATGATTTGGAAGAAAAAAGGGAAAAGGTGTTGCGACATATGAAAATTTATCAGGAAAGATTAGCTCGAGAGTATAACAAGAGAGTTATTGAACATGAGTATCAACCAGGTGATTTGGTCATGCGAGAAACACCTCCCTACCAGAAATAAAATGGAGGAAAACTAGCACCAAAATGGGATGGACCATATGTCATTAAAGAGGTTATGGGAAGTGGAGCTTATCGGATGATGGATCCAGAAGGGAAAGACATGGGTTTAAGACTTGGTCTACCCTGGAATAGATTGTATTTAAAAAGGTATTATCCATAAAACTCATGATAATTTTGCGAATATCATTTACTCCCACAAAAACTACCAAAATTACAAATTTTAAAATTCTTATTGCGATCAGCTTTCATTAAAGAAAGACGCAAAAGTTTATTTGCGATCAGCTTTCATAGAAGAAAGCCGCAAACTGTGATCAGCTTTCAAAAAAGAAAGAAATCCGCAGAAATTTTACACAGGCAAACCTTTGTGACGTACACCCTAGTTCGCGAAGAAACATTTCGCAAGATGCAAAGTCCTAAAGTACGTCATTTAAGGGGGTACCTATAAGAATGGCTCAGGGGAAACGGAACACCACCATGGAACCTGAGTACATGGACATTACGGGGTACATAACCCAAAAACGGGGTACATATCCGGGTAAGACACCTTGGATTCTGAACCTAATCTTGAGATGTAACATGATTTAGGTTGGGCGACTAAGGCATACTATCTTTCCAAAGAAGTGCAGAAAACGATCAAGGCGCCGAGGTAAACGGTTGAGTCAAGAGTGCCGGATGGGTTTGAAGCACATCTGTCATTCTTGACAAGTCTTGGAAAATGATGCACTTGGCCCAAAGATACCCCATAGGGTGCAACCTCGTAACTATAATCCCTATAGGCAAAAAGGATAAGAGGTTGCGAACAAAAGCTGATTGTTGGAAAAACTAGATGGGAAGAGCTAACCTTGTATGGTCGATGTACGCTTCCTTGAAAGGGAAACCAAGGGGAAGATAAAGGGCAGCACCCTCCATTAGGGAGCTGATACGTGCTATAAGACGCAAATGTCACGAGGCTTTTTGTTCGCAAGAACATAAAGGCTTGTCATATTTGTGCAACAATCGTATTTCTGCGAGTAAAATATATATATATATACTCGCAGAATTAAATACAAAGAAGTTAAGATGAGATCAATGGGTTATTACATGAATGTGTGATAACATCCTGTGATTTCATCGCAAGACGATAATGTCACAAGGCTGTATATTCGCAAGTATATTCAGACTTGTCATATTATCGCAAACACATATTGTTAAGATAAAGTCAAGGGGTTGAGGCATGCGAGTGCACCAACGTCCTGCGACTTTATCGCAAAACAGGTGGCAAAGTAAGACTTTTATTTAGGAAGGCATGATAAGACCACAGAAACTAATGAAGTCAATTCCGTCAATGTCATTGGAGATTCTTTATATTCTCAACAAGAATATGTATCAAGAATTCCTACCAAAAGAGGCAATTTTATTCGCAATCAAGGACGGATATTTCATACTCATTAAATTCTTCAAGGATTGAATACTTCTTATACTTCTTCAAGGATGTCTCATAATTTTCATACTTCTTCAAGGGTGTTTCATAATTCTTATACTTCTTCAAGGATGTTTCATAATTCTTATACTTCTTCAAGGATGTTTCATAATTTTCATACTTCTTCAAGGATGTTTCATAATTCTTCAAGGAGGTTTCATACTTCTTATACTTCAAGGGGGAGATTTCTTATTTACTTCGCAACAACCTGAAACTTCGCAACTTAAACGGAGGCAGATATTCTAATATTTACAACAACAATTGATCACCTGAAGAGCAATAATAAGGGGAAAGGGAATACTAAGCTAAGTCTTTAAGATATGTTATTTCTCTTCATATGACCAATTTATTCAATTTATGCAAATCAAGAAAGTATTCAATTAGAGAAAGGTCAATTCATTATCACAAAATATAAAATATAATTCTTAAGGAACATAAACATTAAGCATAATTGTTCGTAAAAAGAGAGCCAACAGTAACCAATAGAAAGAGTTCAAAAGAAAGAAAAATAAGAGGATTAATGATAACTTGGGAAAAGAAGTTTATCATGCTTGGTGCTCTTCATCAAAACTTTGTGCTGGATCTTTAAGATGAGTAGGGTCATCAGCAGTGTTCAATTCTTGCGAAACATTACCCTTTGAAGAGCCCTCAACAGGAGCTTCTCCTTGAGGGATAGATTCTTTGCCACCATCAAGTTCTTCATCATCACTCTCGTAATCAAAGTCACAATCAGGATCACGAACAACTTCATCATCAGATATTTCCAAAGGTTCAACTTTCACTGGAGGCAAGGATTTTGATAAGAGAATGTTGTTTACAAAAACTTGAGATTTCAGATGACTTTCACGAAGTAGAGCTTTCTGGTGGTTAATATCTTCAATATCTTTGACATAAGCAAGATGGTTGAATCTCCAATTGGCACGATCATGATAATTGATCAAACGAGTAGAAATCAAAGCGTTCTTCTTGCGAAGCTCAGAACAGGTGGTCTCCAATCCAGCTTTAGCATTGCGAAGATTGTTCTCAGATTCTGCGAGTGAAATAAAATTCAAAGAATCAATTCTGCGAATATAACAAAATTTAAAAGTATATCAAAGGCAGTCAAATTTTGATGACTACCTTCTCTTTGTGAAGTAAGAAATTGAGCTAAAGATAGACAATAATTCTTCATCTGATCCATAGCTTTATCAAAACCATCACCAACTAATCCTTCAAGTCTAGATTGAAGATTTTGATCTTTGGAAAGAAGAAATTTGTTATTCTTCCCAAGTTTTGCATTAAGGTTTTCTAGTTGGGAATAATCTTCTTTAAGTTTATTCCTCTTAGTGCTCAAGATTATATTCTTATTAAGAAAGGATTTCTTCTCGGCAGCAAAAGAACTTCTCTATGCATCTGAAGACTTCTTTAATTCCTCAAGTTCACCTTTTAACAAATAAAGGAGATTTTCTTGATCGCAACATTTACTCTGAAGAATATTCAATTGTTGCGAAGAAACGGCCATTATATTTAAATACGAACATCTTTCTTCTGATAAGGTTCCATTCTCTTCTAATAGGGTTTCTATTCTTAAATAGGCTTTATTTAAAGAAGAAGTGAGCTTAGATATTTCATCGTTCAAAAAATTTTAATCGTAAATTAGTTGGGTATTCTCTTGGAAAAGGGCATCTAAATTATCAAGAGCACATGAATGGAGACTAGATAAATGGGAAAATTGGTTCAAAAGACTTTCATGCTTGGCTTGAGATTCTTCTGTATCTGATTCATGATGAAGTACCAACATTCTACATTCTTGGATTGATTCTATAAAGGGGAATGGGTTTTAATGGGTGTTTCAAACATACGAGAAATAGAAACAAACAAAAGGAGAAAATATAAAGATAATAGCAATACCTTTTAATGCATCATTCCTCTTACGAAGGATTGCACAATCTAGAGAATTATTTTGAAGCTGATGATTCTCTTTACGAAGATTCTCACACTTCGCTTTCAAAGACTCTTGAGTTTGGCGAAGCAATTCAACTTCTTTTTCCAGGGCTTGACACGAAATAGAAATATCAGGATTGATGAAGTTTTTGAGCATTTCGCAAAATTCAGACTGCGAGCGAACATTTGAAGACCTCTCAGTATTACTTAAAACATCATATAACATCTGGAAAGCTGAATAAATTCCATCTCGAACTTCTTGAGGAAGGGGAGAAGAATTCGAAGGAATAAGATCAAGTTGTAAATTGCTTGGAGCAACGACACTCAAAGGATTAGGAGCTAAAATGGGTTTTTCACGAGAAGGGGTTGAGAATGTAAATTGTGAAGGTTGATCTTGAAGAAGTGTTGATAAATTGACAGGGGTGGGAGACTGAAAACTGGGTAATGGAGTAGAGGCAGGAGTTTGCGAAGAAGTACTTTCACGAGGGGGAGAGGAAAATTCTTTATCAATCACACAAATAAAATCACTGATTGAAATCGATGGATTGGATTTGATAATACGAGACCTCTTGGTAAGGTTGGATTCTTCACCGACCTACGAATCAAAATGTAGATTAAAAACTGAGGCAACAATATATTGTTTCAGAAGGGAGACAGAGTATTTTAACTACCTTTTGATTCTCGGATTTTCTTCTTCGAAAGTTAGAGTTTGAACTTTTGGTTGAAGATTTCACCTGAGGAGCAGTTTCACTGAAAGAAATCAAAGTCAAACAATGGATTAAACAGAAATAAAAGAGATAAAAAAATGAAAGATGCGAGAGATAAAAGAAAATTACCTCGGAGAACTCATGATGGGATTCACAGGAAGAGAAGGCGATAACCGAAGATGTGATGTGAGAAGAATATGAAGTTGCAGAAGTAAAAAGAGAAGGTAAAAAAGATAAGGAAGGGAATAAAATGAGTATTTATAAGGGAATAATTAGGAAAATACGGTTATAAAGGACGTGTTCGAATTCCGAAAAGAATAAGTAACGGTTATATTCTCACGATCATTACTTCTTTGCAGAAATGACATGAGAAGAAGCAAGATGTAGGGACAGAATATCGCAAGATATTGGGTTACGAACATAGTAACAAATACAAGAGAAAAGTGTCGCAAGATAATGCGATAATAGAATAAACACGGGAAAAGTGTGAAAAGATTACGAATATAAAATAAATTTACGAATAGAAGTCGCGATACTTCACAAGCTATATACAGTTGTACATATTTCACTATATATAGTAGTTCAAATGTTAAATTGGAGAGGTTCTTTAAGTGAGTATTAGAATAAGTCTTAGAAGAGAGAACAGAGAAAGTTGTAACTTTTCTAAGTTCCATTAACATACTTCTTTGTAATCAGTTGAGAATCTTAATCAGTAAATTGTCATTTTTCATCAAGAACTTCTTAAAGTTTTATGAATTCTACTGAGGGTATAGTTGTAGGATTTCCTGCAACTACACAGTTGCAGTATTTTGGAAATACAGTTTCTTATGACATTCTCCCCTTCGAAGAGAAGACATGAGAATAGGAAAGATGTAGGATCAGAATATCGCAACAGCAACACCCTTGCGAAGTCATCATCATTAATACATTGTGAAGCCATCGCAGACTAACTACATATATAACGTAACAGATGATGACAGCTTAAACACGAGAAATATGTGAAGACCTTGCGATATTTAAGAATGTTGCGAACATCAACACTTAAATATTTGCGAGAATATCGCAAACCAGATCCAAAAATAAAAGACAACTTAGCTGTCATCCACTATGTAATATCTTATATAAAGAGCCAAATAAGCGTAAGAAAGGGAGAGATCTTTTTGGAGTGTTGAGAAAGTTTTGAAGAGAGAGAAAGTCCAAAACAGTGTTGTATTCTTGATTTCATTTCCTTCTTGTAACATTTCTGGAATCTATTAATAAAAGTGTAGTTTTTGATCATAAAGATGTGTTGATTATTATGAATTCTTGTGAGGGATGTATTGTAGGATTTACTGCAACTACATGTATTGAGCAATTCAGTACATTTATATATAAAATTTATCCAGAATGGTGCATGCAACAACAATCCCAAATATTCTATAAATTTTATCTCCCGCCTGCATTATTCACTAATGTACGGCTTGCTGAGTATTTTTCCTATGATATGTTCCCTAGTTGAACTCTTAATATTGACATGAAATGATGATTAATGTTCGCTCGCATCCGAGTAGCATGAATCTCCCGATGTGTCAGGATTAATATCTGTATGAAAGTACTTAATCAGAAGTACGCTGTGCTGCTCTCTGAGAATAAAATTAGTGATTTTTTCCAACGCAAGGAATTCATCAAATTTGATTAATTTTGTGACAGCTCGCAAAATTCAATCTTTCAACCTAATTTTACCAATTTACAAAAATTAGGTTTTTGCAGCATGCGCAATATCTCGAACCCTATTGGTCGAGACCAAACCTAGGCAAACTAGGAAATCAATCCATAATGGAACTAATAGAAGCAAATCCTACCAAAAACGGGAAATAGGAAGAAAAGAGGAAACTGCGACTAACTGAAGCCTTGGCCGCGCCATTTGGCCGGTCAATTTTCCCTAACTTGAGCTTCCTTTGGACAGCACTTCTTCTTCTATTTTGTTGGTTGTCGGCCCCCTTTTCCTATCGACCAATCAAATCGCTCTAAATGTGCAGCCTACACTTTTGATTAAAGGTGAGAATTGGCTGGTCGATACACTTAAATTCCTCAAGAAATTGAATTTAGGATGTTCACGCCAGTCTCAAAACAATCACGGCCACACGATTTGGCCGGCCGATTTAACGAGCTTGGCCTCCTCCCAGCGTGACCAAACAAGCTCCATTGTGTTCACTGACGGGCCCACTACTATTCCAACCAATCGGGATGTTCCTAACCCTCCAGCAACATTTCTGATTGCTAGCCAGAAGTAGGCTAGTCACGCTATTGAAAAAGAAGTTTAACGAGTTAAGACTGGCTGTGGCAGTCTCAAACTCATCGTGGTCGTCCAACTTCGCCAGCCTAGTTGTATGGCTTAGATTTTGTTTAGGCGACCAATGAAGTGTCGGCATGTTCGCCGGTGACTCGCCTTCACCCCTGGATAATTGAATTGCTCACAGCCAGCAACTAATGCCTCCAATCGTTATCCCAAAGTAGGTTGGCCACATGGCTTCAAAACCGCAAGGCTGACCAACGACAATATATAACTGCCGCAAAGCAATCTCACACGTCCAACTTCGCTAAACTAATTGACCGGCCAAAATATGATCTCAAGCAACTGTCAAGGAGCGGTCATGTTCATGGGCGTCTTAACAATAGCATCAACCAATCACATTGCTTCAAATACGCCAGTAATGCCATAAAGCAATCATCCAAAGTGCGCCAATCACGCGGCTTTAAAAAACTTGAATTGAATCAATGGAAGTATGCAACTGCCGCAAATCATCCCAGCCACCCAATTTGGCTAGCCAAATTGACCGACTTAGATTTAATTCTAGGCGGAAAATAAGGCACTACTGCTCACCGGACGCCATTCTTCCACGAGAGTCGATTGACCTTCCCTTAGTTTTCCCAAGCGATCCCTGACAGCTGCTTGAAGATGGCTGTCCGCGCTCCTTTTAAGATATTAGGTTCTGCGACCAACTACGACGGGATCTATACAACGATTCTTCTTGAGCATCTATTATTTTGAGCTGCTTGCTTAAAAGTTATGATTTACATGCATCGTACAAGCGATATTCAATAAATATCGATTTTATGAATAACTTATTTATTCAACTTAAGGCATTACATGCTATTTCTTGTGGAAAGTTTCACAACTCGACTTGTCATATATAACTGCCCGCCGCCTATCTTACGCGTGGTTGGTCAGAATAATTAAGTCTTGCAGGCAAGACCCACTGGGGATGTTCATCAGGGTATTGGTCTGGCGGTTTATAGCGTGTGGTGCGCAACACGCACATTATGATAAAGTGTCAGGAAAGGAGAACAGTTAGTGGCAGCAGATAAGTAGTGGGTATAACCGACCATTCTTCCCCTCATAGTAGGGACGTGGTTTTCAACATTTTACATGATCCCCACTTCTCCATCACTCAACTACTTCCACTTCCTATGAGATCAGGGTGCGTTCAACTATGACTTGTATAAATAGGGTTTTCAACCTATTTCAACCAACAAGTGTGATCAACACAAGTATCCAGAAAACACCAAGAACTTATAGCTTACATTCTGCAAGCAATTTTTATATTCTGATACAAGTCATAAACAACCACACCTTTATAGTTAACCATTCTGATCTCAAACACCTTATTCGCTTCGCTCCCTAAGATCAACCCTTCTTCTTCATTTTGTGACCGAAACAAGATTCGAACGACCATTTCTTGGTTTAGGACAGGATTGTATAGATTGATCTCTCGAATCTAAAGTACTCCCATGCAGTGCATTTGTTTAGGGTTTAGATTCCTTTTTTGGGCGGCACACCCAAATTTACCATTTCCAGCAGAATCAGTTTTTACCCCAAAATAACTGGAGACCACAATAGGGGATTAATTTCTCGGCGGCACACCCAAATTTACCATTTCCAGTAGAATCAGTTTTTACCCCAAAACACTTGGTATAACTAATCAAAGTGCCTGACTTATGATTTGGTATGAATTTTATTAGTGTGACCGATCCTAAGTAATCACCTGAGATGGTATGATCGATATTTGTAACTGGTGTGATCGATTCTAGTAATTGGTGTGACCGATCACAAAAGAGTTGTGTAATCGATCCTTGTAATTGGTGTAACCGGTCCTAGTGACTTGTGTAACCGATCACAAGTAATACCATGAGTATATGGTAACCGGTCCTGGTAATTGACGTAACCGATCCTGGTAACTGATGTAACCGGTCCCAGTAACCATATTAAGGTAGAACCAATCCTTGTGCTTGGTAAAACCGTAAACCCATGATTAGTGATTTGATATTTGATCAATCACAGGAATACAGATGAACCAATTCTAAACTTGTTTGGAAGTGTGGTATAATCGATTCCAAGATTGTAAATATAAAAGAGGATTTACAAAGTAAAGATGTCAACATACTTTGAACATGAACAATAAATCTTATCTTTTATTGTTCAAAGATATTCCTTAATTACTCAAGGATATCCCGGTCCGAAATAAATTAAGAATCTTTTAATTAAGGTTGTTAGTTTTATATGCTTTAATTACCAACAATTAAATGCATATATCTAGAAAATAAAAATTGGTAATGTGCATTTACTAATTGGAAATTTTCTATTGAGAGATTTCATAAATATTGGATAAAGCATTTCCAAGAATTATGAAAACCTATTTTGAGCATTTATTGCATATCTTGAGAATATTCGGTTTTGGAAATTCCTTGGTGTCCAAACATCATTGGTCTATATACAATATTCTCAAGTTTGCATTTCTAGCAAACTATCCTAAGAGCCACAAAAACTTCATTTGTTTGTTGTTTCTGGTGGAGCCGTCTATCCGGAGAGGAAAGTACCCTAATTAAGAGAAATCTCTTACGACCGCTCGTTTAAAGACATATGTGGGATCAAGAAGATCTACGAGCATCATTGGTGGGAAACTAGATAAATGCAGTTTATTTTAGGTTTTGATTGATTTGATTGACTAACGGTTGTTGAACTTGAATGGACCTAGTTTTACCAAATCTGAAATACAAAAGATATGTGATAAATGCTTATTTTCGGTTTTGTAAATATTCCAACTGTTGTCCAACTAATATACTGAAATCTCTCTTGGATGGCAACTCAATATTAGATAGCATAATAAAATATACTTTATTAATATAGCAACCAGAGATGTGTTTATCCACTAGGATATGAATGGCACATAAATTTCGAATATCAAAAAGATATTATGAAATTTTTCGTTTTGGAATCTCACCATGAGTATCAATACAAATACTTGAACATTAAGTAATAAGAGTTTAGAACATGTTCAAAATATTATGTCAACATTGTGAAATTTTCATATTAACCGAACCGTATTTTCGATGGCTACCCTAAGCTAATAGACGAAATCGGAAAAACGTTTTATTGGTTGATCAAAGGATTAGTCCGTCTAGAGATCCTTATGAAGGGAACGGTCCTGCTATAGATCCTTGGGACTAATCTTAGTACATATTTTTGATTAAGGGAAGGTCCTACTAGAGATCCTAGGGATATTTCCTAGTAAAGATCCTTGTTAAAGGGACTGGTCCCAGAATGGATCCTTTAGTTCCTTTCAACTTCGAAGCAAGTTTCATAAGTCTATTTCCTTAAACTCATGTAATTAAGCATAATTTTCTAGGCATGGAATCAATCCAAAATTTCAACACACTAACTAGTAACGAATTACAAAGATAATGTTATGTCGTACTTACGAAGTTCAAAAGATAAACGTTATACTTCGTAATTGAAGATACCAAAGTCGTGTAAAACAACTAGTATATACTTTATCGACACTTTGATCATAAAAGAATGATCAAGTCACTAATAATAGATATATATTAATATACTTCTTATGTTATGTTTTCAATCTAAACGACTTGAAAGAAATATAAATAGTAATGGAAACAAGTCAAGTCTGTATTACTAACCTCAAATAGAAGTATGATGTGTTTGTTGATGCCGATACGTCTTTAAGTTCTTCAGAATAATACGATCTTGTCGCAACATTTATAATGTTCTAACTGTAATCTAACGAAGTTGACTCTAGTAATCTAATCAAGCATCTTCGAGTTTTAGAGCCAAAACATGACAACCAAATTTGACATACCAATGCTTGGTGGGTTTATCCGACAAATGATCTAACAAATATCGTCCAAGATCTCTTCTACACAATCAAGTACACGAACCTTTGGTGTACACATATTGACTGTGGAAGAGAAAGGGAGAAGCTCTATATACATTCTTCTTCAAGGGTTATTTCTTTGACCTACTTGTGATTGTATTAGGTTTTATCCATACGGGTGGCCGAACGAAAAAGTTGGTGGTGTACTTAGTATTCTCTCCTTTTCAACAAGGATATAAATAAAAAATAGTTAAAAATTACCTTCTCTCCTTGTTTACTTAAAGTATCATTTTTTGACGAAGAGAAAAATATTTTAACGTCAATTTTTCTATTAGCTATTTATTTGTTTAGTTGTCCAAAATGTTATATGTTTTTTAATTAGAAGAACATCAATGGAAAGTATTAAATTACCTTCTCATTTATTTACTTTAAGTATCATTCTGACGAAGAGAAAAGTATTTTAACGTCAGTTCTTCAATTAGTTATTTTATGCTTAGTTGTCCAAAACGTTCTATGTTTTCTAATTGGAAGAACATTAATGACAAGTATTGGTTACCTTCTCATAAGATGTCATAGGCAGAAACAATATAAATTAGAATCCTCCAGTCAGTGAGGAACTCAATTTTGATACATCTTATTTAAAACAAATAATATAGGAATACGATCAATTTACGCAATCATGCAAGCTTGACATAGAGAACTGCACCTTCGACAAAACAGTAGATGAGGAACAAACAGAGGCCCTATCTGCTGTAGAAGCTATAAATAGGCTAAAAATAAGCAATTAGAGGAGGCACCTAGAGAGAGATTGCATGAATGTTGTTGCGACCATTAATGGGTCCTTGACTAGTATTTCCTGGACTACAAACAGTACGATCCAAGATTATTTTTTTATTTTTGAAATACCAAAATTGTTTTTTTCTTATACTCTTCTCGAAATCTTAAAAGGTGCTAAGTTGCAATCCCATTCTAAGGATTCTTGTGGTTCAAAGACTTTTATAGTTGGAAATGGAATTAAGTTTTTTTATTTTATTTTATTTATTTGATGCAAAAATGGAATTAAACTGTCCAAGTGATTGCTAATGAGCTAGCCGTATACGCTAGGAAAAACTTGTTTTACTAGCTCCTACCTGTATTATAAGGATACTATAGGAGGACATAATTTACGTACGCTTAATTTCATCTACTGTGTTTATTTCATGTCAGAAAAGAAAAGAAAAACACTTTTATATCACATTGATCAATAACAACTTATAAGAGCATGGGCTATGGGTAGTTTCCAAACCCACTGCGTTTTTAGTCAGCCGTCTCGCAACATGACTAAAGAAAAAAAAATCCCAAACGGCGTAGTATATGCCGTTGCACTCTTCTCTTTTTTTCTCACACGACTTGCTGTTTGCCAAGTAGTGTTGGTTACCAACCACTTTTTCATCTCAAGGTGTATACTTTGGGGTGAATGAGGGTTTGAAAGACTCCCTATTTGTTTTTACTCGGTCAATAAATTAAGAAAAAGAGCAGAAACTGTACAGGGTCTAGGCTAGACTAAAAGCTAGCCGTGAGGCCATCCACTAATCTAGCCTATTTGAAACGATGATAAACTTCTCCAGGCCATTCTTCAGACAGGATGAAACCTAGCCTACCCTCATAAAACTCAAAAATATCTTCGTCCAGCAAACAAGCTTTCTTGGCCAAAGCATCAGCTGAAAAATTAGCGTCTCTATAGCTATGAATATAGCATATATTGGTGTAAAAGTTCTTCGCAAGTCTCTACTTCTGCACTAGTTGTCATGGCAACTCACCCTTTTGAAAATCTTGAATGCAACTCATCGAGTCTGATTGGACAAAAATATTTCTCACGTTCCACCTCTTGGCTAGCATCACACCATAAATTACAGCACACACTTCCGCATAATAATTAGTTTGCCAACCCAGGCCAACACAAAGAACTCCAAGCACTACTGCATTGGCATCACGAAAAGTAACACCAGCACCGACATGGCATGGATTTCCAAGTGAAGCGCCATCACAGCAAATCATGATTTCATCTTGGTTAGGAGGATTCCAACTAACCTCAATTGGAGTGGAAATTTTGCACGATCTATGTTGCACCTTAATATAATTTAAGATGCGTAATTCCTCCACATTGTTATACGTATGGCCCTTCATTCTGATTGAGTTATCCCGTATTACCTGATAAACCCAGCCTTTAAAACCAAGCCATTGGACCATTATATCTTTAAATTAGGATTTATTGCGCAGCTTCCATAATTCTGAGACAATTGCGAAATTTGCAACCAGCCACAGATCCTTTATCATCCTGCTGCGCTCCTTAACAGCCTTGTAAGAGGCCACCAGATCTTCATTTGGATGCAGATTAAAAATACTAGCCGCCCAATCCCAAATCCTCTTGGCAACTCTGCAATGCCAAGTAATATGGCTAATAGTTTCGCAACTTTTTCTGCATAAACGGCACATCGTAGGCATGCTCCTACCAGTCTTCTTAATAATATTATTATCTTCACTTGCGCAACATTGTTTTGTCCAAATCTTCCAGTATTGTGTACTCAAAGTAGGGTGCACAACTGGCCTTGTAAAGAGAGCAGCACTCGGTTGAACTTCAGAAGGCGTTCTAATAGCGGCCTTTGCAGACTTAACTGCAAAAACGTCTTTAGGATCCAAATCCCAAATTTTATAATCTTCCCCACCAGCAATGAGAGGTAAATTATCAACATCAATATTGCACTGTATCATCAAATCTCTCGTTTGTTGAGGAACAACCCACGCACCATCAACAATAATATCACTCACTTTGGCCTTAAAATCATTAGGGCCCTTAGAAGTGATTCTAAGCCTCTTTGTTATCGAAAAATCACCACACCAATTATCAAAAAATAAGGAAGTACTCGCACCATCAGCAATAATTGAACGTGTATGCCGCTGCACAAAACCGTAAACCCACCTGATTCCAGGAAAAACCGTGGAACCCAATTTATAATCAATCAGATTGCCATTAATTTTGAAGTATTTGGCCCTCAAAAACCTCGCTCAAATCTTGCCAGAGTCACAGATAGTAACCCACAGCTTCATAAAAATGGCCTTGTTAATCTCCGTCAATCTTTTAATTCCTAGGCCACCTTCACGTCTCGAACAACATAAAGAACCGTAAAGTACTTACGTTTCTCAGCATCGCCAGACCATAGAAAATTCCTAATGGCCCTCTCAACCTGCTCAATAATCTTCCTTGGCCACTTATAAACAGCCATAAAGTGAACAACATAACTAGAAATCACTGATTGAATCAAGACAAGTCTAGCCTAAAAAGATAGAAGCTTACCCTTCCAGCCGGCCAACTTATCCATAATCTTCTCCACCACTTGTCGAACATGAATGTGTCGCACAATTCCTGGCTTCAACTGAATTCTCAAATACCTATCCGGAAATAAAGCTCTTCCCATGCCCAAATAATTTGAAATAGCAATGGCCCGAGAACCAGTGCCACCTCCATAATAAAATTTGCTTTTGGTACGGTTTACACTTTCGCCAGAGGCCCTTTGATACATACCGAGCATGTTCAATAAATTTTGCAAACTATGTAAATTTCCTCTGCAGAAAATAAAAATATCATCCGCGAAGAGAAGATGTGTAGGCACCACTCCTTTCTTACTAACCATAGTATGCATGTTTCGGGTTGCAAACAATTTAGAGAGATTACGACTCAATATATCTTCAATAAGCACAAAAATCACTAGCGAAAGAGAAAGAAACCTTGAGGGCTACCATTAATCATAACAGAAACCCGAGCGGAGTGAAGAATGTTAAGAATCCATGAACACCAAATAAAAACAAATAAGAATGTTTGAAAGACTCCCTAATAGGATACTTTAGGGTGAAGGAGTGGAGACTACCTATAGCCCTTGCTCTAACCCCCCAAAAAAAATGTAACAGCCGTTTGGTTGAATCTCTTCTGTTTGGACCACATATAAAACTTAAAATCTAAGTGCAGGTCCAGAAAAAAGAAATGACGTTACTTCCAAAATAGCCACAGTTTAGATGAAAAACCAACTCAACTTGTATTTCAATCCCTTCAATCAATCCAAACAATAAAAGAAACTTCTCGTTGAGACTTCCACAATTTATTTGAAATATTTTCACAACACAGCTCTGTCAATTTGCAGTTACAGTTCCTATAGAAATAAAAAGGAAGTCTACGTGTTACAATAAGAATTATAAGGATAGGAATAACACTCGAGGCTCATATATAAAGATAAACAACCTGAAGAAAAAGAAGCATATCGCCCTACCGCCTGTCTCCAGCCACTGATTCAGAAGAAAAGAGGTACTTGACTCGTGAAAGAACCGAATCATGTTGTGGATCATATGGATGGTCCTTGGAAGGAATTTCAAGAATTGCGGGGACCGGCTTGTTGTAGCTGTCTACTAGAAACCTTATCATGTTTGCCACCTGATAAAAGAAATGCATAGAGAAACTAATTAGGTTTCCATTAGAAACAAGTATACAAATGCCACCTGACAAAAGAAATGCATAGAGAAACTAATTAGGTTTCCATTAGAAACAAGTATACAAAATTTCCAACTATTCAATATACCAATTAACCACTGTCAGGCAAGGAAAATAAAATTAATCAGAAAGCAGTAACTAGTCGTTTAGGGTGTGATTCAAAGGTTTCATCCTATACTCTGAATCCTGAAACTACACCCCCCACCCCCACCCCACCCCCACCCCCACACACCAGTGCTACTCTTGAGATTCCCCTAAAGATCAATACAAAGATCTAATCTGTGCTACTCATGAGATCCTTCAAAATCAATACAAAGATTCAATTTATTAGTATTACTTCCTACTTAACCCACTCAATTTAATCTCTCCCTTTTCCATGTCTTCTCTTTGGATAATCGTAGTCAATAAGACAAATGGCCACTATTAGTTTTGCTTTTTCTTTCTTGTACATCAACCTAAGAAACATCCGATCCATTCTAAAGTCTTCAACAATGTCGCAACAGTGGTTCATATTTGTAATCTTATGGTTTTATTACCCTGATGTACCATATCTCTAATCTTTCCAAACCATACATTGTCAGGATAACAATACCAAAGAAATCCCTTGGAAAGGAGTCCCTTTAAAGATTAACAAAAGTTGGTAAAAATTATCAAAAACAAACAAAAAAATAACATAAAAAGAGAAATGCTTGCCAGGAGAAAAGCAGGAATCATTGGGACTAGATAGTAATTATAGTTTAACAGTTAACAACTATATGCTTGCGAGCAGTATGCTATCAATTTAACAACTTACATACTGACTAATCAAGACGATAGCAATATCCTCCCTTGAGATAAAATCTTTGAATGCATCTTCAATTGCTTTTACAGTTGTTTCTGAAACAAAACAAAGCAATTTTACTTAAAAATGCAACAAATAATCAAAAAGAACGAAGGAAGAGGTTGAAATGATAATCAATGTAGTTTGTTCCATCAGCTGAAAGAGTGTGGGTATGAAAAAGAAAACGCACGTATTTCCTTAACGTTTCATTGTCAAGTGTATACAGTTACCAAGTGTGTCAGTTTTATACCTAAGCATGTACTGCTAAATCAAAGTTCAATTTTAATTTAGAATATGAAGTAGCACGCATATGATTTCATGCAGGTTCTAGCAGAACATATCATAAATCATAATATTCACAGCCAAAGATGATCATACTCGAGTCAACAATCAAGTAGTTTGTCTTCCTACGCAAATCAACGTTGCCCACTCCAGCCAGCAAAAATCCAGTTATAGTGTCCTACATAAAGAAAAATCATGTATTAGAAGGGGCACTACAAACTATATGTGATCCTCAATACCAAACTTGACTCTGAAATATGTCCCTTTAACTTTGTGATGTTACAGAAAGGAAAATCATTGCAACAAAGATACTACTACTAGATCAACAAAAGCAAATAAACTAACAGATAGGAAACCAATCAATAAATAAGAGTCTAGAACTCCAATTTAACTCTTTTTTTTCTTTTCTTTTGATACGGCACAGCTGGACCTAACTCCACTGTTGAGATTCAGCCAGCTGGATCAGCCCCACTGCTGATCCAACCGCCATCTCTAACAACAAAGTCCAACCTCAGCTTTAACCACAGAGGAGACGGGAAATGGGGGATCCAACCCTCCCAAATATGAAATGACCTTTATGAAATTTAAATGTACACGGAGCATATATTAAGAAGCTTATATACATATACCTCATCAGCAATCATAGCAATGAGTGCTGAGTTATTAGACGCAGTTCCCCTATTCGCCATCTAAAGACAGAACAAATTTCTGATGTAAGCGGGAGAATAACACTTGTTAGAGCATATGGGCACAGTATTGACTAAATGAAAGCAGGTTTAATTTTCAATGTAAGTATACAACATAAATCATGTAAGCATCAAAGAAGACACATGGATGAGGATAAAAACACTGACAAAATCACCATCAAGACTTTCAAATGACTGCACTACTAAATTACCCACCACACCCACCACACCCATCTACCATTTATTTCTATCCGTTGTACTCAATTTTTTTGAAGGAACTAAACAAGAAACACAACCAAATATTTCATGTGATGTTTATAACAGCTGTTATTACTGACGTGGAACGGCATAATACACTGCAATAACCGTAATGTGATGTGGTCGTTCCCATTATAGCAGCAGTTCGTCAAACATTGATTCTGGCCACCGCCAGTTAACTAGGGAGTAATATCAAGGTGATTCTTTGACATCTTGATTTCGAAATCCTAAGCACACATGGATGAGGATAAAAACACTGACAAAATCACCATCAAGACTTTCAAATGACTGCACTACTAAATTACCCACCACACCCATCTACCATTTATTTCTATCCGTTGTACTCAATTTTTTTGAAGGAACTAAACAAGAAACACAACCAAATATTTCATGTGACGCTTATAACAGCCGTTATTACTGATGTGGAAATGCATAATACACTGCAATAACCGTAATGTGATGTGGTCGTTCCCATTATAGCAGCAGTTCGTTAAACATTGATTCTGGCCACCGCCAGTTAACTAGGGAGTAATATCAAGGTGATTCTTTGACATCTTGATTTCGAAATCCTAAGCACAAACTTTTTTATGAACTAATCTTTCTTCTTGAGATCAGATTTACTTGGTGAAAATGTGGTGGCATTACCAGATACATGGGATCCCAGCAGCAGTTATTAACTAATTAAAATACATCAGCAGGTTTCTTTTCCCATCTCTTTACTTCCTTTCCTGAACTTCTTTTGCAGGTAACCATCTCTAAAATGCTGGAAACAAAATTTTCTGTTACCTTATCTCCACGTATCACTTCATCATTAAATCTAGGAGGTGGTAACCCTCAGATCTTTATCCAACCAAATCCAAAAATGATTCAAGCCACTCATTACTTCAACTTCTCAAGAAATTCTTCCTAGTAACATAAAAGCCACTCAGAGCTGGCCTTAATGGCAAGATCCTGACAAATGGAGTATACATTATTCATATCCCTGTCAAAACTATTCCGGAAACACTTCAACATCAAAAGAAATATATCAGTCTCTAAACTAACAATGGACAGCCCGTAATGGATACATTGATTAAGCCCAGTTTTGTAGACTGGTGCACCAACTAAAACAACTCCCAACCAAAAGGAAAAAAGAACCAACTCTGAGATGACCAATTGCACCCATCTACATGTTCCCTTTTACTTTTTGTAGTGCATTTTTATATTATATTTTTTTTGCTTAATCATCACTTTATTATTTAGAAAATAACCTAATTTACCACCAAAATACTAACAAAAGAAAACTCACTCAGATGAGCATAGCACTAAAAGCAAACAATTGACATCAAGGCTGACTCAAAACTAATACCAAACACAATTTAAGAAAAATTCAACAGCCAGAAAGAAGCTCACCCTGGAGTTAGAAACCAACATCTACAACTGACTTCAAACATTGGCATGAAAACCTAATAGTAACAATGGACAGTAACCACGAACAATAACAAACCAGAAATCTCAAAGGTTTCTCTTATCCTAGAGTTCAATTCGAGTGTAATTCCTCGACAGTACCTGCAGTAGATGGACTGACTTGCCTATGATAGAATCAGATTTATTGCAATTCTTCAGATCCTCCTTCCCTTCTTTCTGAGACAAAGAAGTAGCTAGACAAAGAAGTAGTTTGAGCAATAATCTTAATCAAATCTGTGGTTATCTTACCATCAATACTCTCTACTATATTTACCACCGTTCCAGAGGCAGGAACGATATCTACAGCAGCTAAAAGACTTTCCATATCCATATTAGCATTAGAAGATGCCCCATCAGCTTCTTCACATTCACTATAATCAGACTCTGATCAATTGTCAAAGTTATTATGGTTGAAATCATATAAGAAACATTGCCTCCAACATCCCTTCGAATAATATCCTTTCACATATTAGAAATCTTCTTCTTTTTCTTTTTGTCAACATTCACTACAACAACAACAACAAAGCCTTTAGTCCCAAACAAGTCGGGGTAGGCTAGAAATGAAACCCATGTCGAAGTTACCAAAATCCAAAGTAGAAAATCATCAACTTATATACAGACACCGGATGCCCTACAATCTTACAATGACTTAAAGTTAAGGAGCTTCTGGGATTCTGATTGTTGATAAAAAAACACCCAATTCAGTCTGAACCCACACTCTATTAAGAACAGTACGATGCAAAATCAACTTCTACCAATACACTCGCATAGTACCCAACGTTTCTATCCAAAGAAGTTTCATCTACTTGAACAGGTCCACCAACAGCTTTTCCGGTGAACAAAATCTCTTTCTCCTTCCAATATTTCTAACATTAAACCTGGTAAATTCACCCAAACGAAGGCATAAGACTTTTATGATTCTCAGGTTTGAAATTTGGTGGCCATTCTCTAATCTTAAGATACTGAGATTCAACCTTCCAAGGACCCTCACTCCGGGTTAAAGTTTGGTTTACCTTTTCTCCTTATTTAGCTCGACTGCATAAAAAACCTTTACTCAAAGGAATTGAGAATTTTGACTTTATCAAATGAAAAGGATTAGATTTAATGATAGAACAACATGAATTAGAGGTCTAATCTCTGTAAGAACTAGTGAATTCCCATGATGATCCCTGAATTAATGAGAAAAGAGAGAAGAACCCCAACAATTTTAACAAAAACCCAAATTGCCAAAAAATGGCCTCCTCACCACTTAGTATATAGTACACACATACTGTATAGGACTAAAAACTAAACGTACCTATAGTAGATCAGGGTTATTCATGGAATTGTGTGCGTTCCTATCAAGTATATTAAGCCTTTGTTAAAACCAACATTTTGAAATCCTATATCCATATACTCCAACAAATTGTGGAAACTTCACTACAATGCCACCATTAATCAACAGTGATTTGACATTAAGCCTCGCAATCACTATAGTAGGAAACAAATATTATGATCACTTAATCACTTCAAAATTCAAATCAACAGCACATGAAATCAAAAATGAAGCATCTATGTAATAGTCGATTCAAGAGACCAAACACCATCAGAAATAAGAAAACTAGATCCAATTACAGTTAAATAATTACTAAGAATTAAGAAAAATATGAAATTCTAGCTACAATACATGAGAAACACTAACATGTGTTGGTCTAAGAACTGATTTAGCTCAAAATTTGCTCTTACTAAATACTAACCCTAATTTCTCCGAACTCCAAGATACTCAATCATACAACGTAAAAGTCAAATTAACATAGTGGAAAAGAAATCAAACCTCTTTTGCTGGATAATTAATGGTTCTTTCTTCTTCCTCGTTGGATATAGAAAAAGAGATCCTGGTGTGTTACCACGAGCAGAAGATGTGGTGTTGAAAATCAAAAAACCCAATTGTCAATTATATCCTCACAGTTGCAACGAATTATTGATTTGAATTTTGTGTATCTGCCTGGACCGTTAGATTTATCTGATTGGTTCTATTAACAGTCTAAACACATGAGAAGTCTATTACGAGCCACCGCTTTACAGCCTTTATCCCATAAATAAAAAAAATAAAAAATAAAAAACCTAAACATCCCTATTCATTTCACGGAAAATGGGTCATATGACCATAGGCCATAAAGTGCGAGCAATGAACTTTTAAAATATAGGTTTGGGTGAAAAAGACATGTGAAATATTAGTCATATATACCCTTTGTTTTAAACTTTATTCTTTTTCTTATCCCTTTTTCTCTCCTATTTATTTTCTCTCTATACAATTAAAATTAATCGCGAGAAAAGTCATAATTTCCGGAATATAAGTATGATTTTAATAAAATTTATATTTTTGAAAAGGGCTCGAAAATCTCTACAAAACAAGATCCATTATTGATATGAAATTTGAAAAAAAAAAAAAATTTATTTCGAACCGGACCGAGGATACATTATGCACCCAGGTGCAACCCGGCCAAAATTTATTTACTATAAAAATATGCATTATGCACCCAGGTGCAACTTGGCCAAAATTTCTTCTCGAAAAAAAAACTTGGCCAAAATTTATTTTCTATATGAATATACATTATGCACCTAGGTACAACCTGGCCAAAATTTATTTCCTGTAAGAATGTGCATTATGCACCCAGGTGCACCTAGTCAAAACCTATTTTTTATAACAATATGCATTATGCACCCAGGTGCAACCTGGCCAAAATTTATTTTCTAATAGAATATGCATTATGCACCCATGTGCAACCTAGCCAAAACATTTTTCCTATAAAAAACAAAAACAATACATTATGCACTTAGGTGCAACCAGCCAAAACCTATTTCCTCTCAGAATTATACATTATGCACTCAGGTGCATCTTGTGTACTTTACGGATAAATCTATGTTTATCCTAGTAATCACATACAATATATTATACATAACCAAAATTATTAGTTCATAATCTCGAGCAATAAATCCACCACCATTACCATCACATTTACTATCAAAGTATCAACCAAAAACAAGTATTAAAGAACAAAAATACGAAGAATAACAAAAAATTAAGAACAATCTACATTATGCACTCGGGTGCATCTAGGACAACACATACAAAACAAAAAAATATACATTATGTACTCGGCTGCAAGGCCATTACAAACAGTGACAGTGGAACCATAGTCTTGGCCAAAAGAAGGTAAGATGTAGGACAACACATACACACCACTGCAAACATTCATCAAAACTGATCCAACACCATTATACCAATCTGAAGAGAATGCAACTTTGAACCAAAATTGATGCAGCATCATCGTGGGCATACCAGAACCACTGCTCAGAACCAAGCTTGCAGTTGAACTATGATATCCAAGCATTCAAACAACTTCCCAACTGAGCACTCCAGTGACACATGCCGTAAAAAACAATTTCAGTTTTTTAAAATCAAAAATCTGTCTTTAGAATCCCTACTCCCAACCAGCTTATAGATTCAATAAAGACATTTTATTACCAAGAAAAATATCAAGCATGAATGAGTATCAAAAGATTATCAAGACATATGATTCCATGAAGTATATTTCATAAACCAGACCCACCTTCTCCCTCACAAATCGTCGCAGGGCAATGGATAGACTATAAGTTTTAACTCAAACACAAAAAGTAAAGGTTGACATTGTTTCCTGTTTACCTTCATCTCGTACTTGGTATACAGCTTCTCAAACTCATCATTCCAACAATCAGCCAAGCCGGGAGCCTCATTTGGGCAAAACAAGGACCATTTCCCATTAGTCTGGACCCGTTTCATGAAATAATATGAACAAAGCAACTCCAAGTTGCACCAGGACCGTTTCTTTCAGGACTTTTATAGAACAGTTGACGTACAGTTTCAGGTGTGTGAGTAGGTGACTTTAAGGCTAATTTTGAGCTCCTTTTGATATCTTTCTTCACCTGCAATCTCCTGTTTCACAAAGACCCATACACCATCGTTACATTCAAATTCTACAAACTCCTTTATATGGACCATACATCTATAAAAATCAATTGCAAAGTTAGCAGTCAATGTCATTTTTCGACAAAGAATCGTCTTGTTCTCGACTCACCAAAATCAGCTTCCAAAAAAATAATTCAAACTCATATAATCTCGTTAATCATCGGAATTTCTCAAATTAAATATTCTCTTATTGAATCCAAATCACAATCAATCAAAATTCCAACGCCCAAAACCAAAAAAATCTTCAATTTCAAATCAAATTTCCAAAGAGAAAAAACCCACTTCATCATCATCATCTTTATCATCAATATGGTAACAGATCAGAACTTTGAATTAAATTTTAAATCAAAACCATACCTATTTCACATACCATTTCAATTTTGATTCAAAATCGAAAGGGAAAACCTAATTCACATACCGTTTTGGCACAAAGAGATTGCTAGTTATCTCCAATTCAAACAGAATTACTCACTTGATTTCAAATCTGAAGATGATTCCATGACGAATTTTGGAGCTTGTGTTCTTCAGCTGTGAAACAAGCTTTGATTTTGTTTCTACTGATTACGAAGCTTTTATTTTTCGATGGAGAGATGTTAGAGAAGGGTATTGCAGTACACGGGACATAAAATCAGTTTCCGAACATGGGTGAAATATCCAAATTTGAACATTAGAAAAGTATTTTTGGATTTTGGTCTTTTTGAGCTACAACTATGTTTTACAAGTCCATTACACCCTGGAATTCAATTCCATGGCCTATTTGACCAAAAAACTGATTCATTTCACACGGAGAGTTGCGCTAATTTTCCTTTTCATTAGGCGGCCAACGAAACCGTATTAATCTCTCATATTTCGTAGCCGTTAATTTCTTATAAAATTAATTCGATCTCTTGCTCCACGTTAACAGATAACATACACCGTCATTTATGTTGGTTAGTCAACAAAACCCATAGTACTGAGTAAGGGTGTCAATGGATATCCGAAAACTCCGATATTTGTTCGAATTCGCATTCGAAATATCAAATATTATTCGAAAATAGTTTTCGGATATCCGGATTTTTTTATCCGAAAATGTAACTAATCGAATACGAATTCGTATATAGAGGTATTCGCATCTGGAATTTATGTGTGAATATATATATTTTTTAAACCTATAAAAGTGTAGATCATATCTTTCTTTCTTTTTTCTTTATGTTTCGACATTTTGTTAAATTTTATTAAAAATCATAAATAATATTTTTAATTTTAATTAGTTTTTACTATGTAAACATTAATCTCATGCAAAAATGAAAATATTTTATTATTATTTTTACTTATGATTTCAGATCGGATAATTATCCGATATCCGGATAGAAATTCGGATACGAATTCGAAGTGAAAATTGCTATATCCGTTCGGATTTCGAATCGAATTCGGATAGTATATGGTAGTTTCGGATTCGGATGCGGATAGTGCCCTATTGGCATCCGTATGCATCCGTTTACACCCGTAGTACTGATTGTTTGAAATTTTATTCATATTCTTACACCATGTTTACAACTATAACTTAAGTTTTTTTGTTTGTTTGTTGGACAGATTAATTATTGGTTGCAAATAAAATGTCTTTTTTTTAATAAATAAACCAGGGACTAACCCTGAAAGTTACAACAAATACCCAAAACAATAACATACAGAACATGACATACAGTGATTTCCATAAGTGACCAGAATCTTGAGTAACCAGAATCCAATATTAGTGACCAACCCATAGAACAGTAACAGTAAAACTAAACCTAAGAGTAACACCTTGCCTGGGTTGCACAGAGGCGGATACGACACGACGCGGACACTACAAAATTCTTAAAAAAACTAGGACGCGGACACGTATATACATATTTTATTTATATATACAATCATGTATTTATACAACAAAGTCAAGTATTTCGTCCCTAAAAATTAGAAAATGATGCTACATGTGTATAAATTTCAAAAGAAAAGAAGATATCGTTTGTTTATACACTTCGAATGTTAAACAATCAGTCACTATTAAACACATGGCACAATCAAAATGCATTCTTAGAACAACACATGCCCAACTAAGGGTATACGTGATGTCATTTCCAATTACAAAACCCTAATAAAGACCTAAATTATTGATCTAAATGTTTTTATTTCTTCATTTAGTTAATAATAGTAAAAATAAAGGAAGAAGTTTAAATGAAAATGAAAAAAATGCGTCGGACACACGTCATCGGTGCATCCAAACCAGACACGCGCAGGACGCACAAATTGGTGCGTCAGACACACGTCGTGTCAGCGTCTCACGCGTGTCCCGTGTCCGACGCGAGTCGGACGTGGACGCGGTTCAAAAAATGGAGCGTCCGTGCAACCCAGACCATGCATATGTACGGGTGAGCTTGGATCGTTGAAACGTGATCCACAACTCGGTAAGAATATTTTTTTGACGATCCGATGAAACTTTCTTCCAAAAGAAAATATGCCAGAAGGACAACTCTGATCCACGTCTTCCATAACTCACTGGAAAAATCACCGAAATTTTCGACTCGCCGGAAAAATATTGATCAAAGATGGGGTACCAATTCTTCTGACGAAGATCGTCACCGTTCTTTGGACATACAATCACCAGATACGTAACCATAACCTATTGAATCACACATATCGGAACAATTATAAGATTAGATGAATCATTAACCCTAGTTGGTAGAGTAAAAACCCATTTTTCAAAGAAATCAAGAATCTTCCAGCGATAACAACGACTAATTACCCAACAACCAGTCTCCCTAGTTGAAGAAGCATGATTTTTAGTTTCTTCAAAGTCACCCCCCTGCCGGAAAAAATCGCCGTAAATCTTCTGGTCACTGCAAACCACATTTATTACATCCCTAATAACATAACATACTAAGATAGAATAACCAGTGAAAACCCACACCAAATAGCCGGACAAACCATTAAAAGTATGAGAAACTAGATCGATACCCTTACAAACTAAACTGGAACAAACGAAAAATATGAAACTAAGTACAACAATACAACAGAAATGGAAACTATCAACTGCAAGAGTAGTAAAAGAATGAGATATACCCAGATCTGCTCCAAAAGGAGCCGATCTGAGCAGATGAAGAAGCGCCTGAGAGGGTTTTTTCGTTGAGAAGAAGAGGGAGAAAAAGAGGGAGGAGAGAGGGAGAACAAAAGTTAAGGTGTCCGGGATGGTTGCAAATAAAATGTCAAACTGATAGTATTTAGGATATATCAAAGTATATATGGGTGGTACATATGATTATTGAGGATGAGAACTAATGTTGATGGGAAACAGGAAAAATGGGGATGGGAAATAAGAAAAACCATCTAAATTTCTGATAGGAAATTAGGCTAAGGCCCCACCCATGGGTTACCCATAAGATCAGGCCCCTAATTAAAAAATACTTATAGACAGGCCCCAATTAATTAATAACATATGAAATGACTAGATCACCCTTGATATTAGTATGTCTAAATACTACTTTCTACCAAAACTGACCACTCCGGTTTTTATTTTAGAGAGAGAAACTAGATCTGAGAGAAGACAAACATAATGAGATAAACCAAAAATCAACTTAAAATCAAGGGGGAAATGAGATATGTAAAGATATCAAGCAGAATAAGAAAAATTAGAGAACACTGTCAGTTTAAATTATTTCTTTGAAGTTTGAGAGAAAAGTTAAACGAAATCGAGAGAAAAATAGAGATTGGAGGTAAGATTTATATGATCCAAGACTTGATTTGTGATTTTAGATCAGTTGATGTTGTTTTAGATAGATTCTTCTTCCTTCATGATCCAAATCCCTGGAGGTTTTTCATTTCGTTGTCTATTATTTCTTTTTTCTTTCAATGTTTTCTTAATTAATCAAACCATGTTTTCGAATTAATCACTTGTAATCTTATTTCAGATTCAAAGAATTGAGTGATACGGCACAATACAAAAAGAGATTGATTTTTACTGGTAAAAATAAATTGAAGATGTCGTATACTTGATGGTCTTCAATCAGATTTGGTGAAAAAGCGGGGGTCTAACAACCACTCCCAATATTTCGATTAGCAATCTGTATGGACAAACTCCAATATACTTTCTAGAGAATCAACTAGACAGCCAAACACAATCAATAGAAAATATATCAAAGAGTTATTGTCTCAATCTCTCAATTTGATCTTTACTCAAGAAAATAGAAATTTGCGAGTCTTTATCAAAGAGAGATAACTTAGATGGTACTAAAGACCAATATCCAAGTGTCAATCAATTTAAATCAACAACCAAAAGGTCGAATATTCTAATTGATTGAACAATGCACAACCTGTATTATTTCAATTATATAACAAAATATAATGGGGGAAAAGAAATAACACAGACACCAGAATTTTGTTAACGAGGAAACCGCAAATGCAGAAAAACCCAGGGACCTAGTCCAGATTAAACATACACTGTATTACAGACACTAGCCTACTCCAAGCTAACTTCGGTCTGGACTGTAGTTGAACCCCAACCAATCTCACACTGATCCAAGGTACAGTTATTCTCCTACGTCTATGATCCCAACAGGATACTACGTACTTGATTCCCTTAGCTGATATCACCCACAACCAAGAGTTTCTACGACCCAAAGTCGAAGACTTTAATAATCAAATATGTATCACACAGAAAAGTCTACAGTAATAGATAAATCCGTCTCCCACGAATATACCTACAAGTTTTTGTTCCGTCTTTTGATAAATCAAGGTGAACATGAACCAATCAATAAAACCATACATATATTCCCTAAGAACAACTCAGTTTTATCAACCACCTCACAATAATCTTAATCGACGCAGCGAAAAAAGATATTGTGGAATCACAAACGATGAGACGAAGTGTTTGTGACTACTTTTATATCTTGCCTATCGGAGATAGAAATCTCAAGCCAATTATTACAATTGTACTCTACGATAGAAATAACAAGATCATATCACACAGCTACGATAAAAGTAGTATAAGTCTGGATTCACAATCACAATGAAGTCTTTAAGTCGTTAACCTGGTTTTAGAAGAAGAAAACCAAAGGTTAAAAGAGAATAGACTCTAGCTTAGCACAACTAGTATCACATGGAATGTGTGGGGATCAGGTTTCCCAGTTGCTAGAGTCTCCCTTATATAGTTTTCAAATCAGGGTTTGCAATCAATGTTAGCTTACTAACAAAGCATTCAATATTCACCGTTAGATGAAAACCTGATTAGATTCAAGCTAATATTTATCAACCATTAGATCGAAAACATAGCTTATTACACACACATGTAATGCACGTTTCTAGGCTTGTGTAACCGTACCCAAACTTGTACATTAGCTGGTTCAATAATAGTTAACCAAATGGTTAGCCATATGATAACTTTCATATCAACCATATTCTTCTTCACCATAACTAGTCCAAATGACTCAAATGAACTAGTTAGAGAATTGTTCAATTGCTTAGATCTTTATGTACAACACAAGACACAATCGAAGCAAAAATGATGTGATTCACTCGAATCGATTCATGAACTATAAAGCCATGGTTTGCAATAGCATTCCTTAGTTTATTAAGATAAGTTCACAAATATCGTTTTTAGACATAACCTACTCAAGTTCGCAGACTGGGTTCGCGAACTCAAGTTCCCGGATGGAGTTCACAAACTACAGCAGAAATTCTCGGGTTCGAGAACATCGTCAGTTTGCGGACTGGATTCGCGGACTGAGTTTGTATGCTGAGTTCGCGGACTGAGCTCACGCACTACACCGGTTTCACTTGATCAACAAAGTTCGCAAACTTTGGTTCAAGCAATAAGGACTTATACATATATTTGTTTCCATAATAATGCTTATATCCTCCAATGGTTATATTGTCTAAACTCTCATTTCAATCATTGAAACATTCTCAGATGGCGTTATATAGTTGTTATTCACAAACTATATTTCGTCAGAGCGATTTACAAAGTGATTGAAACATAACATGACTTTCGTCACTAGGTAAAGATGAACTTGGATAAAGTGAAAGCTTTACCAACACATATTTTGAGAAATAGATAAGCGATATATACTCAGCTCAAAATACCACATGTGTATAATCTTAGTCTATATAGTAATACGACTTTTTTCTCAAGATAGGAGATAGGGTAGATATACTTTTGAGTGATAGATAAGTTCAAGTCTCCACATACCTTTTAGTCGATGAATATCCACTGGTTCCTTGAGTAGTCCTTCGTCTTATATGATGATCGCTATGGAGTTCTTGAGCTCATCTACAATTTTTATCCTAGTCCGAGACCTTAGCTATAGTAGACTAGAAATCAATACTTTATAGTTTTGATCACTAACATTGACAAACATGCTTGAGATAGCAACGCATGCGAGTTCGACCGAGCAATACTCTAACAATCTCCCCCTTTGTCAATTTTAGTGACAAAACTATTAATACTTATGGAATACAAAAAATATATAAATAAACTTTGTAGCTCCTATTCCACATGTCTAATCTTCAACATTACTCAAAATCTTCGTCACTTCCAAGTAGTCCAATGATCCCAAAGGTTGTAAGTTTAGCATCATCGTTGTTGAAAATCCATAGCTATAACAATGAGAAAACAAGAGTTCTCAATCATTGTTATACAGTGGCATAGTATCATTACACAACGTCAAAGTCAAATTGCATCACAACTTTAACAACAATACTATAGTGATATGTCACCCCCCCTTAGTCAATACTCCATCTCACATGGAAACCACCCCTCTTACATAATAATCCGAAACCCATATGTATTTGTAGTATGAACTACATATTAATTCTCCCCCTTTTTGTCAATAAAATTGGCAAAGGTACAAGAACGAGATCCTAATGAAATTTCCGTAAGAGACATTTCATGACCAAGAGTAAATGTATATCATCTTGTTTAGATGCGATCATAAAGACAAAGCTAAATACATTCATCAATGAGTTCATAAAAATACAAGATAACCCCTATAATATTCCACAGCCGCACTCCCCATAAAGATTTGGCAACTAAGCACAAGTTCAAAAGAACTCTTCCCCATAATATGTCATTCCCAAGGGAACAACAAGAGCGACCTTAATCACTGTTATAAAAAAAGGTGGTGTTTGACTATGAGATTTGAGAGTCATTAAATGGACAGGATTTAACGGGGACCCTGATCTGGTGGTCGGAATCATCCGGATGAAGTTTTGAATTGGACGGTCAGGAAATTTCAGTAATGTTACGGAGTGGGATGCGGTCAACAAATTTCGACCTAGAAAAAATTTGTTTCAACCATAATATCGGTTGTTTCCCGTCTAAATTCTTACTTTGCTCACAGTTTACTACAAATACTAAACCCAAAAGAAAGAAGTCGAATTCAGTCTTCCTCTTACTTTTCTCTCAGTTCTCAGTTTCGATTGTTCCATCTTATTCACCACATGAGTTGATGTAGAATCAGAGAGGGGTTCATGGTTCTTTGCTTGAAAGAAGTTGTTATAACCATCAATACTATTGGAGAAGAAGTTATCGGGTCTTTCTTTTATAACCTTTCTTGCGCTAATATCAAATCAAGTTGGATTGCATGAAGCCATCGACTATCTTGATCTCTAAATTGGCTTTTGGTTTGGTGATATAATTTGAGAAATTGGTAATTTGGGTTCTGAATTTTCTAGGTTAAAATCCTCAAATTGAAAAGCTATCGATCTCGAAATCCATGATATTAGGTTTGGGAAGAGTTATTGTTTCAATTACGTTCAATTAGTATACATTACCAGACTGCAATCTGTTTCACAAGAAATTCCCTTATTGTTGTGTTACAAGCCATCATATAAGATATGTAAGATTGTTGCAATTTAGGATTTTAGGTTTGGGCAGAGTTAGGGTTTTCTGGATTTATCAATTTCTAGGGGTTCATCTTATCAAGCATATCTTCCAGTTTCTCACTTTACTGACGTTCCTATTTTTCTGCTCCTACTCTTCTTCTCCTCTCTCTCGCAGAAACTCTAGATGCTTTAAAATCTATTTTGGTTCCTGCAGTTTGTGTGCTTGCTATTTGCCTGAGATTCAGGAACAAGGTTTAATCAAAAATAAGGTGCAGAGAAAAGGAATTAGAAGTAAACATGTTGAAACCCTAGAATTTTTGAATCTGTATTTGTTTATTTTTCCTCTTTTTGATTGATGTTGCTTGATGTTTGCTGGAAATTTTTTAATCAAAATTACGGTGCAGAGGAAAGGAATTAGAAGGTAAACATGTTGAAACCCTAGAATTTTTGAATATGTATTTTTTTTATTTTTCCACTTTTTGATTGACGTTGCTTGATGTTTGTAGGAAATTTAAGAGGAAAGTTTAGTTTTACTGAAGTACCTATTTGTGTTGAGTTACTGATGCCCCGTATTTAATTTCGTCTCTTCATATTGATTTCCAATTGATGTTGAATAACTCATCAGTGGTTGATGTTTCCAGTAAATTTAGGAGGTAAAGATTCATGATGCATAGGAAAGCATGTGAACATGTGGAAACCCTACAAGTTTTAAATCTGTAAAAAAAAAAAACCACTTTTTGTTTGGTGTAGGCAGATTGACCTGACTTTTTCTTTTTATCTTCGTTACTCCTTGGTGCTTACTTATCAGACATTGCTAGCAAGGTACACCAATCCTCGTTCTTATTCTTAAGAATTGCAATTGACTGGTAATAGATTTTTTTTATACTGGTCATGGTTTGGTGATGAATTTTTTTTCGCTTTACGTGAAATCCATACGAAACAGGAAAATACCTTTTATTTACTAAGATTTAACTGTTTTGTTAGCATGTGTATATAGATATGAATGAATGATATATTGTTTAATATCTTTAATGTCTTGGAGCCACTGCGATTTTTAGTTCACATATATTGTTGTATGTAATTGGAAATAGGAATGCCATAGTAGGAGATCACTAATTATGTGATGTGTATTCCCTTGAGCTTTATTACAAATATGAATTCACCGAAACTGGAAACATATCTAAGAGAAATATAACAATCAGAGAAGGAGAAATTGGGAATGCCATATGGTATATGAATGATGATTTACTTTTCTTATAAGAATTCATCAATTGTACTCTGTACTTTTGGTGGGTTTATCCTCCATCGCTTCATTTAACTATTTTCTATACACAAAACTTTTTGTGGTGAAGGTGATCTTAGTGACAATATATGTCTTAGGATTAAAGTTGTCCATATGTGTACAGTTCGGCAAGTCAGCGGAAATAGTGCAGAGTTAGGCTATGATTACAGGCAGATACATGTAAATCCATATATCTTCAAGTTCATTGCCAGCTGATTAATACAGTTCCGAATTATACTATAATAACAGGCAAGTAGGGTGGGTGATGCTTTAAAAAGACCAGGGACGCACAAATATTTTCATATGTTTTTGGTCATTGGGTGCATATCTGTGTCAGATAAAATCTGTTTTCTCTTTCCACCTCTATTTTTTTTTCTTTTTTTTTGATAGGGAAGACAGAGCGAAAGATGGTTCCCTCATACCCTAATAGTGGAAATTCTCTGTGAAGATTAGACGTAGCAAAGCATAGAATAAAGATTTTAGAGACGCAAGCATAGACCAAACTCATATTTTTCATCACTATTATTAGAGCAACATGCACGATACACCCCACATTGAATGACTACAGTGATATGTCTCATTTCTTCCACTCCAAGATCTGGATAATGTTTATTTTGTCTTCCTGAAATGTTTTTGACCTCTCTTTTGCTCATATATGCTTTGTTTAAATGGTTTATAGGATGTTTTCCTTGGTTTCTGCACATCATCAAATATTCAATAAATTTGTAGTATCATATTTAGTCTCATGTAATATTTGTGCAGATTTGCATTCTTTCAATTTCAGAGTATGTTTAAAGATGACCAAATTGATTAAAGATGTGGAAGCTTGGCGTGAAGAACTGAGAAGCTATTATAGAAGAGAGGGTCCAGGGGGTGCATCAGTAGCAACAATAGTAATGTCCAGCAATCAAAATAATAAAGTTTTGCAAGTAACACAGTTGTATAAGTTGTATTCCAAAATTTTGGTGGATCAAAGATGTGTAAGTTGCCCTAAACTGATCACTTGAATCTTTTGTTGATATGCTTCTTCTACTGTATAACCGTTTTGGGTTCTCTAAGAATGCGCATTCACACTAATTATCCTTATTACTTCGATAACAACGTTTCTTATTGATCAAATTGAAGTTTTTTCTCTATAATATAAACACTCTTGCATAATCTGTTGACACATTTTGTGTGCTCAGCTGATGCTTATAAATTTAATATTATTCCTAATAGGAAGTTGAATTAACTCTGGGAAGCATCAGCTGAGCATGGATGAGTAATAATAATGAAGACTCTGAGGTGGAAATCACGTTTACAGTGAATATTATTCCTAATAAAAACTCTTCCCTCAAAATGTTTGAAGATGTGCTGACTACTCTATTTGCTCGGCGCATATAAACTCATCCCTCAAAACGTTTATAGTGAATATCACTTATAAATATAAATATATATATTGTGCAATATATGGTGCCGTAGGATACTCTATTTCGATGAAGTAATTTCCATAAATGAATATATATTTTGGATAAGCACTTCGCACACAAGATCTTTTTGGACACGCTGGCTCTTAAGGCTATTAAACTTCATAGATGTGTTTTTCCAAGTTAGTTTTGCTAAATTTTGTTGCTTAATGGAATTGAACCATAACATTTGCTTAATGGAATTGAACTATAATAGTGTAAAACAATATTATACCACTAATGTTAAGTGGTATAGCTTTAATTTGTCGTTAACTTGGAAATGACCTATTGCAATTTAAAGTGTGGTGCACATTTTTATACTTAAATAATATTTGCTTATTTAATGGCTGCTAGACGAGGGACAAATTATTAGAAAGGATACTGTTAACTAATTATGCAGCATTAATTAGTCTTTACATAATGAACCAGTGTAAAAGATTTAGTTCTTAAACTAAATCTTTTAGCTTAATCCAAAAGTTGTGGTAAAGAAGTGGGCGGTGCTTGAAGGTGGATATGTGGTTATTTAGGGGTTCGGTTATAAGACTGCCGACACTATATCCTGTCTCGAGTGCAGCAGCAGGTGAATCGTTGTTTCTAACTGTTGAGCATGCAAAAACTCATAATTGTGTTGATTTCCTGAATAGGTTAAAGAAAGTTCTTAATATTTTGATATAGATTGAAAATATTAGTTAATGGTGGATTATATAGATATTAGTGACCCTCATAAATTGAGCTCATTATTCCTTTCTGATTGTCTCTTCGAATTTTTATTGTTTCTAATGCGGAAAAACATCTATTTCAGGTCTTTACTAACGGTTCTTATAAGAATGTCTTCAAATTTTAGGACGATGATCACTATTGTGTAATAAGAGATCATGAATTATATTTACGTATAATTTGGTATTTTAATTAGATTTGGGTTTGTGGATTAGGCTTAATTTGAGTGTGTGGTTTATCTTTTTCATATGAGTTTCATGTAATTGGTAGGTTTGTTTGCAAATAGTGCAAATAAGCTTGATTCTGGCCCCTCTGCAGATTATTCCTTAGGTTGGTATTGTATTCAAAAAAATTGTATTGATTTTAACCTAAAACGTAGACATATGCATTAGGAGGTTGCACTGTTTATTCATTAACATAAATACTTATACTCATTGCAAGACTAAACCTCATAATTCCAAATCACGGGTTAAACTCATTTTTTTTTAAAACTTGCTCTTTGCAGATTATTCCAATAGTTGGTGTTAGATTCTCAGCAGATGACATGGCAAATTATAAACCAAGAATGTAAACTAATGCCCTCACAAATGAGGTAAGAACATTGCTTCCAGGTGAAAATTCTACATTGTCAGCTTGGAAATGGATGAATGATGAAAATTATTATTTAGAGGAAATAGGACTCTAGAAGTTAATGGTATACTCATTTGATGTACACATGCAACAACTGAACTTGATTTAACCTTTGATGATGGTCTATTGTAGGAGGAAAGATAATGGGCTTTGATGCAATTGACACTGCTCTAGAAAGGGATAATGATTGCATCGCCTGATTAATTTCCTAGAGACGTTCTTGCATTTGTCCATGGGGAAACACTCCAAGATGACAGGGTCAATTGACGAGCATTACTGGGTACTGGAGGTCCAAGTTCCAATTCACGTTAATACCTGTAAGTTTCAAGGGGGAGAAAATGGATGATTACTTCCCATCAATATACAATGTCGGTGCAAACATATCACTCTTTCATCATGAATAATGAATCTGTGTAGGCTTTCGTCTTCAATTATATTAACTTATAGGTTTATGTGCATGTATATGATTGTGTGCACGATACCGGATCGTTAATATAATTTCCCAATTTCAAAATTTCCAGAATTGCATAGAATCATTACCAGATGTAGCTTTCTAGGATTTTTTTTTCCAGTTCTCCTTTATTTTGATTCTTATTGTTAATGAAACTATATAATGACAACTATAGGTTCCGCGATGACTGGACTGGGACTAAAAAAGTCACTCCTGGGTGAAAAAAACTCAATTTTTACATGCTCTGAGTTAGGTTAGCAAAATCCATCTCTGAACTGGGTTTCATTAGTAATCCAACCAAAATAGGAATAGACATCCCTCACAATGTTTTATTTTTTGCTGATTCAGTTTTTCAAGTCACAAATATGCACAGCTCAAATGATCATTCCTCCATACTGAAGGTATTCTACGATCTTAATTTTTTAATGTCTTTTAAAATTAATGTTAGTTTAGTACTAAGAGATTGTTGTGGTAATTATTTGCAGGAAAAACTGACGATGGGGAAAATTACTGGACTAAAGTTTCTGATAACAGTGTAACATATCTCCAGCATTCCCCGAAAGTAAGCATAAGATTTATTCCTCATGAAGTCTCTCTATTTGTGCCCTACTCAGACTTATGCAAGATTGTGGATTTGGTTGAGGTGTAGAGTTTTATATGGTTAGCATTGTCCAAACAAAATACCCTCTCTCATGTCAAAGCAAATATTTTCCCTTTTATTTAGATTTATGTACTCAGGAAACCCTTGATATATTTGCTGACATATCTTATTCGGGCGATGATGTTATTATTCAGCAGATCGATCCTTTATAACGTAAGCGAAATATACAATGTCACCAACAAGATGAGAAATGGTGAAAATGATCTACAAAATAATAACGTCATAGCCTTGATATAGGATTTTATGGCAGTTGATGGAAACATTTTGTTGCATCAAAGGGATTTTGGCTATTATTAAATCAACAGTTATAGGAATTATGGATATTATTATATGAGTTGTTACTCCTTGGATTATGTCTTGGTCTTCCTGTTGATTTTGGTAATTCGTTTTTGCAGATGTGAGGTGTAGACTACATCGTCTAAGCTCATTCGGTTGAAATTTTCTACCGATTTTCATAATACTAATTGAACACCCTCATCTACCTATAGAAAGTCAACCATCCATTTATGTTTGTGTAGTTATATTAAATTGGTCAATGAATCAATGCTAAATGAATGTTCATCTTTGGGTAATAGAACCACTGCGTTAATCAAGGACCAGTGGTTGAACAAGGATCAAAAGGAATCCCTACGCGAAGTGGTGAAGGAAAGGCGGTTCATATAATTCATTGGTTTTATTTTGCAGGATTTTTGTTGTTTAAGTATAATAATCAGCATCATGTTTGCATTTTCAGAGTTTACTCCCCTCTGGATGGTGACATTCTGGCCTGAGGTGATGTTAGGTTTTCCGACAGGTTAATGTAAACAGGGAAAATCAGTCAAGATCCTGAGCATCTGTTAGGGGTAAGTGTATATACCTCGGTTTCAGAATATAGCTGCCTTCTTGGGTATGCAGGTCATTTTCTTCCCTGATAAATATCTGGGAGTTCATGTGATTCCTGTGACGGTTAAATATAACCATATTAGCAATGTGGTGGACAAACTAAAAGCTCAACTTGCGGCTTTCAAAGGTAAAATGCTCTCTTTTCAAGACAGGGTAGTTCTTATTAACAGTGTGCTTTCCAGTTACTTCATCTACAATATGTCGGTGTATAAGTGGCCGGCAAAGTTCATTCTTCAATGCGAGAGAGCTATTCGCAACTTCCTATGGTCAGGGGATTCAGACCTCACTCGTGCTTTCGTGGTGGGCTACGATAAGATCTGATGTTCGGTCATTGAAAGAGGCTTGGGTTTAACTGACTTGAGAACGATGAATAAGGCGATTCTTATGAAACTGTGGTGGAGTATTAAATCGTCTGATAAGAATTGGGCAAGGTTCTTGGAGGCTAAGTTCACCTACATGGACGGTCGAGTGAAGCATAAAGGCATGAAATCTTCCATTCTTCCTGGTATTCGGTGGGTTAATAAAGAGGTTGATATAAATACTAAATGTGTTATTGGAGATGGTCGTTCGACGTCGCTCTTCTATGATACATGGTATGGTATATCCCATTAGCTCAGGTGTTGGGTCGTTTTGACCTCTGCAGATTAGCACGAGTAAGTGATATCATAAATGCTGACAGCTGGGAGATTCAGGGTGGTTTTTTCAATGATCTGAGAGATGCGGGGGTAGAGATTACTTCTCTGCCTAGGATTAAAGGAGGTAGAGATAGGCGCATATGGATGCCGGACATCGAAGGGAAATTCTCGGTTAAGTCTTCCAGGGAATTGATTAGGAAAAATACCCTGTCTTGGAGGTGTCTAAGTTACTGTGGCGAAAATAAATACATCCTTCCTTATCAGCACAAGTTTGGAAATTTGAAAGAGGTGCCTGTGCGACTATGGACAAGGTGAGAAGTAGATTCAAAATTAGTTTGGCTTCAAAGTGCTGCTTATGTAATGCTGCTGAGGAGTCGCTGGAACATCTTCTGTGGAGTTGCAGTTTTGCTAAAAAGGCGTGGAATTGGATGGCAGGTATTTTCAATATCAAGCCTCATTATAACCTGATAATATCTAATAATCTTCTCAGGGTAAGAGTAAAATGATAAGAGACCTTTGGTTGCTTTCAAATATGGTTCTGCGCTCTCAACTGTGGTACTCCAAAAATAAAATGGTTTATGAAAAGAAGAATCCTACCTGGGTTTTCTTCTAGAAGCGTGTTTTCCATCTCATAAATGAGTTCTCGATTCGTTTACGGGGGAATATGCATAATACTGTAGCAGATTTGAGGATCTTGGATTATTTCAAGGTTACTTGCAGAACAACTAATCACTGCATTCCGCTGGAGTGTTTTTGGTTGCCTCCGAAAACTGGGGAACTACAACTCTGCTGCAATGGTACAGCGAGGAATAATCCAGGGGAAGATGGTGCGGGCATTGTGGCTAGAGATGCTGGATGTCAGGTATTAGGAGCAATGGAGATTGGTTTGGTAATTACTTCAAAAAAATTAGCAGATCTATATGCTATTCTGGTGGGCCTTGAGTGGGCTCTGAAATGGGATTATAGGAAAATTATGATTAGAACAGACTCGGCAAGTGTTATAACGGCGCTAACCTCTCGTTCAATCCCATGGTTTACTGAGCAAAGATGGAGCGATGTCTGCATCAAGTATGATTCAATCAGATTTGTGCACACATTCCATGAAGCAAACTTCTCGGCTGATAAGTTGGCTAAAAGAGGTTGTAACCTAGATGGTGGTGTGGCCTTGAATTATGATGGTCGACCAATTTTTTTATATTCGATTGAAATGCCGAATGTCTCTTATTTCTGCTTTAATTAGTTTTGAAAGTCTGGGGTTTTGTTTCTTCCTCAGAAAAACTCTTTATGTGTAATTTTTCTCTTTGAATGAATTTTTGACTTACCAAAAAAAAAGTATATACCTTGGTTTCAATTTATATTCTTTGCCACAATTCCTTTGGGCAGCAGCAGGAAAACAAAATAAAAGTGATATAAAGCGCAATGTTAAATATCCCAGTGTCTATTACTGAAGCAGTCTTGCAGTACCGAGTTTGTATACATCTGCATACAACCATGCATGAATATTTTTTTACGATATCATATTTGATTGTTTTCAACTTTCAATGTATTTGTTAATGATTAATTTTTGTGTTGATTTTGTAGGTGAAGAGGCTAATTTGGACAATGGGGTGTCTCATTAGATTTGATTCATCTTTTGAAGTACTCTCTTCTCTCTTTGATTTATGTAATCTTTATTGCTATAAAGAGATACAAATTGGTTCCCAGTTAATAATGATATGAATCTCAATCCTAGGCTCTGTAGTGAAGACTTAAGGTTAACATGTTTTGACTATTATGTTTAATGGTGTAATACTACTTATTTGTGATTCATTGGTTTTGTATGTTACTTTACTTTAAAAATTGAACTTAGAAATTTTAGGATAATAATAGCGTAACCTTGAAATTTTGGTACAAATCTATTCTTCGTTTTTTCATTGTAATCCATGTGTCAAAGATTTCGTTTTGTTTGCTAGATTGCCTTTAATTTTTTTATTTTGGCATGTTTAATTTCTTTTAGAACAAAGTTTCATGGTTAAAAACGGTGCATCAATGAATATGAATATGTGGCACAATGGTAGTGCGTCTGACATCAAGTTAGAAGGTTGTGTGTTCAATTCACACCAGATTAAGTCCTCTATAGTAGTCATTTTTGTATTGCATCATTTATCCTAACTTACAAGTAGTAAAAATGTACCAAATCTGCACATAAAATTGACATTGATGATTGAATTGTGTTACACCAAATGAATAACACACTACGCATTCATGGCACCACCAGTATTAAAAAGTACATTACATATTTTGTGAATGGGTCACTAATCACAAGAGATCACAAATTATCTGATATTAGCTACTTCCATAAACCTAATTCTCTCATTACATGATTTTGCATTTGATTCACTAACATGTGTACTTTTAGCACTCAAGTTTTAAACGAATTAAGTGATGGGAGTCTACTTTCTATATTGTTTGGAATCAGATCTTTGAGATGCGGAGCGGGAAGAAAAGGAGAAATGATAAAATCTCCACAAATTATGGAACTCAGTTCCCTATTTCTATTCTTGGGTGAATACCTTTAGAACCCAGTTCCTTATTTTGCACATTGTGGTAAGTCAGCAACGTAAAATACAAGTCAGAAAATTCTACTGAAATTCCGTTTTCTTATTTGTAGGTTACCTTAATGCAGGTTTATCCAAGCTACTGAAATCTCCAAGTGATGATCAATTGGAATAAGGCTCCTATCAGAACGTACGCCAATGAGGAGGTTACTCAGATATTCAGGTACAGAAATGAGGAAGTTATCATGGACATAACACATACTATGAAAGAAAGAGATTTCTTTGATCATCTATATATTTGTTGATGTGCAATAAGTTAGGAGTTCCCTTTTCCTTGATTTTTTGACATGCAAGTGATCATCTTTTAATGACTGTGGTTCAAACCTATTGTGGATATTTTTGACTTGAGTTCACCCTTGCACTTGGTTCCAGTATGGATTTCAAAAAGGTGGAGATTATAGGAAAGCGCTTAACTACTTTCAACAACCTCAAACCTTGCGTTTTAGTGTACTTTTACATTTCATGGTTAATTTTTGTGTTAAGTTTTCAATAGCCAATATCAATAGTTTCCAACTATAATACCAAATTGCGAAATTTACTATAAAGGTGATTTTCGAAAACTGGAAGATAAAAAAGAAGTTGATGAAGAGGTAAGCATTACACAACCTAACATGCATCCGCATTAGTAATTTCATTATCCCATTGGCGATGTTATCACATTGCCTTCAAGAAGGCATAATATGTCTCAAAAACCACGAAAGGGTTATGGATACCAGAATGGGGTTACTTAACTATCAAATATGTAAAAAGATAGTTGAAGAAGTTTGTGAATGTTCGTATGCTTTTTCTTTGTATATGAAAATTTATGTGATTTGGAGCTCAACATTATACACTTTTTCAATTAATAAATTCTTAGGTTAAATATCTAGCCAGCTTGCTCATGTCTATGAGAGGCGAGCCATCAAGATGTAAAGCATAGTAGTTACTATAGATATGGTCATGTAGTGGTGCTTGCTTGGTTATTTTGAAAATTTAAAAGAATTAAAATTCACTTTTATACTAGGGGTTGATTTATGAAACAAATTCTCTTTTTTTTTTTTTTTTTCTTGGAAAAATGTAGTTAGTACCTACCCCTTAATTAGATATAGAATTCATTTGAGGTGGTTGTTAGCTCATTCAAACAAGTTTGACCAAGGATACTGGCATACACCCCAATTAGCATACTAATTTTCTGACACATTTGTTGAATTTTTCTGTAAGATGAGGAAGGACCTCCAGTTAGGCAACTTGCAAGCTTGCAACTTAACAGTGTGAGTACATATAGGGTCATTAGTTGCTACCAGAAATGACACAAATAGGAACTGGCATTACAGTGCAAGGAGGCCCTTATATCCAGATGACGTTCTTGGTACTTTCTTCACTCAAATAATTTAGATATGAAACAGCTTTCTTGGTGTTGCAATACTATTTAATTGTCATTTCTCTTTACAGTACAAAAGAGGAGGTCCTACATCTGTCTTTGACTCTGCTGTTTAGCCTCCATTTTTGACCCTAATGGTGTTTTTCATACAAGCGATGACCTACATTCACTGCAAATATCATATTTTTTGGAAACAGTTAAATTTAATTTTTTGAATTGGTCAGTAATTTGTGCTTTCTGGAAACAGTTAAATTTGATTTTATTTTAATTGGTCAGAAACCCGTGCGAACTGTCTCTAAGAGCTTCTTTTTTTAAGAGAAGTATTGGTGGTTCTATAAGTTACCATCCAGTTGCATCAACTGAGGAGATACTCAAAAGAACAAGGAATAGCTCATGCGTAATTAATCGTAGTATGATTCAGTTTATGTAATTGGTTAGTAACTTATATGAACCCTCTTCACTTTGATGTAAATAAGATTTATTATAGGAGAGGAGAAGATGGTTCCTATAAGGTGCTAGCAAATTGCATCATTGTGTTACGTGGTAAATTGGTAATCAGTTCAGTTGCTTTCTCTCATTGTTGTGTTACGTGGTAAATTGGTAATCAGTTCGTATTTGTAAACATTGTAGGACACTTTTTGCTAACTCACGCCTTGGTGTTGGATCTCAAATTGGGTATTGACGGGTCTTTGCAACATTATTTTGTGTAGGCAATTGAAGTGCAGAAGGTTGGTCAACACTTCAATTAGTCATAAATTTATATGAACTGGCACCGAAGTTAGCAGGCCTAGGGTGATGATGGCTTTCTGGCGAATCTATATTAGAACTAAAAAGGCAAAATATATTAAGATTATGAGTCAACGTTAGATTCATGCCAATCGGTATGTATTCAAGCCCATCGCTGGCTGATTAATACAGTGCAGAATTACACTCTGATTAATACAGTCCACTAGATCTTAACCCGTGCCGTAACGGCACGGGTATTTTGTCTCTATTACGATATTGTTCACATTCCTCTTGCTTCATTTTATTCGTGAGTAATTATTTTGATATTCAAATAGGTTTTGGGAAACAAAATGGGTTACTTGATCTTTTTATTTCTTACTTAAGCATGTTATTCGAATTTATTATCTGGACAGAGTAATAATGTTGTGACAACATGAAAATAAAATAAAAAATACAGTAAATAAAAAATTTCCCCATTTATTGTTCCATCGTATTATAATTTCAAACTTCAAAAAGAATATTTCATCTGACAGTACATATACCTAAACTGCCAATCCAACTCCATGATGTTTATGAATACATTTGTTCCAAAATTATTGATAACTAAGGCTCTAAGGAGTGAAGCAAAACCCATAATATTTCCCTACTATAGATAAACACTATTTATTTATTTTGCAAATATGAGAGTTATAAAAATGAAGAACCCTTGGATATTGGAAGGCTGAGATATACACATGTGAGTTGAAAAAATAAACTTATAATAGTAAATAAAAACATGTGTAAGATTCTTTCTAAATCATATTGATAACATAAAATTGAAGAAATTCGTGGATAAAAAGATTTCACACCAACTATGCTAATTAGTGCATGAATGTCGTTCTCACATCTAGTGTTACTCAAGTAATTTGGAGTTTTAAAGAGCATAGTCATATTGATATTTGTATCTACATAAATTCAACTAACCTTCCGAAGAAAAATTATTAGTTTCAAGGTAGAGACGACACAAACTTCTCTCGCCTTCAATGTATACAACACACATTGG